>JASAUF010000662.1:15442500-15913080 GCA_030180095.1 Magnolia changhungtana
CATCAGATTCGTTGTTGGGGTCATGCGTTAAAATGACACGGAGAAATGTACAGACAGCGTGAATGAAACAATGGGGCCCACAGAGCACCGTCCTGTAGATAATGGATTTTTTTTTAAAAATTTTTTTGCACACGCACACACACCCCCACACACTCACGCTGGTGTAATTTCACCGCCTATGGGTACTCGAACCCCTGAACGGGAGTTGAAACTCCTGAAAGTCTACCACCGGAGCAAGAGTAAGGACCCAGCGTCAGCAGTCGATCCGCGTCCCATTGTCGTACGTATGCAATAATGGAGACTGGTTGATTAGCAGCTGGCACTGATAACCGTTTCTTGAAGCAGATTGTGTCCTGGCCTCGCTGGATAGAATGGGTCTATAATTCAGCAGTCGATCCTCGGTACGGAACAAAACCGACAAACCACTTCAATATCGGTCAATAATTCATCTACTCTATTTAGAGAATTTGGACGGTTTGATTTTACTAATTATAAACAAGTTGTGTAATTTCTAAGTGCCTGCGCATCATCCATCCCATTGCAGAGTATCAGAGTATTTCTCTCTATTTTATGTTAATGATACGATCATACGGTACAATTGAAATCCGGTAAATCCATCTATTCGTACTACACGTGGCAAGTTGACGTATAATCAGGACCTTCCATACAGCGGAACCTACTATATGGATAAAAATACAAAGTTGTACAATTATTTCCAGTAACCCTCTCCATCTGATTGTCTACGTTCAAATCGACAGTAAGAAAAATGCTTACGGATGAAGATTGATTGCAATATATCAAAGAAGTGTTTGACAAGTGCGAGTTTCAATGGAGGACCATCCATTTTTGGTTTACCGGATGCATGGTTCAGATTGATAATCCATTTTTGGTTTACCAGATGCATGGTTCAGATTGATATACCACATGGTGACTTGTTCACAGTAAAGGGATAACTCTACCACGTGGTCCCTGACTGCGGGGCCCACAGTGATATATGTGTCTTATATCCATTCCGTTCATCTGTTTTTATGAATCCAAAAATACAGCAGATCTAAATATTAGATGGATCACACCACAAGAAAGAGTGTAAAAAATTCTTAGGAGCTATAGAAGTTTTGGATGAAGCTGATATTTGTGTGGTAGATTCATCTTGGTGTGTGACCTTATAAACAGGTTGGATTGCAAATAAACAGTATGGTGGAAGTTTTCAGTGGTGGGCGTCCAATCATGACCAGATGAATCCCATCCCACCTAATCCCTTCTAATCCCACTGCCCAAACACGCCATAAGCCGTGTCCCACATACACACCTTCGCTTGCTGGACATTGTCAACAAATGAAAAAGACGCATGGGCAGCGGATTGCGTGGTGTGCACCACACCATCTACATTGGCTTGTTGAAGCCACCAACTTCTGCAGGTCCCACCATAATATATGTGGTACATTCGCATTAATTGCCCATCCAGTTGACGATATCATTTAAGGATATGGAGTAAAAAATGAGGAAAATCCAAAGCTCAAGCGGACCACATGACATAAAGTAGTGGGGATTGAAGGCTTAGCATTGAAAACTTTTCAGGGGCTACAGAAGTTTTGGACAAGTTGCTATTTGTGGTTTGGCTTCATTTAAGTCAATATGGCTTTTTGAACAAGTTGGATGACAAATAAACACCGAGGTGAATCCTTTAGAAGTTTCAACGGTGGGTGTCATTTTCTGGTCGCTCTCCATAGGTTTGAGCTTTGGATCTGACTCATTTTTTCAGAATGCTCTAAAATGATCTCCAAAAATTGATAGATGGTGTGGATATATATAAGCTTTGAACTTAACTTAATTTTCTTCGTGTATTAACTAAACAAGTAACATGCATGTCCTAAAGCATTCAAATATAAATAGTTAGCTAATAAAGTTTGGGGCTACAAGATTTAAAGTTTGAGAGCTGTGGCAGCTATAGAGTATCTTTTCAGAAGGTTACGTATGTTGGTAATGTCCCACCTATCATGCCGATGGTGTTTACATCTCTTGATCTAGCTCCCACATGGCCACTGATAATTTCCACAGCGCGTAGAGCTACGTCCAACTTCCAAATACCTAAATTTAAGGGGTGTTTGAATTGTAAGTTATTTTAGATAAGCAACTTACGCAGGTAAACACGTCAACTAGGGCGATAAGTTGATCCAAAGTACCATAAGAATTCCCGTTCAAACCAGTCAATCCAACCAAACCAGCCAACCCAATCAACTTAGTAAAACCAATCAAAACCCAGTCAATCCAACCAAACCAGCCAACCCAATCAACTTAGTAAAACCAATCAAAACCCAGTCCAAAATGATCAGATGAATCCCATCCCACCTAATCTCTTCTAATCCCACTGCCCAAACATGCCCTAAGCCGTGTCCCACAGACACACCTTCGCTTGTTGGACATTGTCAACAAATGAAAAAGACTCATGGCGTGTCCACCTGTGGGATCTCTGTATCGGCAATGGATTGCGTGGTATGCACCACACAATCGACGTTGGCGTGTCGAAGCCACTAACTTCTGCGGGTCCCACCATGATGTACGTGGTATATTTACATTAATTGCCCATCCATTTGACAAGAACATTTAAGGATATGGAGTAAGAAATGAGGCAAATCCAAAGCTCAAGTGGACCACATGACATAAAGTAGTGGGGATTGAAGGCTTAGCATTGAAAACTTCTTGGGAGCTACAGAAGTTTTAAATGAGTTGTTATTTGTGGTTTGGCTTCATCTAAGTCTGTGTAACCTTTTGAACAAGTTGGATGGCAAATAAATACAGAGGTGAACCCTTAGAAAGTTTCAACGGTGAGTGTCATTTTCCGGTCGCTTTCCATAGGTTTGAGCTTTGGATCTGACTCATTTTTTCAGAATGCTCTCAAATGATCTCCAAAAATTGACAGATGGTGTGGATATAAGCTTTAAATTTAACTTTTCTTCATATATTAACAAAACATGTAACATGCAAGTCCCAAAGCATTCAAATATAAATAGTTAGCTAATAAAGTTTGGGGCTACAAGATTTAAAGTTTGAGAGCTGTGGCAGCTATAGAGTATCTTCTCAGAAGGTTACATATGTTGGTAATGTCTCACCTATCCAGTTGCCGATGGTGTTTACATCTCTTGATCTAGCTCCCACATGGCCACTGATAATTTCCACTCGTAGAGCCACGTTCAACTTCTAAATACCTAAAATTAAGGGGTGTTTGAATTATAAGTTATTTTAGATAAGCTACTTGTGCCGGTAGACACGTCAACTAGGGCGATAAGTTGATCCAAAGTATCATAATAATTCCCAGTCAAACCAGTCAATTCAACCAAACCAGCCAACCCAGTTAACTCAATTCAACCCAATCAACTTAGTAAAACCAATCAAAACCCAGTCCAAAATGATTTTAACACAGTCAAGCCTAGTTAACATAGTTGACCCTAGTAAACTCAGCCAAAATTGATTAACTAGTGCCAAACCCAATTAACTCAGTCAACTCAGACAACCCAAAATCAAGCCCGACTTAAGTGGCATGTTGACATCACCAAGTTTGTAGGTCCCACCATGATGTATGTGTTATATCCACATTGTCCATCTATTGTGTGCGATCATTTTAAGATTGTAGACATTGGAGGATGGATTTCCTGAGGAGATGGGAGATTGACTCTCTTCTTTCCACTGGTTGCCTCGCTCAATGACTTTCGTTAAGGGGATAAATGATGTAATATTTGACCAGAGTCACATCTAACCAATTGTTATGATTCTACAATTGGTTATACCCCGTAAAAACAATTAAAATTGAAAACCTGAATATTCTTAACCCCAAGATGACTTGTGAGTTTACGTTAAAGAGATTCCAAGTAAGGGATTGTAGTTACAGAGAGGAAATATATTAGGCACTCACTCTACCCGTACGGATGTACGTTCTTTACTTTACAAGATCTGGCTAATTTCTGAAGAATATGAGTAATTCCCACGTGTAGAAAATGTAATGTAATACAATAACATTGGTAATCGATCGATCTGAATTTCTGATAGGCAGTATCCGACTATATCGACAAGCCGCGGAATATATGCTCGCAACGATCAAGTGAAGGGTGTATGTAAGGTATGCTTGAGACTGTATTGATGCTTATGATAAAACCACGACCAACCGACTAAGGTTTTTGGTGGACCTGTAATGATTATATCTGCAAGTCTCAAAGCATACGTCCGCCAGTCAAATATGAGAAAATGACGGAATACAATGTATATGCTAAAACGACGGCTAACTGTCTAAGATTTCTGGTGGACAAGATCTGATTGTATTTGCAAGCCTCAGAGCATACGCTCACCAGTCAGAAGCGTGAAAACGATGAAAATGTACTATGATGCTGATGTATATGAGGAGCAAAAGGGTTGAAAAGAGAACGAATGGTGCATGATACTAACGTTCTGATCCGATAAAACTAAAAAAGGCTTGAATGGTTGGATGGACGGTAGTGTCGCAAGGCTAGATTGAATGACTCATATTTGAACTTAAGTGGCTCAAGAGGCTTGGACTCTGGCTAAGTTGGGTTAGACCAGGGTTGGTCTCTCTCTCTCTCTCTCTCTCTCTCTCTCTCTCTCTCTCTCTCTCTCTCTCTCTCCCCTTGGTGGAAGGATGGCTTCCTGATGGGTGTGCTCTCTGAAATGAGAAGGGATCCAAATGAGAGTGGATGCTTGAAATGAGAAGGGGAATGGGTTATTTATAGTCTCCTAACCCAAAATTTTGGCAATTCCTAGTGATATTATGGGAAAAAAGTGGTTGAAGGGCTGGGATTGGAGATTTCCACATTGCATCATCTCATGCATTAGATGAGGTGGTAAAAGGTTAATTTTGGGTAAGGAGATGGGTATCGAAGTAAATACACTTTAACCGAACACTTAACGTTTGAAAAAGAGAATTCCATATGCTTGAGGGACGTTGTCCCAAAGAGGGGGAGTGCCACGTGACCGGCGGCAACCTAGTTGTTGTCGGTCCCCAGTTAAACTCCCTACTTTGGTAGGAAGCATCTTTCAAGCGTGTGGAAACTCTGTCGTGAGGGTTGTTGCTTTGAGGTTTTGACTATTTCACTGATTGAGCTTGTTTTAGAGCTTAGGTTTGGGCTTAATTAAGTGAGTTGACTAGGTTGTAGGGTTGAGTAGGCTAATCCAATGAGTTAACTCAGCGAGTTGACTTGGTGAGTTGACTCATCGAGCTGACTCAAGGCTTTACGGTTTTAGGTTCCTGGGGTTTAGGGTTAGGCTAACTGGGTTGACCAGGTTGAATGGGTTGAGTTTAGGGTTTATGACTAGGGTTCCTAGGGTTTAGGATTGGAGTTCGGTTGTCCATTCATCAGTTCTAACTCAATCAGCTTATTAACCTAGGTTGGGGTGTCTACAGATGCCTCTTTTTGGTAGAAGGTGTGTGCGACCGAATGTCAAAGTGAGTGAACACCTCACCTTTGCTAGTCAGTCATGAATTGCGATATGAAATCGTAATCTGCCATTGTGTCTTTGTCAACTAGTTGCCTGGAAATGAATAACTCACACATATTGCGAGAAGTTGAGGAAAACGTTGTGATTGTCCCTACGTAGGCAGCCAATCGCAACCCTTTCACTTTTGATTGGTATTAATATCGGAAAGGTACAATAGTGCCCATGCGCTTTCTACGACCTTACGATGATATTGACCTAATACTGGATTGTCCATTGCTTCCTAGATCACTCCAGGAGTGTTTGTTTTGTTTGGTCATCAAAGTGGTTAGCTATCATGCGCTTTCCGCATACTTACGGGGAACTCACTATGCCTTAAATTCCGCAAGCATCCATGCAAGGTATGTGCGGGTGACCTCTTTCTATGCAATCTTTTAATTTTAACACTTTGGTTACAATTTATCTTTTTCGCCATTTGAATGATTTCTTCTGACTAGTCTTAGCCTATCATCTTTTTATAGCATTAGTATTTGATGCAATGGAGCTATCATTGCAGTTCAGTCCAATTGTATTTTGATGTGCATTCGGATCCGATGATTTTTGAGGAAACTGCGAGATATCAAATCTTATTTGATTTTGCGTTAACTCCCACCCAGAGATATGGAAGACCTCTTAGTGCCTCGGAAATCTAACGTTTTATTTTGAAAATGTTTTGTGATTTTGAAAGTTATCCCATTCTAGGGAGTGATATTTTGTGGGGGTTTTTATTGAAAGATGATTTTGAAATGTGTCCAGCTATTGGCTGTCTTCATTGGGGATGCGTATGAGACTTTAAGTACGCTCGGTTTTATTGAAAATATGTGAGGGATTAGTGAGCATGCTAATTGTAATGGGGATTGACTTAGCTTGGGATTATGAATTTTGAAGATATTGTATTTTATTGCTTAAATTTTAGTTGTCACAATCGGGACTGAGATCTGCTGGGGATGGTTCATTTGATGCAAGTATGTTTGGTGATTATGATCAAGACTCCGATTAAAGATGGTTGATCGGCTTCATTGTCTCACAGGGCAATCTGACTTAATTATTTTTGAGTTGATCCAGAAAGTTGGTTGTGATCAACTCCAGCTTTCATGAATAATACAGATCAACCACTGAGATAATGAGTTTGCCAAGGTGGGTCCCGGAATCAGCTTGATTGGATGATTGCACATCTTATTAACGGACATTTTGTTGAATCTAGATCAATGAGTCTTTGCACGTTAGCCATCCATTACATGTCCACCCAGGGGCTAGTTTGGATATCATGCCAGTGTGGTTTTTGCCTTAGGGTCCATTTGAAATGGGTCCTACAACTTGGACGGTTTATGGCCCATTCAAAGTGGGTCCTACTACTTGTGTTCTCTTCAGAAGTATCGAAGTTTTCATTTCAATATGGCGGGAAGAAATGGTCTGTCTAGTCAGCCATTCCCAACCCTCGATCTGAGGATTTGCACATACTACTTGAATTTTCAGATAGTGCTAGTAGGGCCAACGTTCAAGTAATCCAGAACATTGATCTTTTGCATAGACCGAATGTGGACCATACTGCAAAAATGTCCCAAGATTAGAAGACCCCATCCACCATTCTATTCTCAGTTGAATGTGGACTGTTGGAATCTCATCTTAATTATCTATTTGTAGGCCACATACTGAAAGGTTAGAATTGTTCCATCAAGGAGAGTCGTGACATAGTTCATCCACAGATGGGTCTAAGAGCCAATGGTCTAGATTACTGAAAAACAGGCCTTCCTTGGCAGAACTGCAAACTCGAGTACGAGAGATCTGAATCAAACAGTAGGTGGGCCAGCCCACTAAAGTACCCGGATCCGCAAATAAAGCTGATTTGCTCATCAGGTGGCCCAAAGTCACCACAGATCGAAATTTGTATCATACAATGGCCCCTTGATGCGATCAAGCAGTGTACTATGTAAAACATAGGGGTGGACCCGACCATTTTACCCATGGGCCGCGAATTCCACCCGAACAACCGGACCCAACCCACCCATCAATCCAGGCCTGTCCCACTACCTATTTGGCCTAAATGGGCCATATTTTATGAATGCTCAATCCAAAAATCATATGCTCAACCTGGGCTCATCTTTTGAGCCATGTTGGGTTGGTTAAACCACCAGTCAGAAAGAGTCATCGCTGGCCCATCGAAACCGTTCATAAGATAGACCATAGTTCAATATTAAAAATGCCTGGACAATCCTAACCATTGAGTCACGTCGGTCTGAGTATGTATGTACGAGTCTAGTCAGGTTTTGACTCGGCCCAAACCCGGAATTTTATTCGGGTTGTAAAAGTCCAATTTGAACCAAATTCCCAAATGCAAAATTTTAGTTGAGCCAGTTGGTTTGGGTCAAACCAGCCATGGTCCAATTAAAGATTGAAAAATCAGCTAGTGGGCCCCAGCTGGACTTCACCGTATGTCTTGCTCACTTCATGGGCTCCACAGATTAGGCCTTAGCTCATGAGCTGGATTTGGAGAATGTTTTGACCCTACCTTGGTCTAATTAATAGCTAGGAGACAGTGGGCCAGGTTAACCCGTAGTTAAGTTGATGTGGGTCTGACTAGGAGTTTTGACCGGTTAAATGGCCCACCTAATAGTGGGGTTGGTGTGATTCTTTGATCTATTGATTATCACAGTGGGGTGCCACTAATAGATAGGTTGCATGTCATACATACAACAGGTGGCCCCACAGTAGCTTGGCACTGGTACCATTGAGGCCACCTCACTAAATAGATAGGTTGCATGTCATACATACACTAGGTGGGCCCCACCGATAGCTTGGCACTGGTACGTACTTAGTATTCAATTATTACATTATTAATATCCAAAATTCTCGGGCGCAAATATGTACTTAGGCTGTGAAATTTTGAAGCGTTATAATTGGTATCAGAGAATGAGATTAATTGGGCCTGAGGGTAGGGACCATCATAAACTTCACGTGAATAGGATATGATCATGAATTAGATACCTATATGTGGGTGAATTTTCAAAGAAATTAGGATGTTGAGGAATTAGAAATCCATATTTAGGTTCCCATCAAAATTGTCAACTTAGACGTGAACTTTTGATAATGAATATTTATCTTCCGAAAAAATTCTCAAACTCCCATAATAAATTTTTTATGGATTGAAATTCATCCTTTAATAGATTTCTAAACGAGAAAATTAAGTTTTTCAAAATGAAATTGGAGATTTTCCAATTTTCCTAAAAATTTTGCGTGTTTTGGCGAAAACCGACATGTTAGGAAACCGCCGTTGATTTCAGTGCGTAAACTTATCGGAAAATTTTAAAACTTTTTCTGATTTTCCTCTCGAGAAAATAAAATCTTGAGTGGAATTGTATGATAGAAGCTTTTGTCATGGAATTCACTGCCGGTGAGATTGTGAAGGTCCCTCACTGAAAGATCCAGGCCACTAGATCGGCCTGATTTTCATAATTCATACGAGGTCATAATCGTGGTGTGGTCCACCCTTTCGTAGGGATAGGATACTCTACATATGTAACAGGTTGGGAGGGCAGAAAACGGTTGTTCCATAACTTATGATACATCTACTGCATCTGATCATTTCTCTGTTGGAAATACCAGTTTATACTCAAATTCCAACGTTATACTAGCCCATGTGGGTTTCACATGCAACGTTTCGGCCATTCTGATTTTCGCCATGAATGATCTAGATGTGTAGATACCCTAGCTAAAGAATCAGGCTGGTTCACCGTCCATTTATCAGGTGGGGCAGGTATACGTTGAATGCATATCATTACAATTTTGGCTTGTCTGATGAGCGGGCCTACTTGATTTTTGACAAGGGATTGGTATGGACCGTTAAATAAATAAATAAACGAGTAATTAAAAAATATAGAAATTTGATTTTTGACTTGTACTCTCACTTACTAATTGTTTTTTGACTTGTACTCTCACTTACTAATTTGGGTTTAGTTTAGTTCCACGTTGAAAATGCAATGAGAAATCTAAGCCTTTGTATGAGAGTTTTTCGCTTGATATATATATTGGAATTTAAGAGTATGTCATGGGACCAATCTTACCCGTGCACGCAAGTTGTGGTAGTGGGTGCAGCACAGCGTGGCTTTTTTTAAGCTTATTTTGTTTTTCTCTACATAAGTGAGGTCATGTGCATGTTTATATGGATAGAGAACCGCTATGTACCAGCATAATGATAAATGAGTAGGGTCACATGTATGTTCATATAGATACATCACTTCACGTACATCCTGGCGTATGTATCAGAGGAGTCAGGCCGCACCAATTTTTCTGTGGTTAAGCGAATATCCATGATCGTGCTGAAGACCCCATGTGCATGAGCGAGCACCTAGAAAACCCCACACTGGAAAGATGCATATGGGTCGCTTTATGAAGTGATCCAGACCGTTGGATCAGAAGGACGTGACGATTGAATTGTTGGATCACATGATCGGGTCATTGATCATGGATCATCCACATTAGTTTTCTTAAATTTTATCAGCGTTATAAGATTTAGTTTTGTTTATGTTATTTTTGGACATCATTACGAGTGTTTTAGTTGATTTTAGTTAAACTAGAGTTAATTTCGTCAATTCACAAAACAGTGTGTTAATTGTAATTTTTCAACTTTCTGAAAGCTATAAAAAAAAGATGAGAGTGTAATACTTTCATGTGATTTAGAAGAGAGATTGGTGAGAGGCTAATCTTCATCAACGGAATCCAGATATTTTCTTCATGTTATTCGTTCTCCCATTTCAAATCTTTATCTTCTTTTAAACATCACTTTCCCATACCCATCAATAATCAAAACCCAAACCCTAATTTCTATATATCTCAATATCTTTAACCCTAATTCACCCTAGGTTGTACCAGGCCATCTACCATGAAATAGATTATACCCTATGCTAATTGAATGTCCTTACATCCATTAGATCTTAGTTTTCTTTTATTTAATGATCTTGCGTTACGATGTTAGTAACTTAGATTAGGATTATGCATGATATCTTTTTCTTTTTTTTTTATAATATCCATGGTGTTTAAAGCAATTCTTGTGTCTTTTTTCTTCTTTTTTTTTTGGTTAATTGTCCTAATTTTGTTACTTGATTTCACAAGTTATTTGATTTATGCATCGGTTCTGCATCAAGGAGTCATCATGTACTCGCACAATAATAAATAAGCTGGCATGCATTGATAGATCATTAGGCTGGCATATATGCACGGATAGATCATTAATACATTGTCCGTATGTGCCTTGAGCTTCAACGGTTACTTTTTATTTCTCTACAGAGACCTTTTTTATCATTTCATAAACCATTCCGAAAATTCTCTCTTCGACTTTTCTTCCAGGTTCTCTATGCAACATTTCTACATGATCAAAACTATTGATATTGAAGGAGAACTGTTGTATTTCGAGGCAGACTACTCGTTGAGACAAGTGTATCAAAATCTTTCTTGCGAAGATAAATTTGTATTCAAGATAACGGCTGTAACATGCCTTGCTCTCCAAATTATTCTTTTATCATTTCTTACTTTTGATTTTTAGATTTTCCATCCAACATGGACCACCTGATTGATGGTTTGTCATTCCACCCAGGTGGGTCCGTTGGGACATTTGGACGCGTGTGAGGTGGTGGGTTTTTTGAATGTGTACCATCATGTATACTAGTTTAGAAGAGAGATGCAACAAACAACAGAAAAATTCGAGCTATTGGTAGCCTGTTTGAATAGCCAAAAATGCAGAAACGAACACGTGTACCACGTATAGGTACCTACCTTGACCACTTTCTTTAACACGGGGAAATAACTTACCGTGGATAAAATCTACCCTATCCATCAGCTGCATCACCCCTTGTTTAGCCTACATTCCAAAAATCAGGTGATTCAACACTCAGGTGAGCCACACACCATAAGATTCTACATAAAATTCTCTAAATTCACTTGGTATGGCTCACATGAGTTTTGAATTGCAGGGATATATATTTGGGTGAACTTTTCATCCTAACGAAGCAAATCAGATGAATGGGTTGGATTGCGTGTAAACACCACAGTGGGCCACCATAAAACTAAAGGCTGTGTGTTTCTAACATATCCCACATGTGACCTAGACCCATAATGGATTTTCCATGACCCAAAATAACATCAAATCCTAAACATCTAGAAATGGCCTTTATATAGATAGTGAAGATTAAAAATATACAATTGAAACCATTCATTTAGTAAAGATCAATTAATTGATCAAGATCATTTAATCCATCGGATCTCAAGGTTGTGTTTCATCTCTAGTGTAGCCTATAATTTGGTTAGTGGTGATATTGCCAAACATGTGCCACGTGCATTGTACTTTGTAGTCATGTTTGCCAGAAAATGTATACAAATTGTCTACTAAGTCCAAAGTCACATATGTACAACTTGACTTTTAAAGATATTTAAATGAATAATATGATTTTTATAGAATTCAACTTTTTACCTGTACATGAAAGAGTAAATATGGAAATCATGCTGATGTAGGATGTGACACCGATTCATTACTAACATGGTTGGACCAAAAGGTGGACCGTAAATTGATCATAACTTTTGATATGGGTATTGTCACGGGACGCGCAACCTATCAATCTTTATTGAAACGGGCCATCCAAGGTGAACCGCCCCACAAGTGAGTCACATCTGTCCGTTTTACCAGAAAACGTGTGCTTTCAGCTCAAAAATGAAAATTTAGAAAAAAAAATTACTATTTTTAGTAATTTCAATTTTTTTAATATTTTTTTATTTTTAGAGTTTTAAATTTTCTTCTTTTTTAGAAATTAACTTTTAATCATAATGGGACTCTTTTAGCAAAAGTTTATTTAAAATTTTTATTTTTAAAAATTAGGCTTTAGAAGAGTTTTATTAAAATTAAGATTTTTATTGGAGTTATGATTTTGCTATTTTTAGTAATCATGAATTTTGGGTTTTATATATATATATATATATATATATATATATATATATATATATATATATATATATATATATATATATATATATTAATGGTGTAACAGACATATACACATTAGACAATCAATCAAATTACTATGAATTTTATTAGAATTATTTTCTATTTTCTATCTCTCCCCGTGGATTTGAGTCATCTCTACGATGAGTCAAATAATTATCCCCCGAGGAAGACGGTGCTCAAACTCTACACATTCTTCCCTGCATCACATGCCCAAGTGGTTGGACCACAAGTCACAGTCCAACAGGAGAATAACTTCAAACCTTCCATGTGTGTGTGACATCTAATCCATCCAAAATATTAAGCCCACCATTGCCAAAATTAGCTACATGCACTTCTTAAGCAGGCCACGCTTGTATTCTATCATCTAACAATGGCTAGACATTATTTTCTATGATGTAGCCAGTTAATGAGTAAATGGGCTAATTTTTACACTAAGTGATCTTCATGTTGGGCCAACTATTGGAAGGATTGGATGTCTTGGTTGGACGTCTTCACTTAATAGATTTGAAGCAATCAGCTAGGTGAAACATAACCGTGACTAAACTAGTTGGAATTGGAACCTCGTATATAATTATAATTAATTAAAATGAGATTAACTCATTTTTAAGCATCTACCAAACAACCTAAAGGTTTTACTTGAAAATTGCAGATATCAATTTCTCCCAATGCACACTTTAGATTTTCAAAGTGAGAAGAGACAACTCATAGGCTTTCGCCCTTAAGCTCTCTATGCATGCAATAGTCCACTTTAACTTTTTGCTTCATAACACTTAACAAGCAAAAGAACATAACATGGATGTGGATTAGATCATATTGCTTCTACTAACAATAATCTCCCTCCTGACATGATTAGTAGGATTTAATTGGGTGGGAAGTTGCTATTAACAATGGAGCCCATGGAAAGTATGTTATTGGTCAATCAAATCCCACTACATCATGTCAAGAGAGAAGTCAGTGCTAGCAAGGACAGCAAGACAACATTGCCTAAATATCCTATGCCTCCCTTATTGTGTAACTTTATATTATAGTAAACATATATCACTTCTACATAATTTTAGAATAATTCAAAAGGTGTCCCAACGGTGAATATCATGTTACAAAAATTAGGTAAATCCACTCATCATGCATGCAGAGCACACGATTCAAATAAAGTGGTGGCTAGCAAGCTTAATCATAGTATAGATCTAGTTTAATTAATGTATGGATCAGTCTCATTTTTAAGACATTTGATCTTTACACTAGCCCTAACTTTTGCACAGGTTTGACATACGACGGATGTGTCAGGTTGGTGAGAAGAACATCAATGCATGCTATGTTGGCATTAATCAACGGTAGGTTATGAGTTTTATGCAAAAAATGCTTTTATTTATATAAATCAAAATTGATTGCATATGCATCTGGCAATACATTAACTTGTTATGTAGCAACATCTTTCCAAAAAATATACTAATGCGTAGTAAATCTATACCATAAAAGGGTAACCCCAATACCAAGATCATATCATGTAAAAAAATCAGGTGGGTTTGATCGTCGTGTCATCTCACACATTAGAATCAATGAACAACTGATAGACTGACTAAACATTCATTCATGTTCTATTGATGAGTCCATCAGCCATATTTTAATTATATAGGTGATCTTTATGGTGGGACCTATCATTTTCATGGTATAGATTTTCTTCACATGTGCCATGTTTGCTATAAAAATGTCATTGCATAAGTTATCATATTACAAACTACCATGTGAGCTTTTCACCTCATTAAATGTTGAGAGAGAGAGAGAGAGGAACTTGTTGTCATGGCTACAAATAAAGCCCACTGCTGCAATGGTGGCAAATGCGTTTTAGGTTGTTTTAGACTCCAGCGAGGTTGTCCGAGTTGGTTCTGGTAGACCACTGAGTGATAGATGGGAGATGTGACTTGGAGGTGAAAGAGAGAAATGGGAGGGCCATGAGGCATGTGATTTTATTTTATTTTTTTAACAATGAAACTTACAAAATTGCCTTTTGCAAATCCTAATGGGTTGGGCCTAACTCGAGCCGAGTCGATGGGCGATTGTACATGGTCCGAGCATGGCCCCACTGACAAATGGGCTTGAGTTTTAAGCCCGAGGCTAACACAACTGATAAACAGGCTTGAATTTTAAGATCGAGGCCAGTCCGACTGATAAATGGGCTTAAATTTTTAGCCCATGCCCAGGCCTCATACTCCAACCCAAGTTCAGCCCAACATGCCAGCTTGACCCATTATAAACCCTAGAGAAAACAGTAAGAATACCCTCATTGGCATTCGCCTGTCTGCAGGGCCACATGTGCCCTAGCCTCACACGAGGCAAAGTGACACTCTTGTGCAGGATCCAAAACATTTACCAAGGATGCTCTAATGATCATTGGTCCTAAGAAATTAAACCGATGAAGTTGTTTATACCCATTATCGACGCCCTGACATGGATCAATGGAAAGTTGACATGTGTCGACACTATGACCTGACATTTAAGGAAATCATATCCGCATCCGGTAGTATCTTAGATTTATCTTCCTTTGGTGATACGCATTTTATGCATGCCTTTAAGGGATTGAACCGTCGCATGCCATGTAGCCATGATTAAACGAGCCAATTAATGTGGCAACGTGATTGTCACATTTATAAAAGACACACTGAAGTAAAAAATCTTAATATAAATCTAGCTGTGATATACTCAGTGAAATCGTCTCTCACAATCCTTCTAAAATGGAAGATTTTCTAGAGACATTCGGAGAATCTACTAAGTTCACAAAGACCCTGAATATTCGAAAATTAGACCGATATCCAAGCAAATCCGACAATGGATTGGTCCCCAATCAGGAGAGAGCGGACATCAATTAGCTCGGATCCAATTTTGTATATCAATCGGAATTAAGAGAATGTGACAACTAAATCTGATCTAGTTCGATAACATATCAATATCAAGTGTCACATCCCTCCAACGCTCCAAACCATTAGGGAGGTAGTGTGATTAGGTCATTCAAATGCAGGAGGTGGGGCCACCAGATGAGTGGTCATAATTGATTTAAGATCAGGTCAACAATCTCCTTATCAATCTCAAATTTGTTTAGTAGGCCACGAACATCTTCCATCAAAGGAATCGACTACAAGAAGAAGAAAATCCGAGAAGCCAACAGTTTCGAATCTACCCAGAGACTTTCTTATCCGAAAATTTTTCAAATATGCAGAATATCCGAGATCAGCAAGGAAACTCTGTGAGGGTTTAACTACCTTAACAAGCTATCAAATGAGCAATCGAAGAAGAGGTTAGGGCCCTATACTGAACACATCTATCTACTTTCAATTTATCTTTCCATCGTTTATCTTTACCTTAGCATAGTATAACCTAGCCTAGTCCTAACATAAATTGCTATTGTCCAGCTTTTACGATTACAGTACTTGTAATTAAATTAACCGTCCACAACCCTAAGTTGTTGGATCCCGATCAGCTGAGTTCTCACTCAGGCTATCAGATTTTGGTCACGACATGTTGACCATTCACCTCAATCTTTTGTTCTTATAGATGTTGGGGTTTTTGACCTG
This sequence comes from Magnolia changhungtana, assembly GCA_030180095.1. NCBI lineage: Eukaryota > Viridiplantae > Streptophyta > Magnoliopsida > Magnoliales > Magnoliaceae > Magnolia > Magnolia changhungtana. The sequence continues at coordinate 15,458,539 of JASAUF010000662.1, forward strand.
CGGAATCACACAGATCTAGATATTGGATGGTAATCCAATGGCACCAAGCACACACACAAGAGGACACACAGATTTAACGTGGAAAACCCTTGCGGGAAAAACCACAGCACAAAGCGACACACAGATCTCCACTATGAAAGCATCAATGACAAAGAGAAAGGACTTACCCGATTCGAACAACCTCAAATCTCACCCTTGCTACACTCTTTAGAAACCCTAGAACCCCTTTAGAATACTTTACCATACCCTAGAAAAATCCTAGGAACACCTATTTATAGTTTAGGAAACTTCCCTTCCGCATCTCAGTTGCGAAAGGATTCAAATCCGCAGTTTTGCGCAAAATCGTGGAACAAACCGCGTAACCTACGACTAGTCGAGCCGAATCTTCGACTGGTTGTAGGACTCCTTCGACCAGTCGAGACATCCCTTCGACCAGTCATAGCTACAATAAAAAACAGCAAAAACTCGCTGGACTTTGAGTCGTGCCAGGGCTCGAACCTACGACCGGTCGAGCGTCTCCCACGACCAGTCAAAGTTGTCCCATGACCGGTCGAACGACCTCAAAACCTTCAGATTTAAGACTTTTCTCAAAAATCTCCACCAAGTCTTCAATCTTCAACCATGTAGCTCCTTGACCTTTTCTCTTATCTCTGCATCACATCATAGCTTCTCGTGCATACTCCGTCCTTCTTTTCTATCATCGCTAAGCCTAGAGAAGTTACACATAACTTAAACTTCTCTGCAGGAACAACCTAGGTGAGCATGTATGCCCGATCAAAATCCACATGCTCAACCACCTTTGCTCCTGTCTTCTAAAAAAAAAACGTAGTCTTCTTACCATCTCACCGCTACCAAATATTGCTTGCCGGGGTACTTGCTCACAACATTGATAGCCTGTGACATAACCGATCTAATCCAGACCATGGCATACACTGCCCAACGCATTCGAATAAGGCTCATGAGATATCCTGCTTTTCCTCATCTGTTTTGGGACATGTCCTAAGGAAAACTTGAGGAGAGATGCGTAGGGAAAGCTTTCCAGCTTTACTTGGCCCATCACATACTTGATCAATACCTACACACAAGGTATTCCTCCTGTGATTACTAAAGCCTACTTCTCTCTTAGTCTCAACGCCGAGAACCATCTTTGCAGCCCCCCGATCCTTCATCCTGAATGTCCCACTTAACTGAGTCTTCAGTACACTGATTTCAGACATTTCATAATTGGCGATCTACATGTCATCAATTCCTGACTCACCATGAAGGAATCAAACCACTGCGTAGGCGACAGGTTGAATCACGACCTTCTACAAAGTCTTTTCTCAGCCCTTTTAACTTCAAACCGCTCTGGTTGCTTCATGTAGATCTACTCTCCACTTTTTCTTATAGAAGTGCAGATTTCACATCCATCCTTCCAGCTCAAGATCACATTGGCCAACCAGCGCCAATCACGGATCTAATAGACACCTGCTATACCGTCGGCGCGAATATCTCTGAGAAGTTGATCCCTTCTCTCTGAGCATAACCCTTCGCTACCAACCTCGCCCTGTATCTATGTTGTATCCTCCTGAAGATTTACCTACATCCAACCGCTCTCTAGCCCACTGGAAGCTCCACCCACTCCCATATGTCGGTCTGGTACAACGAATCCATCACATCACCCATAGTCACCTTCCTCTTTTCAGCACCAGGCTCACCTAGAGCCATTTGAATAGAAGGTGAATCTCCTGCGATATTGGAGTCGTCCATGTACTTCGCCGATATCCTGCGATCATGCCGTGTGATTCTTCTCATAGGTGGCTGCTCCACCTGCTTTGTATCCCTGTCCGCACGTCTCAGCCTTCCTGCCCTGCTCGCTCATGTGGCCATGCCCAACATGCCACACACGTGCAAAAGTGGAATCCGCTACATCTACCGTAGCTCCACCTTTTAAAGTGCTCCCGATCAACTTGTACAAGTTACCGAGTTGTTATGCTTTCATGATTACCCGTGCCCCCTTGGATACTTTAAGAGCACTATCAATACCTGTGTACTTGCATCCTTTTGCCTCAAGTACACCAAGAGAAATCAGGTTCTATTTCAAATCAGGAACGTGCCTTACATTAGTCAAGGTACGCTCCACCAAATATCCTGATGCATACAGAACCAATAGCCACGACATTACAGGCAATGTCATTGCCCATAAATACCTGTCAACCATCGCACTCCCTATAGCTGGTGAACCAACTCCGATGAGGAGTCATGTGAAAAGATGCCCCTGTGTCTAGCATCCACTCATACTTACAATAATCGTATGACCGTCTGAGTGTAGACACAGATAAAACATCACCATCACATCCATCTGACGCGGCAGCGTTGGCCTCCCTGCATGAAGCCTCAGAATCTTCCCTCTTCGATTTAGAATTTTCACATGTCCTTCCTTCCCACAATTCTAGCACTTTACCTTCCCTTTGCCCTTGCCCTTGGATTTGGATCTATAACCTGAAGAATCTATACTTTGTTCAGAATTCCTACCCACTGTAAACAGTGCATCAGAAGACGTCCCCATGTCGCTGTTTAGTTGTCTCATTGCCTTCCCTTGAAGAGCTGAGATAACTGTATCAACACTCAGGGTTTTGTTCATGCTGCACATAGTGTCCTTGAATGCCTCAAAAGACGCCGGGAGAGAATTCAGCAACATACATGTCTGTTCTTCATCTTTCATCACTTCCTCCATATCCAGCAATTTGCAAACCAATTTATTAAAGTTACCGATGTGAGCCTCCAAATCTCCACCCTCTGTCATCTTGAAGTTATACCACTGTCGCTTCAAGTGCAGACGATTTTTAGAGGATTTCTTCGCATAAACATCCTCTAACTTCGCCCATAACTTAACCGCAGTTTTCTCCCTCATGACGTTGTAGAGAACCTCATCCGTGAGACATAAACGGATCGATGATAAAGCCTTCTTATCAAGAGTATTCCATTCATCATCTTTCATAGTAGACTTTCGCTCCTCAAGAGCACCATCTTCGCCTTGCTTGATTAAGGAACTCATCATCTTGATCTTCCATAACTCAAAATTATTTTTCCCTGAGTACTTCTCAATATCATACCTAGCGCTTGCCATTATTACTAATCCCTCAGATTCAGATCTGTGCCCCAACCGATTTCTCTGATACCACTTGCTGGAGTTTTTGACCTGCGGAATCACACTGATCTAGATCTTGGATGGTAATCCAATGGCACCAAGCACACATACAAGAGAACACACAGATTTAACGTGGAAAGCCCTTGCGGGAAAAAACCACGGCACAAAGCGACACACAGATCTCCACTATGAAAGCATCAATTACAAAGAGAAAGGACTTACCTGATTCGAACAACCTCGAATCTCACCCTTGCTACACCCTTTAGAAACCCTGGGACCCCTTTAGAATGCTTTATCATACCCTAGAAAAACCCTAGGAACACTTATTTATAGTTTAGGAAACTTCCCTTCCGCATCCCAGTTGCAAAAGGACTCAAATCCGCAATTTCGCACAAAATCGCAGAACAAACTGCGTAACCTACGACTAGTCGAGCCGAGTCTTCGACTGGTCGTAGGACCCCTTCGACTAATCGAGACATCCCTTCGACCAGTCGTAGCTACAGTAAAAAACAGCAAAAACTCGCTGGACTTTGAGTCGTGTCAGGGCTTGAACCTACGACCGGTCGAGCGTCTCCCACGACCAGTCGAAGCTGTCCCACGACCGGTCGAACGACCTCAAAACCTTCAGATTTAAGACTTTTCTCAACAATAGATAGATCATATATTTATCTCTTGTTTATTTATTTAACTATTCAATACTTTATAGATTGTGATGAGTCATACATTCAAATATTAATGAAATCGACATTGTATAACCTTCTTTTATTTATCTATTCATCTATATTCCTTTTTAGAAATATAAAATAGTGTAATAGATGAAAGAACCTATCATCGGTACTCAAGCAAAAAAAAATCCATTCAGAAAGACTAACCTCTATACTTTCATAAATTGTTGATTGCCGATTACACCCAATGGTTGAGAGGGTAGCTAGATTCTACGTCCTGTGTCAAATCAGTCTGACTCAACATGGGCACTAGCATTCAATCAAACTTTAGATCAAATAAGACTCTAGCACACTCACACAATCATAATCGCACACCAAATTTAAATACAAGCCCTCAATCACACAAGTGACGTTGTTTAATTGAATTCACTCAAACAAAAGTAATTAGTTGGTAGAAATATTTTTTATTCAAACCCCTTACCATTTTTCTAAACTATCTAGGCCACCAATTGTCTGCCTATTGCTCGCAGACCAGATTGATTTGAGACCAGATATATAAATGTCGAGGCCCATTTGATGAGCAACTCAAATATCCAACATATGTCACATGTCGCCAGATATGAAGTGTTTTCGGGCACCAATAAATTGAACATGGTTTGATGCTGCAGCCATTGAATTAGAGATGGACATTGTGTACACGGAATTGAGCAGCGGGGATGGAACACCTACCGTTGAAAACTTCTTTGGGGCCATATAAGTTTTGGATCTACCTCATTTTTAGGCCCATGCCATAAAATGAGGTTACAAAACATATGAACGGTGTGGATATGACACAAATGTGTTATTCTCAATAGCTTTAAATGATGGAGGGTATATATGTTTAATGTACAACAAACCAAAAAGTGAATCCTACCGTATTACAAGCATAGCATGGAATTAGGCTTATCGCATGGTAACAAGAACAACTCCTCTCATATGTAATGATTACATTTTTTGAATCCCATCCCACCTAATCCTTTCCAATACCATGCGCCAAACACCCCCTTAGATCGACATGATCATAGCCATCCAATCTTATTGTATTTTTGTTAATTATTTATTGGAAGATTATTGATCATAAGAGTTCGCATCATCCAATCTTCAATATTTTCTAAGAATTCTCCATCCATAGTAATAGGTTGATTGTAATCAACCTATGTTGTGCTTATGGAAGTTTTATGCTCTCGTTACCAGTCTCACTTTCTTTAAAATTGCTTAAAAAAGAAGAATTTAAAATTAGTCAAAATAATATCAAGTATAAATTACAATAAGAGTTTTAATAAATTTTAAAAAATTAGTAAAGATTATTAACCAAGAAGTTTTCCTAAATGACCAATTTTAATATTTTAAATATTGAAAAAAGTAAAGATATACCACTCAACTAAAAGAATTTTTTTGTAAAATAAATATAAAGAAAGCCCTGCGTTAAAAGATGGAATGTGGGGTAATCATAGATCAATACGCTCATAAATAAGTGTAATTGAAATAAGAATGCCGAGATAAATGAGTTACAAGATTTTTTAATATATATATATATATATATATATATATATATATATATATATAAAAATACATTGGAATCAATTTAAGAATAACACTACTAGATAATAAAATGAGAAAAAAATAATAGATTTAATGGTTCAGTAATAAAGGCCAAAAACTGTGTGGATTAGATGTGAGTTTATAAAGAAGTTTTCAAACCCCTGCATATATACCATGAATAGCTACTTTTGAATTAAGGTTGATTCTCCGCTGCCAAACACTACTGGAGGATTTCAAATTCACGGGGTTTCAAATCCAAGTTCCCAACCACGCTCCCAAACAGGCCCTAAGATGATGATGATAATGACCATGATGATTCTCCGTTGATGGGCTGCTACTATCATACGTTAAAATCCTCCCCATCACATTCATGATAAGGCCATCAAATGAACGTCCCGATACATGCCGCGTCTTGTGAAATTCCTCTCTTATTTAGACCGAATATGAAATAATTCCTCCCTAGTCTTATCTTTTAAAAATGAGTGATAAATACCACGATGCCCTTTTATTATATTCTCAAAATAGTCAGGGTTTTCTGATGCAATTGACATGCCTGTCTTGTGGATGATTAAGGGTAGTTTTGTCAATTATTATATCATATGGAGGTTTTGTCGATCACGGAAGCAGATATGTGAATCGCCACATGCATTACACACGTGCCAAAATCACACACGTGGGCCAGCTATGAAGATGAACATGCAATAGGGGACTCTTATTCGGTAGTCGGAACTGGTCTGTGCTCTGGGCCCACCATGATGCATGTGTTTTATCCACGCCGTCCATCCATTTTTCCAGCTAATGTCAAGTCATGAGCCCAAAAATGAGGCAGATCCAAATCTCAGGTGGACCACACCATGAGAAACCGCAGTGATTGATTTGCCATCCAACTACCTGAGATTTAGATCTGCCTCATTGAGTGGAAAAATGGATGGACAGAATGATAAAATACATAAATCTGGTCCGGACTGATGGATAGGAATTCAACCGTCCAACTATGTCTGCCAATCCGACTCAAAGAAGAGTAAGTTTTCATTGATATCATATGATACATCTAAACTGGTAACATAACTTGGACAGTTTAGATCAACTTACTTGTATGCAACGTATTCAATTTCAAAGTAATTTCTAAGTGCCTGTGTATCATCCATCACACTTCACCAGAGTATTTAAAGTTTTTCCTTTTTGTCTGGTACTGGGAAGCCACTTTATGAGTGAAACCGCCCTCGCGTACGTTCATTTCAGATGCCCCCAGATTTTCTACTTAACAAGTGGACTGCGTGTAAAGGAGCGTGTCCGATCGATCCATCCGAACCGTACATTAGGTTGAGTATACATTCCATGGGCTACCATGCTCAAATTAAACCGATTGGATGATCCAAACCAATGGAATGTCGGCCTTCTTTTGATAACCATTTGTTCTCAAGCCCTAGAGATCTAGGTGGCCAAAACCATCTTTACCGTCCATTATATATCCTATTGATCGGATGCGTAGAATCATCTGATCAATGTGATTTTTGCACGGTGGCTTATAAGATATGTGTTGTACCTAATGGACAACCAGGATGGATGGAATGGGCTGTTCAATTGTCTATATGGAACCTAGAAGCACTGTAACTTACAGAACAATGAGGGCACTTGTTCGTGATGTTCTCGTCTTCGAAAACGACGTAGATCATCAAATCCAACCCAAATCAGCTGATTCCGTTTCTGGGTTTTTTTAATTTCAACAAAATAGATATTGGGTTTTTTTTTCGTTTTTTTTTTTTTTTTTTTTTTTTTTTTTATTGTCTTTTTTCCAGATCTATTTGTTCTTATACAGGTTTTTTTTTTTTTTTTTCCTGAACTTAAAGAAAGATTTTACAGTCAGCTACTTTCGGCCAAAACCGTTAAAAAGACCATTTCCCGTTTGGGTTTTTACTCTCAGATCTAAGGTTTCCATTTTCTCACCTTTTCTGACAAAACCATCTCCCACTTTTTTCTCATCTCATTGTTGTACTGTTTTGCAGTCTGCTTTATCTTTATGTATTCAGCTTTCATTTTGTTTTTTTTTATTAATCAGCATGAATTCATAAGATTTTTCTTTTCTTCCAAATCAGTTTCCCTTTTCAGTAGTTTCTCTACCTTTTTTGCTGCCGTTATTGTTGTTTTTTATATTTGGATTGTCTGGTGTTTTTGCACTTCAACAAGTCAGGGGGTATTCTTTCTTTTCTTCTTCATTTATAGAGTTTGTTTGGATCTGACTGAGATTCTTCCGGATAGGCACTTTCCTTTTTTCTTCTCCTCCTTCTAATTGAGAATTTCATTTGGGTTTTTCCATCTGATTTCGATATCCTGATTTGGGTTTCTCTTGTTTCTGTCTAATTAACATCTCCTTAACATTTTCCAGGTCATAACTAGGTTTCCTTATCTGGGTTCTCTTAATTTTGTTCTCTAATTCAGCAATTCGTGTAGATTTTCCTCGCAAGATCTGGTTTTCCTGAATTGGGTCTTCTCAGATTTTATTTTCTCTTTTTAATGATTTATAGGATTTTGTCAGGATTTAATCCTTGAGGGGGTTGGTGATGTCTTATAGTTCAGACCCACCTGCTTGTTGCTCAACAGCTTCACCTGAGTTGAAACTGTACCAAGCCTTTATATTTTCAGTCCCCATTTTCTTCACCTTCATCCTCTTGCTGTTGTTTTACTTGTTCTACCTGCGGCGACAGAGGGTGGATTGGTCGTCGTTGCGGATGAGGAGTTCATACCAAGGCAGGGGACTCACTTCTCGAGTAAGGTTTCTAGCCATGGTTATTCTCTAAGTTCATCAGTTTGGTGCTCTTATGCAAGTATTCATACTTTTGTTTTCGTTTTTTTCGTTTGCTTTAGCCATCCAATTCGGGTTTAAAGAAAGAGCTTCGGGAAATGCTTCCGATAGTGGTGTTCAAAGAGAGCTTCTTGATCAGAGAAACACAGTGAGTTGTACAGAATTAAATTGCATTGCTTGGCTGTTTACTGTTTTGTAGTATTGATCAGCTATAAAAAGGCTGCAGATTAGCTTAACATACAATGCCCGTCTCACTTGCCAACGCGTCATGTATGTAGGGATTCCCAGCCTTTTAGAAAGGTGGGCCCCACTATGAAGATTAGCTGGTGCAAACATCAGGCAGCCACAAGAACAATTGGTAGGACTGGTTTGAACCGTCCTTTGGTTTCATACGAGATGGCCTGTCTGATGAGTGGACCGGCCCATTTTTTCCACCAGGTGATCTTCATGGTGGGGCCCACCTTTTGTATGGCTCAGGCATGTTGGCATGTGAGATGGGCTGTATGCTTAAGCTAACCCACAACTGATTGCAGGTGATTGCTCTTCATTGCTGTGTGGAATTTGGTGTGATTTATTTTTCTTTGAATTTCATAGCATTTTGTGGTCAATGGTGGAGCGGTTTTATGATGGAACCTTCACTGTGTGGACGGATGGCCCTGTATGTAGTCTGCCCTACAATGGTCAACAACCAAAAACAATACCCACTGATGATAAAATCCCAGCCATTAAATTGATATGCCTTGGTGCCAAAGGAAAATTAAAGCTACCAGTTGGCATTCAGTTTGACAATTCATGGAAAGATGATGGCTAGGATCTTCTTACTCATGTGGGCTTTTGACCCGTGGGCCATCCAGATTAAAGCCAGCATGTACAGTGGAGAGTGGACTCCATCATATTTGTAGATGGTATTCTGATGTGAATATGAAGCCACCTCAATGCAATTTGTGTGCTTAATTTGGTACTTGTGATCTATAGTAAGTCGTTCGCATTGTGAGTGATTCTTTAGTTACAGTGTTTGATCATTTTGAATGCTCAATGACAAAATTCAACTTGGAAGTTGGTGTTTTCAATCTCGTGTTTGAATCAATGAAAAACGCACCAACTTTATAAAATCCAAGCTGGCCTACAATTTGATCAAAGTGCATTTTTTTTTTTATATACAATCTGAGTTGGGAGTTCCCGTACCTGAACCTGGCCAAACTGAGTTGTCCTGGCCAATCTCTGGGTTGACCGGCAAGGTCGGAATGTTGCTTACTGCTTGCTTGTGAGATTGTTTTATGCTCGGATATTAACAAATTCATTATAACTTTTCAGTAGGATGACTTTGAAATGTAAATACTAGATTATATCAATGCAATTTATGCAATAACTCAGTGCTTCTGAGATGTTGGATATTCAACTTGACAAGTGAAGATATCTTTTGAAGTTTCAAAGTCATTCTTATAAGCATGCTGACTCAGTTCAACTGTGAATTGTGAATGACTGTCTCTAGTATTCAAAAATCTCGATAAGAGTTCTTGAATTAGAGTACCCATACCAAAAAATCTCACTCAATCAACTTGATAAAGGTTTACATTCAGGTAGTCAGGCGAGTTTCAGCTCTACAGTCTTTGGTCATTAGAAGGATCCAAATTGAGTTTGGAGCATATTAAGGGCCCCATTTGGACACGCCCTCTAATGGGGTGTTTGAGTCATAAAATCCCCTCTAAGCCAAACTGACGTTTTTGATGTGTGTTTTAATGCACAATGCAAACCCATTTCTGCATCCTGCTAGCAAAATAAGCTTAAAATGCCGATTCGACAAAAACCAATCCAATTGGTTTTCGTTGAGTCGGCCGAAAAAGCAGGCTTGAGACCCCATTCTGCGGAAACCCCTTTTTCACACCAGTGTGTCCAAAAGGGCCCTAATCTTGTTTACACTGATCATCTGTTTTTCCCCATATTTCAACCTTGAGGTCAAATGATTGTTGTGGAACACAACGTCCTACTGACTAGAGCAGTCATAGTCGGTGAAATGATTGTCAAAATTTTTGTCATGTGGGCTGAATATGTCTTCTAACTTTGGAAAGTTAAAACCCCGTTATTGGCAATGATTATGTCTTCCCACATAGGAAAATCCCCACATAGGAAAATCCCACATCGCATCTCGTTTCCAGTCAAAAGAATGTCCTGGCCCTTCAAAGCCCATGATTCACAGTAGCGCATGCGCACAAAACTGTGGATGGTAAATCACTCTATCTTTTGATTCCTCTGAAGCACGTGATGCAAATGTTAGGGCATGTTTGATTTTCTCAGGTAAATGTAAATGCAGTGGAAATGGGCAATAATTATTTCCTTGGGTAACCACCTTCATCGTTACCTATGTTGATTTGACTCCTACTTTTTTCAATGCAAAAATCGAGGAGGCTGCCAAATATAGTGTGGGCCCACCATGATGTATGTGGATTATCCACACCGTCCATCCATCATGCCAACTGAATTTAGGGCATGAGCCAAAAAAAGAGGCGGATTCAAAGTTCAAGTGGACCACACCACAGTAAAAATGTAATCAAACACTTACCGTTAAAAACTTATTGAGGCCACTGTTTACTTTGGTGTGGGCCACTTGAATGTTGGATTTTTCTCATTTTTCAGATCATGCCTCGAAATGTTACAGTAAAACGGATGGACGATGCGGATATGTCATATATATGACGGTGGGGCCGACAAATTTATGCTAGTCATTTTGGACCGTTTTTCAAAGCAAGAATACCCTGGTATTTTCAAACAGGTGAAATTGTAATAATTGGCGATTTACAGGGTATTTACCCTGAATTTGGAAAATCAAACAGGCCCTGTGCAATGGTGCAAGCCGCAACCGAAAACATCATGTTGCTACCTGCTGGTCTAATGCCTCTTTGATTACTTGTTTCATCAACCTACTTCCTTGTTGAGTGCTTGTGAATTTCAATTTAGTTCATTAAGGAAATGTGTTAAAAGAATGTGGGAAAACTCGGTGTCCATTTAATAGAAACTCAATAGAGTTGATGCTCTTTTTTTTTTCTTCTTTTTTTTGAGAGATAACGCAAAATTCATTGAAAGAAAAAAGGAGAAACAGAAAGGGGAGGGAGCTGGCCCACTGAGGTAGTGGAAAAGCAGCCCTCGAAGGGAAAAAAAGAACAGAAAAAACTGAAAAAGAAAAACTCAATAGAGTTGATGCTTGTGAATTTCAATTTAGTTTATCAAGGAAATGTGTTGAAACATTGTGGGAAAACTCGGTGTCTATTTAATAGAAAGGTCTGGCATTTGTGTGATAACTTTGGAGTTTGGTCTTGGTGTCAAAAGCCATTCAAACTGAGATGACTCGGCCTAGTTCTAAGTGTGGCAATATGTTAGACAGACACTTTAATTCGAGCAAATCATGCTAGAAACTGTTGAAGACTAATGGAGAGGGCATTACCATGCAGTTCTCTAGTCTCTGCAGTTTAGGTTCTCAGGTGTACTGGATCATTTGTAGGGCCTTGCTCATCACATATGGGGCCCATGATTTGGCAATCGTCGATCGCATGGTTGGTAAATGCTGCAGGAATCTCCGTGATTGAAAGATCTTTCCAAAATAACAAAAAACCATCCTGAGTATTGGCTGTTTTACATCTAGCCCCACGATAAAAGGGGATACATATGATATGATGGTTTTGGATAGACTCTGCTTTTTATAAATGGAGTGAAAAACGAAGTTGATTGACTTGGCCAGTCAGTATTACATGTAGAATCAAATTTGGATTTTTCTTATCGAAATTCGAGTTTTTGAACATTCCTAGTTTTAAATAAACAGTATTCTTCACCCTTTTTTTTTTCTTTCTTTTTCAGGCCACTTTCATCAACTATTCTCATTGAGAATGGCTTTTTTTATCATGCTGCGGTTGAAATGAAGGGCAATTTAATAATTTAATGTTATTAGGGAGAAAGGATAGGTTATATATTATAGCAGGGTGTGTGAGAATAGACACATTTTTTTTAGAAGTGTATGCATCTCATCTCGGTTGTGGTCTATTGTATCCCATGTATGGAACTGTAATCTATGTATGTCGGTGAGGGCAGGTGTGTTGCAATATTGAATAATATCTAAGGGTATGCCACCCACTCAGTATATGAATATTGTTTCATACAACCATAAGATGTAGAAAAATAGAAGTAAACAGAAGTACATGAAAACTATAAAAAATGGAGAGGCATTTGTTGGGGTGCAAATGGGTTTGGTCGAACCAGTAGTACATTCAACCCAACCCGACACTAAATGCATTTGGATCTGAAATTGAACACACAGGGTCAGGTCTGGGTCCAGAACACCGTTGTGATTGTCAAGTGGATCGGATCTGGAACCTTTCAAAGTTGACCTGACTGTACCCCCTCTGATCGTACTTTTAAATGGATTCAGAAATAGACCCAATTTTTATCCTACCTGAACTCAATCTTGAACCAACCCTTAAAATCTGTTCAATTAAGGCAATCGACTAAAATGTAAAAAACCTACCCTATGAAGACATGTAGAAATGCTTAACAAGAAGTCTATGTTAATGGGGAATATTAGACCAGCCCAACTTAGATCCGGCCTATAGCTAAATGTGTTGGTTTGGAACCTCTTAGTTTAGACCCAGCCCAAATCCAACCTATTTGTACTAGTGGACCTGACCCATATATTAATGGATTCGATCTAAGGCTGGCCCAGTTCGTATGGTATTACTGAAGTTACAGCCCTTGATAGCGTAGAATGGTGGAACAGGATTCATGTAGCGGACCCCAATTAATTGGGATTAGGCTTTGATGATGATGATGATCTAAGGCTGTCCCACTTATTAACTTGGACATCTCGTGAAATTTGCGCTCCTTAAAGATACTACCCGAAAAATGTATAATGAAAGATTTGATCTAGTTTAACATAATTAACACAGATTCTGCACCACTATAAGATGCATTCCTTTGTTTTGGACTCATGAAGTCCTTTAAACTTCACAAATCATGACAATGACACCAATGCTAAGATTTTTTTATTTTTATTTTAATTATGTATATTGTAGCTACTCATGGCTACCCTACCATTTGCAGATGTTCGGTTTGCTTAGGGGACTACAAAGCCAATGACAAGCTTCAACAGATACCGGCATGCGGACACACCTTCCACATGGATTGCATCGACCTTTGGCTCACCAACAACACCACCTGTCCTCTCTGCCGGCTCTCGCTTCTCCCAGCCACCAAAGCGGCCTCGGATCCTCCAAGTGATATTCCAGTAGCCCAAACCATTCAAATTCAACCCGACGAACCATCTTCGGAGAGCAGTGCAGATGGAGTAGTTCAAAGAGCTGAGGCTGAAGAATGCCTCTCTAATGAGGTTAGTTCTGTTGTGATTGATGTTGAAACACATGTGCATTGTTAGCTAGAATGTTGTTGTAACATGGTTTCTAGAGTTCATCTGGTCAGTTTACCATTTTCATGTCTATGCATGCATGCATGTGGAATGTGTGCATGCATGCTTGTATATAATGTGTATGTATATTATGCATACGTGTCTTACATAGCAGGTTAATTTTTTTGAGGCTTGGTAAGCCCATATGTGTGTATGAGCAAGCCGAAGTGGCTTTGAGATCCAACCCGTCCATTGGGTGGGTCCCATTGTATAGGTGCCCTTCGCTGAAAAGGTCAGGCCAGTGTACCAGAACTGTAGCTCAATTGATCAGGGGAGAGAGACTGTTTTGTGAAGGGCGTCTGCATTGTGTGGCCCATATGATGGATGGCTTGGATCTTGCACATTTTCCAAAATGGCAGTTGGGGTGGCGTGTACATTGGGCAACATTGTAACATTTGTGGGCTTCGCTCAGCTATGGTATTTTAATATATTTTTAGCCAGGTCTCCTGTCCTACCAGTTGAACTAGAGTTGGGCAGGATCCGACTCAACCGAACTGGTCGGATCCGATCCGATCCTACCTGAACCGAAAGTCAGGGTCGGGTCGGATTGAGTAGACCTGCTCGGATCTAATGCCAAACCGAGTCGAGTTCGGGTCATGTAGCAACTCGATCCGATCCAGAATTCAGTCCAGACTGGAATCAGGTAGTATAAAGTCAGATTCTACCTTCTTTTTTTTTTTTTTACATTTATCCTTCTTCTACTTGAACCCTAACCTATGCTGCAATGCAGCCCGAGCCCACTTCCTCTCCTTCCCTCCTTTCTATCCTCATTTCTCTCCTGATTTCCCTCATTTCCTTCTTTCTATCCTCCTTTCTCTCCCTCTCTCCTGATTTTCCTCACGTTTCCTTTCTACATCAGAGTCTCCGGCTTAACTTGACTCAGTACAGTCCGAATTGACCGGACAGATTCAACTCGATCTGACTCGATTTCTCTAACCAAGTCGGACTCGATTCGGGTCAAGCCAGCAATGAATCAGTTCGGATCAAGTCAGCCCTACTAGACTCAGTCCTGAATCGGATCGAGTTCAGGTTAGGTATTTGCAAAAACCGGATCAAGTCGAGTTGGACCTAATCCTGTCCGACTCGACTCGATGCCCACCTCTAAGTTGGACGGCCAATTTAATTTTCATCCTATCATCTCGACTCTGTACGTGTGACTATCATCTAGGGTGATCTGAACCATTGGTCAGGTGGATCAAAACCTGGATGACATACTACATGCAATGGGAAAAGTTTCCAACGATTATACAGCTAGGATCTTTCAATTGACTCAATTGGACGGCCTATGCACTGCGAATTCCCTGGACAATTGTGTGAGTTAAATAATAATATTTAAAAATAAAAATAAAAATCCGACGGTCCAAATTCAGTATAGATGTGTGGCTCACTTAATGAGTATTGTACCGTAGTGGGTACAATGGTGGCATGGTCACAGTTTGCACCATCCGATGAATTGCCCAGATTCATCCCAGATCGATCTGATCCGTGCCATTCAATGGTGGAAACCAGGTCTCAGCATGGTAGCTGTGATGTGGGTCCCGCATTCTATCGAAAAAACGTAAGACGCGAATGAGTCGTCAACATGCGCAGATAAACGTACGTAACCAGGACCCAGTCAAAGCCAAAATGTCTATTTCGATGCTTAGGACCATGTCCTGATGGAGTGAGACTCGAAGGCCTGAGGGATGGCCCATGCATTGGTGGGCCCCACGGACGGAAACTTTGCCCTCATGGACGATGACCAACCGTTCGTTTTTCTTTCCACACTGACTTGTACGTTGCACTAATAATGATTTGTATTTCCTTGGGCGTATGATCATATGAGTAATTACAATATTTATGTTGGCCCACCCGAGATGTCTATGTGGGATCCAGACCGTATATCTGATGCAGCTCCTCATATTTGTCATACATGCCAAGAATCATCCCTACCAACAACTGATGTAGGGCACACCACTGAGCAATGTGGAATCATGCCTAAATCTATAGGTTCACTTCTCGTGGCCCACGTAAATTTTGAAATGGCTTGATTTCAGGTGTGTCTTTTTATCCTGATAAGGGGCACTTAATGACAAGGTTGGATGACATATAGACGGTACTGTGAACTCCACATTCCATCTGGAAGTTTCTATGGTGGGCATCCTCTTGAAATCTCCACCATTGTTGGCCCACCTGAGTTATGGATCAGGCTAGATTTTGGGACATATGCCTAATATTGAGGCCCACATCCAATGGACGGCTTGGATGGCACTCATACATTACTGACTTGAAGATATGGTTTATTACCATACGTTAGACGCGCATGTGATCATTCCCTTTCTGTCCAGATTTTCTTTTCTGGCTGTCCATATCTTCCGTGCACTGACCAACCATAAATGGCTGTGACAAGAAGCATCTAGATCCACGTATTAAGGACCAAGATAACGAAATTTGTACGTCTTGCCCGTAGGATCTGAATGTGGATTTATTTGGACCGTTGGATCTTCGTGATCTAAACGGTCACACTCAAGGCACCTTTAGCTCGATCCAAGTCCATATGCCTGCTATCTAGAGGAGATAAACTTCACCAATCTAAACAAAAAGAAAGAAATCAAACATCATGTCATATCTATCGATATAATTAAAGAGAATTTCCCACTGTAATCGCTTAAAGACCTTTCTTTTAATATCTGCGTCCCACCACTTGAAACTTGCCGAGTGCAATGTCCATGTGTCACAGTCATCCAGTTAAGATGGGACGGTTGTTAACGTCTCTCACACGACGTGGTTTACGTATATTACTTGAGTTGGGGCGAAAACGATGGAAAAGGAGTGGAGGGTTATTTTACAGTGAGTCGAGCTTGGCACGGCTTAACTCGGCTCGGCCGCTAGCTGACCCTAGCTCAAATTTGGCTCAGCTTGGTCCCCGAGCCTGACTGGCCAGCTCGGCAGCCAAGGTCAATTGGACCGACGATCGGGCCTCCGTGGCATTTTCTCAAACATATGGAGTGCACCTTCAATTTTCTCACGTAATGTAATGCAGAAGCATTGGTTTATAAGTATTTCATCAAACACTTAGTGGGCAACATAAAAATCAACATACAAGGATATTTGTTTCATATCCATATCTTCTTTGCCACCAACAGATGCTTCGTTGAGTCATTTCATCAAACACTTCCTGAGCAACATGAATAAAAAAATAAGTAAGTCACTAAACTGGTTCGATTCAAGTTGGGGTTCGATCGAAGTTGAAACGAGCTTGGGCAAGCTTGAACTTAGCTCAAATTTTTTCGAGCACAAAAAATCTACTCGACTCAGGTCGAAATTAGTTCCCGTACAGCTAGCTCTATTTTATACTTAGCCTGCTTGCGCTGGTTGACAAGCAGTCACCAGAAATTGTCCACATGGCACACATTAAGTCAATTAAACCGCACGAAATTCGACATCAAAAGTCGATGGGCATCATCTAAAAGTTTGATTGATTGAATGATGCTCACGTCCAATCAAAATTGGGACCCACAATTTGGACGGTTTGAATTAACTTACCAATGTGTCATGGTGGCAATTTCCTTACAGCAATTGTTGCGGGAGCGTGTGACATATATACCGGTTGGTGAACCATAATGCCGGCATGGTGTCTACTTCTCCGTCAATGAGCCAGGTCATGTTAACACCTCACCTAAAAGTTAATTGGGATTGCATGGTGTAGATCACAGCACGAAGTCATACTATATATATATACAGGGAAAAGCCTGTCCACTGTCCTTTCATCTACCATATCATTTAAAGGCATGCATGAGCCTAAAAATTAGACAATTCAAAGCTTGAATGAATGGACCCTACTATGAGAGAAACAGGGATAATGATGCACCGTTGAAGCTTCTTAGGGCCCCACCATAATCTTTATTTGCCTTTGGACTTGTTCACGAGGTCTATGCAACTGGACTAAAGAAAACCAAAATATCACATTGACTCAAAACTTCTATTGTGCTTCTAAGTTTTAAATGGTAGATGTTTAACTCCAACAGTTTTTTATAATGTTACACTCAGCTTTGAATTTGCCTTTTTTTTTTTCTCATACCTTACAATAATATATAAAAATATATGCAAAGTCTAAGTAAAACCAATGTTTTAACTATTGTTATAGTGTAATGTATCCCACTCTTGGGATATGGATACATACCAATTATCGCATGGGATATATCGGTTGTATCACATAATTTATTATTGATGTTGGGAAACATAAGAACATTGGGAAATTGGTTGAATTTTTCAACTTAACCCATCTCTTCAAAATCTCGAAATTGAAGTTCCAATGATTTTTCATAGAAAACATGAATAATTATAAATTTATAACTATTTGACACTAATTTAATGTGATATACAGTAAAAATATGAATTAAAAATTAAAAATGCTCACCTAATTGAATAAGTAAAATATATCAATACTACCTGTATATTTCATATTGCATAGGTGGGATACAAGATATATCATGGAATATATCAACTGATATCGTCGATATTTAAAACACTGAGCAAAACACATTATAGACGGAGATGAATGGAAAAAATGAAAATAAATTTCAGCTTATTCAAGAATTTTGTGACTCACACGTTATTTTTAATCAGTCACCATATTTTTTATAATTTTATTTTTGACCTCATGCCCTAAAATAATAAGACACAAGGAATAGAAGGCATGAATATAAAACACATACATCAGAGTAAGCCCCATAGTAAGGCTGGCTTGGGCCACACCTAATCCGCTCCCTCATAGGACAAGTCCCACCGGAATGAGGAGAAAACACAAATGACACAACTTGATAGATGGTATTGGATGCTGGTCCCATCCTCACTTTTTCCTAATGTATGGCTGATCTGAGTTTTAGATCTATCTATTTTTGGGTCACCTCGAACCGGCTCAACTGATAGACGGAGTAAATATTAGCCATGGAGAGCTCTTTGTTTACAACCATTTTTGCGGACGCTGATTGCGTCCTACCCCTGCCCATCTTTAGCTACGAACGGGTAGTTCCATGTGTAGCCCACTGTGATCTATCGGTTTATCCACGCCGTCCATCCCTCCCTTTGGATCATTTTAAGGTCTAAATATAAAAATCAGGCAGATCCAACGCTCAAGTAGACCTCAACCTATAATAAATTTGGTTGCATTAAATGCACAAAGCATTAGATGTCAGTTGCATTAAATGCGAGAGTCATCTGTAGTGCAGTTCACTTAAGCATTGGATCTGCCTGATTTTTGTATTTATGCCTTAAAATGATATGAAGGGAGGGATGGACGGCGTGGATAAACTGATAAATCACAGTGGGCCCGCTCACGGAACGCCCGTCCGTGGCTTGGGGGGGGGGGGAGGGGGCTAGGTTGATTAGGTGCTAAGATGGTGCCCCATTACCGAAGGCCCACCTTGGTGTATGTATTCTATTTCAACACCGTCCATCCGTTTTTCCATATCATTTTAGGGGCATCATCCCAAAAATGAAATAGATCAAAATCTCAGGTGGACCATACCATAGGAAAATTTGGTGATTGACCATTAAAAACTTCTTGTAGGCGGTAGAAGTTTTGGGTCAAGCTGACATTTGTCTCTCTCCTTCATTAAGGTTTTTGTCACATTATAAAAGGTTGGATGAAAAATAAAAATTATGTAAACATTAATACGGGCACTAGGAAGTTTTTTACGGTGGGATTTCAATAACCACTGTTTCCTGCAGTATGGTCCACCTTAGATTTGGATTTATTTTATTTTTAGTCTCATGCCCTAAAGTCAACTGAAAAAACGGATGGACCGTGTAGGCGTAGAATACATACATCGAAGTGGGCTCCGTGGTAACGGCCACACTTACTCCGCTACCGTGTCAAAAATGTCAAAGGTGGATCACCTCGACGACTGGAAGCGGATTGGCTGGTGTACGAGACACCAGCTATATAGCTGCGGTAGGTACGTGTCGTGTGAAGACGAGCACTGACGCTCCTCTAGCTCCGAGTTGTACGAACGGTTCAAAGGTTATCAAAGTTACATGGCCCAGTGATATATTTATTATATTTAAACCATTTATTTATTTTTAGAGATTATTTTAAATTATTATTCAAAAAATAATCATATCCAAAAATTATCTGCACCACACCAAAAATAGCAGCGGAGATGATGATTTTCACTGTGAAAAAATTCGTAGGGCCCACTATAACGTTTATTTTCCATCCCATCAGTTCATAAGGCCAAAAAGATCTGAAGGAAGAGAAAAAACAAATTTCATATTGATCCAAAACTTCTTGACCCAAAAGAGGGTTTCATTGGTAGACGTTCAATCCCCCACTGCCTTTTTCAGTGTGGTCCATTTGATAGTTAGATCTGTCTCATTTTTCATCTCAAGTATTAATACAAGCTCGTCAAAGGGATGGAAGGTTTGGATATAACACATACCTCGTGATCAGACCCATAGAACTTGCTGACGTGGACCGTGGACCATTTCAAGATACGTGTAGATTTTCTAGAGTACATCCCGACGGTGAATTGTTATAAGGTAGCGATGACAACATCCTTTGGATTGTAATCATATTCAGTTATCTGAACTGTTGATCTGATGAAATACAACGGTGAAGATTGTTTCCTCAAAAAAAAAAATGTAGATTGGAGAATTGCTAACTTTCAAATTAATGGTCAAAATACAATGGACTAGGAGACGGTTCACATTCAACTTTTTAAAAAATTTATATAATCGAATGCTGAAGTACTCCAATTAATGAGTTTATGGTTAGTTATCCTTCATTGAGGATAAGGCTCATCTTATAAACGGTTTGGATCATCTAACAGAATCCACATCCAACGGCTATTGTCCCGACTTCTTATATTGTAATAAGTAGGGATGTATTTTAGTAAACCTCAGATATATTTTCACTCTTCAATTCATACCAGGGTTATTGGGGCGTATAGACCTCAGGTATCACCCAGCAACTTTACTGGCCGCAAACAAACCATAATTTGGACACTAGACCTAGTATTGTACGGTTGAACCAAAAAAGACCAAAATACCCTCCTTTTTAGGTGCTTACCCTAACAATCAAGGGGTATTTTAGTCTTTTAAGCAGCTGCCGAATCCTTCCCCTTAGAAAAAGTCTAAAGGCATCGTACGGACTCGTCCGTTCCTCCAATTATTTCTTCATACAATGCATGTGGACCCCTGATGCTCCCAGTAGCAGAAATCGAGGCGATTCGCGAGTGAAGATACTCGAGAGGCGGTTCGTGAAAAGCATAGAACATGACACCTGTCTAGGATCAGGGCCAGTCATCATATGGGCCACCATGAATATTCCCTTATCCGAACATCAAGAAGGCTCACTCATCAGGTTATCTACACATATTTCTTGAAATTAGACCGTTGTTCATATTTTCCAACAGTCCATTTTTCATGAAAGTGTGGCCCACCTGATGAATAAAACTCCTTAATTTTTGTCTCATCATATTATCCTAGTGGGAACCATCAGATGAATGGTCTGGATCTTGCACATGTTTTACATGCTGGCATACGTGTAGTGATCTCTCCCCGCGATTCACCGTATGGCTTCTCCTTGAAATGAGATAGATATGGGAACCTGCACAGTCAATGGTTTAAGAATAAAGAAAAACTTTGATACTCTGACAGCGTGGGATGGATGATACGCAGGCATTCAAAAATCGCATATTTGAAATACTATTAATCCAAACTAAGTTTAGATATATCATTAACCAAAATTAACATTACTTGATTATTTGACATCTCATGTGTGGAAATTGATTGGACGGTTAAAATTGAAAAATATACAATGGTTCTATTTCAACGAACAATTATCCACAAATCAGAGGTTGGGATGGTTCATCCGATCTAATTTTGGGAACGTGACTTTGAGACAGTGGGTTCCATATTTATGTCGGTTTAATTTATGTTAGCGTATTCTGCATGTGCAATTTCTGAGCGCCCGCATATCAGGTGCTGCCAGAGTATCAAATTACTTTCCACCGAATAAGTCCAAAAACGCACATGGCCACGGCCAACCGCAGCTCTGAATGGATAATCATGACCAGCCCGTGAATTCGCTATATTTTTCTCGGAAACGGATTGGCTGCTACCATGCCACCAGCCTGGTGGCTGGTGATCGGTGCTCTGTGGGGCCCACCATGATGTATGTGCTTCATCCATTCCGTTGATCCATTTTTAAAGATCATTTTAGGACTTATCTCAAAAGTTACAGGGATATAAACATCAGGTGGACCACACCACAGGAAAACAATAGAGATTGGATATCCACCATTAAAATCCTCCTAAGGCCCACTGTAATTTTTATTTGGCATCCATTCTGTTGATTAGGTCATACAGATCCAGATAAAGGGAAAAAACAAAGATCAGCTTGATCCAAAACTTTTATGGCCCCAAAAAGTTTTTAATGGTCTATGTTCATTCAACACTGTTTCCTGCAATGTGTTTCAATTGATATTGTGATGTATCTAATTTTTGGTTTCATACCATAAAATGATCTAGAAAAATAGATGGACGGCATGGATGAAACACATACATCATGGTGGGTCCAACAGAGCACTGACCACCAGCCATTGGCTGATGGCAGGGGGAGAAGCCAATCCGTTTCCTTTTTTCTTAGGTTTCCAAGTTGGTACTGGTGGGCCTCCCGTTCATCCAAACAGTGATATGGTGGACCCTGGTGTGCAGCAAATACACAGTTCGTGAAGAAATAGCACCAATGTCTAAGGAGTCTTTCCGAGGTGTGGCCCATCATATCAACCGTCTGGATCATTGAAACACGTGAACCACTCACACAAACGTAGAACCTTAGTGGCAAGCTGTGGATGAGAAACAGATATCAACAAATCAGACGCTAGGGTTGTTGAACCAATCTGATATTGGGAGTGTCACTTACCGACAGTGGGCTCCACATTTTAGTCGGTTTAATTTAAGTTAATGCATGCCACGTGTAAAATATCTGAGTGCTTGAGCATCAATCGTCATACTCTACGAGTATTAAATAACTCCCCATCGCTGGAAGGAAAGATAGAAAGTGCAAAATTGCTATCTTGGCACGTGCGTGCGAGATCCGCACCATTCATCAAGTAAGGCCCACCATGAACGTTCCCCCTCACAAGAGTCAGGCTAGCAGTTCATCGTGCGGGCCACACATATATGAGATAAAAGGGAAGTTAATACAAATCGCCACTTAATGAATGAACGGTCTGAATTTGGGTTGGGTATGTTCCTGTAGTTCAAAGTTATGTGGGGCCCAGGGAGATTCCCGTGAGAAATCTACTCCGTCCATCAGTTTATCAAGCCCACGAGAGGACCAGATTTCAAAAATAAAATTGCTCCAAAATTCAGGTGGGCCATACGACAGGAAACAGTGATAATGTAAACGTCCACCATTGAAACTTTCATGGAGCCAAATATAATGTTTATATGACATCCAAACCGTTCATATGGTTAATACCGCTGGGATAAGCTGTCAGGATCAACATCATTCCGATCCAAAACTTCTGTAGCTCCCACAAAGTTTCCAACAGTAGTCATTCAATCCCCACCTTTTCTTGTGGAGTGATGAACTATAGTTTTAGATATGCCTGGATTTTAGATCTATGTACTTTTGTGATCTTTAGAAACTGATGGACGGATTAGATTTCTCACCATCATCTCTGTGGGCCACACATACCTTCCGACCACAGGAACTTCTTGTGGGCGAGGAGCACAGGCGATTCGCGTCCATCTCCAACTCTTTTCGCGCGAATCCACCTATCATTTATCGGCTCAATAAACATCGTAGACGTGGACAAAGACCATGACTTTAGCCGGCATGGTACACGTCAGCAATTCCACTTCAGACTCAAGAATATTTCTGCTAAAAGACAAAAAACACCCTGTTTACGGCGGAAATGACAGAAAACCATTACTAAAATTTCAGAACGAAATGACGTACACAGATACCCTGCATGTGCCACAGATTTGTAGGTTTGAACAGTTCATAGGATGATTGTTAGGTGGGCCCCACATAAGTTAGTGTAAAATGTGATTTTTGAAATGGTAGCCACCGACAAATAGTCAATATAAAAATGTTTCGCTCACATGATGAGTGGATTTGCTGAATTTTTAAAATATCCCTCGCGCTGATCATTTGATGAATGACTCAGATCCCACAAATACGATTACGTACGTGAAGAGACTTCGCGTAGTTCGTGGACGTGCGGTGCATGTACATATATATGGGACAAGGCGTTTGGCGCATAGTATTAGATGGGATTAGGTGGGATGGAATTGCATTTGGTCCATGGTAGGGAAGAATGAAAAAGCTTAGAATTAGATTATATGGAATTGCATTGCTTCCATTCCACTCAATGTTAGTAAGCTGCGTAGGTCCCATCATGTTGTGTGGGCTATATCCACACCGTCCACTCATTTTTTGAGATCATTTTAGAGGGTCAAAAAATAGGTAGATCTAAAGCTTAAGTGGACTCCACCATAGAAAGCAGCTGGGATTGAATACCTACCGTTGAAAACTTCTTTGGGGTCAAATAAGTTTTGGATCTACCTCATTTTTATGCCCATGTCATAAAATGAGGTTAGAAAATAGATGAACGGTTTGAATATAACATATATGTGTTATTCCCAGTAGTTTCAAATGATGGTAGGTATATCCATTCAATGTACCACCATATTACAAACATGGTATGGAATTAAGCTTATCGGATGGTAAGAAGGGACAATCCATGCCATACGTAATAATTACATTTTTTTAATCCCATCCCACCTAATCCTTCCTAATACCATGCGCCAAACAATTGACCCTTAATCACACCAATTTGATGATCTTACCCATTCCTAAACACCCCTTATATCATGGAGATTATGACCATTAATCACACCAATTTGATGATCTTTCCCATTCCTAGCCAGGTGGGCCTTACAGTTTATGCATTAAATATTTTATAAGAGAGTATTTTGCATGCACACCAAGTCATCACACCATCTGTGGATGAAACCATTTTAAAGATACTTGTGCTGATTTATTAAGGACTCGGCTTCGGTAATGACCCCTCGTGTTGTTGGTGTAGAAATGACCCATGGACCCCACCATGATGTATGTCTTATCATTTCTTTCCAGCGCATTTTAGGGCATGGCCCAAAAATAAAATCCAAATCTCAAGTGTACCACACCATAAGAAACAGTGGTGATTGAATGTCACCCCTAAAAACTTCCTAAGCCTACTATATATAATGCTTATTTGCCATGGAACCTGTTAATTAAATCGCATATACCTGGATGAAGGGAAAACACAAATATCATTAGATCCAAAACTTTTGGCCACGGAGTTTTTAATGGCGCTCAATCACTACCATTTCTTCGATGTGGTTCACCTATACCCTAAAATGATTTAGCAGACAAATTTCATTTTTATGCTGATGACCTAAAATGATTTAGACAAATAGATGAATGGGATTGACAAAACACATATATTATGGTGGGAGCCAAAGAGCCTTTTGTCCAACACCAACCTAGTCGGATCACGACTGAATCCAAATCCGATTATGAAGGGATTGTTTGGATGCAAGTAAATATATGTGATTTGTCAAACATCATCTTACACGCAAAATGAAAAAAATAATTAAAGAATTGAATATATTTATTAACGTAATTAGATATATTTTATTCATGGTCAAAGGGCTGTATAAGTCGTATAAACAAAAATACTTGAAATGGTAGATATAGGAATATAATATTCCAGTCATATGCAACACATGCAACAAATTTTCTGAGTTTGATATCATCAATGTTTAGACACCAACAACGGTCACATGTGTTGGTTAATGTACATGTATATCATAATATTTACATTTATTATTAACTATCTTAAGCTCCTCATATGTTCATCACCTTCTATATGTATAAGTAATTATGTATTATAAAATCTATATAACATATATAAGATAGTACGTGTGATGCTAACTAATTTGCATGCTTCCAAAGATTGTAAGGCTTTTTTGGTTTTCTTATCATAACTGTAAATGGCTATAAATGAGTAATGATTATTTATTCTTGTAATTGTATTGGTAATGTCAGTTACATTTGACTGTAATAATGATTTTACTACATTGTTTCACCCACAAAGTATTGTAAAAATGATGATTCTATCATATGAAAAGTAATAATAACAGTTCACTTCGTTTACTTTCTTTACAAGTGTATTTAACTCTTATAAATTATAAATTAAGTTTAAACAAAAACCTAAAAATGATAATATTAACTCATTTATTTTATATTTTTTAAAAAATTGGAAAACCAAATAAGCCCTAAAGCAACCCCGTAACGTTCCTCCTCAAGTCCATCTCACAAGTGTGTAATGTTGACTAGTCTACTGTACACTGACACCTTTCAAAGAGAACTTTACTCGTAAGTGGCAACAACATCATTTAAGCTTTATCTCAATTAATTAGGATTGACTACATGAATTATTTTCCAACATTCTACTCTATCAAGAGCCATAACTTTAGTTACACCATGAGTCATCAAGTCTTTCCGGATAAGTCCACTAAATTATGAAAAATATTTTATCCATCCCAAATTGTTATAATAATTGGTGGTTCATTTAAATATTAAATGAAATTTGAAAGAAGGGAGAAAAATAGAAAAGTGAGAGAAAGGTCCATGTCCAAACATAATACCGAGAAGTACCTCATATGGGGGCTAATAATGCCTCCATCTGGCTAATGGCCAAAAGCTTTTAATTGAAACATTAAATAGTTGATCTAGACCATCCATCCACCAATACCAACCCATGGTGTAAAAATCAGCACAACTAGACAATCCTGACACTTTGGTTAAATGGTTACCATCCTTTACCCTTTTTAAGAAATGTGTTCTTTAGGATTCATGAGCAATCTCTAGCAAATCTTATCAAAATGATGTTTTGAGATGATGATCTGACTCATTTTGTTTCTCCGCTCATTTTCGATTGGTCGCAAGCATCTAAGATGAACAAAAAACCATTGGTTGTGTCAACCCACAAAAGTTGCCAGAACAAAAGAAATAATTATGATTGGATAACCACAGCCTTAATTAAAGAGGGTGTGAATGGATATAAGAAATAAATAAATAAATAAATAAGTAAAAATGATTTGAGTGCCATTTTGGATAAGTTGTAAATTGAAGAATGCAAGCAATTTGCATTAAAAAGATGTTGTCGTTAGAATCTGGCAATCAAATATAATCAGCCGTGGAGGTATGCCCACCAATGAATTTACAAAGGAATAGAAAAATGTAGACAACAAGGGTATCGATAACCACTGTGGACCCTTTAATGCCTAAGTTAGGCAAGTAAACTTGGATCAAAGACTCGAGTTTGGATTTTTTAGCTTACCTCATCTCATTTAGGGTACCTGTACTTATAAGGTCCTTGAGCGACTCCGAAACTGACATATCTTCATGGGATTTGCTGGATACACTCAGATGTCCCTATTTACATGGGAAACTATCATGAAAATATCATCAAGCCTGCCTTGGTCGATGTGATCTTCGATCGAGATCAGCTTGAATTCTTCTTTTCTGGACCTGGGACAAGATTCCTTCAGGGTTTCTCATTCTACCTCTGGCAGTGGTAAACCTAGTCAACTCGTGGTATTGGGGAGCTCGGGGGGCCCAAGCTCTGACTATGTCCAAGCTCCTTGCCTTATGGGGTCCTTTGACTGGGTCCAAGCTCCTTGCCTTATGGGGTCCTTTGACTATGTTTGTATTTGTAAATATTCCTGGTAAGATGACTCTTTTCATACCACGGCACATATTTGGATAGCTCAGCTCAGTAGCTTATCTTTTCATCGGGGGAGTTGCTTGCTCTGTCTCCTAGATCTGTACTCTAACAATTTGTCCAAAAACATGTCCTGATTTTCTGGTCACCTCAGCTTCAAGGCACCTTCGTTATGGTTGGTTGTTCTTCCTGTGTGACAGACTAGTTCAATTTTACACACAATAAAAGACATATACACCTATTTGGAAATCAGCCCTTAAAAAAGTGAACTGTTTGCATTATTTTTCCCTTCATCTGTAAGATATTACAACATATTTTTAAAAAGTTAAATAGAGTAAAAATAAGTTTGCCTCTAATATGACATTTTAAATAATAATTTTTAAAGGAAAAAGTCCAGCTTCGTGGACTTACAGTCCAAACACTTTTAAATGAAAAGAAAATTCATTATCAAGTGCTTTAAAAAAAAAACAAAAAAAAAAACAAAAAACAAAACAAACAGCATAAAGAATTTGCTTCTCCTAATATTATATCATTATATCTCACGTTTTGCTTTCCCTTGCATTTTACTGTTTTTACCTACAATCCAAACAGGCCCTAAAATGATCTAATTTAGGCGTCTTACTCGAGTTGTTGTGATGTTTGGGGTTACATCCAATCCATGTTAGACCCTCTCCCACCCAACTATTGAGCATGATCAAAGGTGGGCCTAATTCGGCCACTTAGAGTAGAACCCTCATCAAGGGGAACCATCAATCCAAAAATCAGACTGATCAAAACTCAAATCTTGGGGTGATGTTAGACTGTTCTGTGTGGGTGTGGGTGTGGCCCACCTGAGTTTTAGATTTGGCTATTCTTGTGTTGCAAAGCGTTTACCTACGTTTTGGATTTGGCTACTTTTTTTAGTTGTACGGTGATCGTGATAGGCGCACCTGAGGGGGGGAGAGTGGACGCCATGCACAGCACGGTGGGCCCCACAAAGATACGGTGTTGTGCAGGCTGCATACAACATGCCTGTTTTACGCAGCACATATAAAAATCAGCTTCTTTAGGGCCCACCGTCACTGTGCATGTGAAATCCACTGTGTCCTTCGGATGCTTTCTCGGTTTTAGGTCCTCCGCCCTAAAATCATGGACGCAGATTGCGTACTACCCCCCTCTCTAGCTCCAAACGGGCAGATCTGTGAGCTGGCCCTCCCTGATGTATCTGTACATCCAATCTGTTTATCTCTTTTCTTATATTATTTTAAGGCATCAAAACAAAAATGAAGCAGATCAAACAATCAAATGGACCACACCACAGATGACCCTTGCATTTAATGCATCTGACATTTAATGCAATCAAGCTTATTATTTGGTGTGAGCGTTGGATCTGCCTCATTTTTGTTTCGATGCCTTAATATAATATGAGAAAAGGGATTAACGGTTTGGATGTATAGATACATCATGGTGGACCTGCCCATATACCTGCCGTTCGGAGCTAGGGACGGGCGGGGTAGTACGCAATCCGGCGTCCGAAAATCATGGACGCGGTTTATATACCAAATCCTACTAAAGTGACGTCACCAAGCTCTGTGAACCTCACCATTGTATCTACTGTCCAATCATTTCCACAAATCATTTTATTGTATGAGAAAAGGAACGAGATAGATGTAAAGTTCAAGTTGACCCACCATAGAAAATTGTAGGAGCAGTCACGCGGACCGTTGGAACATTTATAGGGCCCACCATGATGTGTTTTTGAGATCCAACTTATTCATAAGTTAATATAGAGATAGATGAAGTGAAAACAAAAATATCGGCTTGATTGAAAACTTCCGTGGCCCTTGAGAAGTTTTGAACGATGGATGTTACTATCTCCACTATTTTCTATGGTGGGGTCCACTTGAACTTTATATCTATCTCATTCTTTTTCTCATGCATAAGATGATCTCTCCAAATGGATGGACGGTATGGATATAACACATGCATCATGGTGGGGTCCACAGAGCTTGGTAATGACACTTTAGTAGCGATTTGGCTACTGACCTTGTCAGTATCTAATCCGCGTTCAAAAATAATATAAATCTACAACTGAGAGGGGACTACACCTAGAGCTGGGTATCGGATCGAGTCGGATCGGATTGGGTCCAATTCGATCTGATCTGAAATCTTAATGGCCTGACTCGAACTTGATCCGATCTGGAACTGAGTCCAGGTCATCTGACTCGAACCGATCCGAAATGTACATGGCCTAATCCGATCCGAGTCCGACTCGGTCAAGAAAATTGAGTCGGATCGGATTGAGCATGAAAATATTTGAATGAATGAATGGGCTGCCTTAAGTCTTCAGCCATATGTATTATTCTATTTATAGAGAGTCACGATATAAGAGATAAACTATAAGTAGATATGTACAATATGGATTCTATTCAATCTGTTAATTAAAGTTCCTATATATCTGGAGGGATAGATGTTGGGTTTGTTATATTAGATAGAGTTTGATCTGTTGTTGGTGTATGGGATGAATTCCGGATTTGTCGTGAGTGATCCTCGGATATATTTGAATTGTGACTTATCTGTCTAACATCCCCCCGCAAGCTAATGGGAAGAGTTATGACCATTAGCTTGGATCGCAGCATACAGAAGTGTGTAGAACTCAGACCTTTAGTGAACACATCAGCCAGCTGATCAGAAGAGCCAAGGACTTGCAGAGAAATGTCTTTGCTTGTAATTTTCTCGCAGATGAAGTGAAAGTCGACCTCGATATGTTTTGTTCGAGCATGAAAAACAGGGTTGGAAGCTAGTGCAATAGCACCACTGTTATCACACCAAATGGTAGGGGCTGTGGGGATGGTAATATGCAGTTGTTTGAGTAACATGCGAACCCAATAAACTTCAGCCGTGACCATAGCCAAAGCTCTATACTCAGCCTCTGTACTTGAGAGGGCAACCACTGACTGCTTCTTAGCAGACCAGGAGATGAGAGATGAGCCAATAAATACAGCGAAACCTGTAGTGGAGAGACGGTCATCAAGATCGCCAGCCCAATCCGCATCACAAAATGCTTGGAGATTACAGTCACCCTTCGTGTACCATAAGCTAATTTCAATGGTGCCTTTTAAATATCTGAGGACCCGTTTTTCTGCAGTCCAATGAGTGGAGTTGGGATTGTGCATGTGTTGGCAAAGTTGATTAACAGAAAAGGCAATGTCTGGCCTAGTCAATGTGCAGTACTGAAGGGCCCCTACTGTTTGTCGATATTCCGTGATTTGAGCTGAAGTGAGTGGTTCACCATCATACGAAGAGAGCTTCTGGCCCATTGTGCAAGGAGACGGAGCAGGCTTGGCACCTATCATCTTTGTGCGAGAGAGGAGGTCTGAAATATACTTGGATTGTCTAAGATGAAGACTAGTAGAGTCACGTGTAGCTTGAATGCCGAGAAAGTAGCTAATAAGACCCAAATTTTTCATCTTAAAATCCGCTTGCAGTTTGATAATAAGTGAGTGAATCACTGTAAAGTCTGTGCCTATTACCAGAATGTCGTCTACATATATGAGGAAGTAAATGTGAGTGTTCCCATTATGATAGACAAATAGTGAAGTGTCAATAGGAGATGATACAAAACCAAACTCAAGTAAAGCAGTAGATAGTCTCATGAACCACGCCCGAGGTGCCTGTTTAAGGCCATTTAGTGATTTGGTTAGTTTGCATACATAGTCTGGATAAGTAGAGTCAATAAATCCCTTAGGTTGTTCCATGAACACATCCTCCGTAAGAATGCCATGAAGAAATCCATTAGAGACATCTAGTTGTGTAACATCCCAATCAAACTGGACAACGAGAGAAAGAATCACACAGACATAGTTGATTTGATGACCGGGTTAAAAGTTTTTGTGAAATCAACCCCTTCCTCCTGATGATATCCCAATGCAACTAACCGAGCTTTAAGATGCTCAACCTCTCCTGTGGATGTCTGCTTAGTCTTATAGACCCACTTATTTCCAACAACGTTGTGACTTTTAGGCCTAGGACAGAGTGTCCAGGTATTATTGGCCATGAGAGCATCGTATTATTCCTTCATTGCTGCACACCATTTAGGTAAGAGTGCAGTTTGCCGATAAGAGTGAGGTTCACGAGGAATTGCAACACTAGATAATGCATGCAGTGGGTATTTGGTGGAGTAGAGTTGAAAGTTAGAAAAATTTCGAGGTTTTAAAGAGCCTGTTTGGGATCGTGTAGTCATAGGATGTGAGGGTTGAGGTGCATTGGAGTCAGGCGGGTTTGTGGCTGTCGGAGATGGATCCGAGGTGGTGGATAGGTTGGATTGAAGAACTGGAGTAATTGGGGAGGAAATATGAATTTTTGGAGGTGATGGTGTGGCAAGAGAAGACGAGTTTGGATGTGGCGACAGTTCATATAATGGATGGCTTGGAGATGAAAGGTCGGTAACAACAGAAAATGAAGGAGAATGAAGTATCATACCTGGGGAAGAGACCACTGGCAAAGGCTTGGGTGGCTTTAATCCATTCTTAGCAGGAAATGATCTCTCATAAAATATAACATGCCTGGAGATGTAGACCTTCCGAGTGACAGGATCCATGCATCTATAACCGAGATGATTTGCACTATAGCCCAAAAATATGCATCGTTTAGATCGGAACATTAATTTTTGAGACGTAAATGGTCGAAGTAGAGGGAAGCATGCACAACCAAAGGTGCAGAGAAACGTATAATCTGGATTTTTTCCATATAATTTGGAGTAAGGACTTTGATGTTCTAGGATTGGAGTAGGGAGGCGATTGATAAGGAATATTGACGTGAGGAAGGCATCTACCCAAAATGTGGATGACAAGTGAGATTTGGCTAGTAGGGATAATCTCATTTCTACCACATGACGGTGTTTACGTTCGGATACCCCATTTTGTTGGGGTGTATGGGGACAAGTTATACGATGAAGTATTCCATGATTGGTGAGAAAGTTTTGGATTTGCCATGAGTTATATTCTCCTCCACCATCTGTTTGAAATTGCTTGATTTTGCGAGAGAATTGATTTTCAACTAACGTTTTGAATTTAACAAAGCATATAAACACATCAGATTTATTTTGGAGATGATATAGCCAAGTGAATCTAGAGAAATCATCAATGAAAAGGACATAGTAGTTGCATCCACTAAGAGATTTAGTAGAGCATGACCACACGTCTGAATGAATTAAATCCAAGGGTGAAGTAGAAACACGAGTTGACATAGAGAATGGAATGTGTTTTCCTTTACCGAGTTGGCATGAATCACAAAAATCCATTTTGTTCACTGATCCTTTAACAGGTAATTGATATTTATTCAATAATTGGGATACAATAGAAATAGATGCATGGCCTAATCTAGAGTGCCAAATGGCAAGTGGTGCTTTTACTCCTGCTACAGCAGACTAAGGCATGTTGTTTATTGAGAGAGATTGACTGCATAGGAAATGGATAGAGACCACCTTCACTCTTGCCTTCGAGTAGTGTCTTCCCCGTTAATGTGTCCTTCACAAAGAAATGAGATGCTGTTAGAATAAAGAAACAATCGTTATCAATGCAAAATTGGTTAATGGATAGGAGATTTGCAGAAGCATTAGGACAGTGTAACACATGCTTGAGTTGTAATTGATTATTGTTCGTGTGCAAAGTTGCATTACCAGTGTGTGCAATAGTTAAACCTTGACCATTACCGACTGCCACATGCTCTTGACCTGTGTATGGTTATGAAAGAGTGAGTTGCTCAAGATTGCCTGTGATATGTTGGTTTGCTACACTGTCTGCAAACCATGTTTCAGACTCTTCTTCAACGTTGGTATGAGCCACCATTGCTGCGAGTTGAGCAGGAGGATGTCGCCCCTGATACGCGTAATCCATGCGATGGAAGCAGTCAAGTGCTCGATGATTAGATTTACCACAGATTTGACAAGGAGATCGAGGAGGTATAAAATTTTGTGATGGTTTGGGTGATGTATAGGTTCGTTGTGGGGGGGCTGTAGTAGATGGTGGTTTGGAAATAGGCATGGGATTGCGGTTGAAGGGAGGTTGTGAGGACTGGTGGCCAGAAAAAGAAGGGTGAGTAGGCTTGTTGGGGTATCTTGGTTTGCGATGGAAGGGTTGTTGATTATGTTTGGATGCAAACAAAGCAAAGTTGTTTGTTTCTGGAGAGACAGATTTGTACTGGTTTTCTAAAAGGAGTTCATTGGATAGAAGTTTGGTTTGGAAATCATCAAAAGACAATGGATTGTCTCTAGTGGCTAAAGATAAAGAAGTCATAAAGGGCAGGTAGTTAGGATTTAGGCCATGAGTAACATAGGAGATCAAGTCATCATCTTCAACAATCTTACCAGCAACACTTAGTTCTGCTGCTATTTCCTTGGCTTCATCAAGATAAGCAGAGCAGCTACGTGAGCCTTGAGTGAGAGCTTGGAGTTTGTGTTTCAGATGGCTCACCCTAGATCGAGATTTGGAGGCAAACTTCTTCTCCAATGCAATCCAGGCTGGTCTTGCAAATGTAATACCAAAAACTGAGGGAGCCACATTATTGGATAAAGTGGCATTAACCCATCCTAGCACAAATTGATCCTTTTTGTGCCAGATGACATAGTTGGGATTGAGTTCTTGATCATCAAGGAGAAATTTTGATGGGCACGGTTCGGAACCATCCACGAAACCCATCAAGTCATTGCTCTTTAAAACTGGTACCATTTGGGACAACCAAATTAGATAGTTTGACCCATCCATTTTGGCTGAGACCAGTTGGTTTAGATTTGGAGCAATGAAGACAGCGGCGGAAGTCATACTTACAGAACAATGGATCAGAAATTGCGTGAGCAGAAAAGCTCTGATACCATGAAAATATTTGAATGAATGAATGGGCTGCCTTAAGTCTTCAGCCGTATGTATTATTCTATTTATAGAGAGTCATGATACAAGAGATAAACTATAAGTAGATATGTACAATATGAATTCTATTCAATCTGTTAATTAAAGTTCCTATATATCTGGAGGGATAGATGTTGGGTTTGTTATATCAGATAGAGTTTGATTTGCTGTTGGTGTATGAGATGAATTCCGAATTTGCCGTAAGTGATCCTCGGATATATTTGAATTGTGACTTATCTGTCTAACAGAGCATGGTTCAGATCGGTCCATATTTAAATTTGAGCAGACTCTTCCTAACTAACAGAACAAGATCCAAAGGAACCAAAGCCCCAACAACATATACTTGAAAATCGATGCCTGCACCTCCAGTTCTTGCCACTGAGCTAAGCTGAAAATCCCACCTCCCATCCCTTCAAATTTTCATAAATAAACACATCCCATCAAAGGAAATAAATCAAACACCTTAAAAGTTGCAGGTTAAAAAAGCAAAGATATTTATTGGAAAATCTTGTCATGGTTGGATCTGGAAATGGTGACAGACTGCTACCGTTCGACTCTTGTACAGACAAT
Organism: Magnolia changhungtana; assembly: GCA_030180095.1. Classification (NCBI taxonomy): domain Eukaryota; kingdom Viridiplantae; phylum Streptophyta; class Magnoliopsida; order Magnoliales; family Magnoliaceae; genus Magnolia; species Magnolia changhungtana. The sequence continues at coordinate 15,493,390 of JASAUF010000662.1, forward strand.
GAAAGACCACCACCACCACCAGCACCGGCAGTAGCAGGCTCAAATGGCTGGTTTTGCCCATGGAAGAAGAGCTTTGGAATCTTTGTAAAAGGTAAACTGTTGCGTTTGAGTAGAGACAAGACAATTTGGGGATTTAGGGTTCGGCGTGACAAGCATTTGGGTGTATGTAGGGTAGGGTAAAAACATAAAAAGTAGGGTATATATATATATATATATATATATATATATATATATATATATATATATATTGTAACGCCCCGAAAAATCGGGGGTCGTGCATAGACTCGACTCCCGAGTTCCCGAGTATCACTTATCATGCATTTATGGTTTTTTTTATGATTAATCAAATTTAACTACGCAATTTGGAATTACCTGAGGCACGAAGCACAATCACACCAGTCTACTGAAATGAAGGATATCTCACATATATATAGGTCCAAAATAATAAAGAGTCGGCCAAGGCGTTGCCCAATAGAACAACAAAAGAAGGATATGTCCAAAAAGAGTAAAGGGCTCAGCAAATCCAAATTCAGCCCGATCAAGCCGATGGAGAGCCGCCCATCAGCTGCAAGTAGGAGAGTCCGTCCTCCTCGTCCAAGCTCGCCTCGCTAGACTCCTCATGCCCTGAGTCACCTGCATCTATGAATGGGTCTGGTTGGTGTTTTAAAACACTGTCCCAGAGTGGGAGTGAGTGATCAACTCAGTGTGAACTATTGGTCTCAAGTTACAACAGACATCAATTGTAATATGAACTTAATGAAAAGCAGACAATCATCAACACCTAATAACTCTTATTTAAAATGCATGCATGCGGGATGATATGATGCATGCCCTCGCCACAGCCGAGTTATTAGTTAAGTCCATTCATTTAGCAGGTTGGGAATTCTGATTCACCCCATATATCAATGCCCTAATCTGGTTGCGAGGCTAAGACCCCCCAACGCGTGAGGCCGAGACCTCGCGGTCCGTGATCCCATCGGGTTCCTCATCCCCGACTCCAAGCACATGAGGAGTGCCAAAAGGAAGGGATCGTCGCGGTCACTACGGAGAGGCGCAGTACCCCAGCGTAGGCCGACAGCTCGGACATAGTGTCCCATTCCACCATGCCCGGCTCACGAGACTGTGGACCAGTTTACAGGTAGATTATCGATGGGCTGCAATGGTTGTAAGGTGTCCCAGGTTCCATACATGTGTGATCAAACATGATTAACAACAATGTTTGCCAGACAGTAGGCTAGACCGTACAAGTCAGGCGAGCGTAAGACGAATGACCTCAGGTACAAGGGGCCCATGTAGTCAAACTATAGCCACCCGAACACGCCCGCACAAACCCATAGGTCTAGCCCTCACATAGTCCTACCAAAGGGACTACCGTCTCTCAACGTGTTCCTGACCAACCCAAGAGGGTGAGAGTAATCCATAACATGCCACCATACGGGTTATCATTTGCATCACAGTATCATGTTAGCAACATCTCAACATACTAGTCAAATATTCTAAACAAGCATACTACATTATCATGAAACTAGTGCATGTGAGGTGTGTGGATTTGTGAGGAAGTTAAGCACTTCCTACATGCAAGGAATCACATGTACAAGAGAAATCGCCACTACGTACCATGAAGCAACGCCATATGAGGGGATCATTCAACAAGAGCATGTTATCATACATGTACTAAATCATGTGAGGGGTAAGATTAACAACAAAATGATAGCAAATCATGTAATTCCATATGAAGTTAACAACCTACAATCCCTAGGGTCTCTCTAGATTTTCCAACACAACACCCAAGCAAACAAAATCATTAGATTCATACTATAATTGGTGCTAGGCCACCTAAGGATAATAGTCCGCACCTTCGAGTTCGTTGAGGACTTGAGAACGTCCTAAGAGAGTGATTTGGGGGTGGTTCGGCCGGAATCCCTATAATAAGCTATTGCATGTGAGAATCCATGCCAAACCTCTCTCAATGCATAGGTTTCAAGAGAAGAGGATGAAAGATCTTACCTAGGTGATTAACAGATCGATTGTTGCAGTGGTGGTGTGGGACTTCTTTTGAAGTGAAGGATAGGGAGTCACAAGGTTCGGTTCCCTTGAGCCCCAACTCAATCTAGAGTCCACATAAGCACTTCTTTGCCTTCTCTTTCTTCTTTCTTCACTCTCCTTGGTCGTTGGAGAAGGGTGGAAGCCACGAAAGGGAGAGCTTTATTGTAGTAAGGTGATGAGGGTTATGAGGGAGAGATTGGTTGTTGGAGATTTGAAGGAAATTAAGAAGAAGAGGAATGGGTTGTTGGGAGTTGAAGGGAGAGTTAGGAGGGAGAGAGGGTTGTTATTAAGAGAGTGAAAGGGGTTTATGAAAGGGGGCTAGGGCTTATTTCCCTAGAGTTGGGCCTCTTGGCCCTATGTTTCCAAGTTTTTTCAAAATAGCCCATTTGAGGCTCTATTTGGTGTTGTGGTGGCTCTATCACCCCTTCGGCCACCAAATTCTGGGTGTAGGTGTCTCATGACCCGATGAGGGGCCATGCAAAATCTGAAATCAAACGGATGAACGGATATATGATCTGAGTAAGCGTTTCTGACCTTTAAGTGGCCCTGTGGGGGCCATTCTTGTGATTGTAACATTTCTGATGGCCCTCTGGCCATGAAATTTATAGGATAAGTGGTCCATGGCCCGATGAAGGGCCATGCAAAATTTAAAAATGATCGGATATGAGGTTTGATCGTACGGGCTCGATTTGCGATCAACGGTCACCATGCCACGATCGGGGCCCAGATTTTGTGGGCGGGCGTAGAAAAATACATTAAACATTCTTCATAAATTTGGAAGGAATTCGACAGCTGGAAGACCTTGTATCTCAGTTTTATTTAAAAGTGCCAGATTCCAATTCTGGCATTGGTGGGGTGCATTCGGCTAGTGCCAAATCCCAGTTCTGGGTGTCCACTGGGTCCGCAGTCTGCGATGGACCACAAGCCCAGTGAGATTTATGATTTCCTAAATTTTTAGATTTTTCTGACCTTCCTCAGTCGTTGGGCGGCCCACACGGGCTGTTGTTAAGTGTAAACAGTCCCTCTGGCTTGGCGGGCCACACTTGGTCCGATCATGACCCGACTGGTCTAGTCTAATGGGCTAATCTTAGATTTAATTTACTTGTGATACCTCACCCTGAGTAGTTTAAACGAACGATCCTGCGACAAATCCGACGTGGACGCCACAAGACACTGTGCTGGTTGAATGAGATATTACAATCACCCATGTATAAGCTAGCATTGAGTGTCAATGGTCAGTAAGTGAAAATATAAGTTAATTACATAAAAAAAATTAATTTAAGAATTTTTGGAAATCCAAAACAATAAAAATTCGGGATGTATATATATATATATATATATATATATATATATATATATATATATATATATATATATATATATATATATATATATATATATATAAGGATAAAATAATGAATACATACTAATAGATCCGGTCTAGATCGGATCGGATTAGATTTCGGATCGGATCGGGTCTAATCCGAACTCGATTCAAAAATCTGTTGGATTTGAATGGTCATACTCGATCTAAACCGATCCAAGCCACCGGTTCGCTACGGATTGGGTCAGAAATGCCCAGCTTTAACTACACCATATGGAACGATGGAACCGAACAAGCCATGGGTTCACTTGCGGGCAACCATGTTGTTTATATTTCATCAAACCTGTTCATCAGGTGTGAATCACGAGGATGGAGGGAAGGCTTAACCCTGATCTAAAACTTAGGTGGGCCACATCTTGTGAACTCAGAGATATTAGGGGCAATTTTACATTCTTCCTATTAATATTGCCCATCTTAGTCTTCCATCGGGCTGATATTTTATATGTACGGTGAAAATAAGGGTTATCAGCTGATAAACGGAGTTGATTTCACATAGAAAATATGCTGGCCCTAAACAGCGTGGGTGTTTAGGCGCTGCGTAAAGCGAGCGTTGCACAGGATTCCGGTCCGGTGGCGCCAGTACAACTGTAGGATTACGGAGTTACGGTGGTCCGGTGCAGATGTGGGCCCCCCGTGAGTTATGTATCACATCCAACTTGTCCATCGGATGGTTTTATCCAAGTTGCTGAAAGTCAGCTCGATTCAAAACTCTAGCGGGCCACAGAAAACGGAACGAATTGGGAGGGAACGATCACCCTTATTCTATCTGGGGCCCACCTGAGTCTCAGAACAGCCTGATTCTTTTCCTGGATGAAGTCTCTGGACGGCCTGAATTTCAGTACACAACAAGGTGGACGCCCCCTTCTTCTGTGGTCCACCTGAGATTCTTTTTGAGTCATAATTTTATTACTGATGGTAAAACGATGCTATGAATCTGATGAACGGGTATGATGTGGTGAATAAATCACTTGGGCCCCACTTCTTCCCGATGGCACCATAGATTACTGTGGTACCGGTGCCACCGGATCGCATTCCGCGTGTAGAACGGGGTGGAGGAATCGAAATAGGGGCGTTTTTGTAATTTCATATTTCTTCTTTTTATTTAATAAATATAAAAATACATTTTTGAATTTATCTTTCCCACGGAAATTTCATTGCAACCAGGTTTTGACCAATGCAAGTTGAAGAAACCTCCTCCTCGTTTCTCCCCCTCTGAGAGAGAGAGAGAGATGAAGAATCTTAGGTGAGCGATCAAGATCTTTTTTTTTTTCGAAATGCTTTTAGATGCTTCTCTTTCTATTTTTAATTCTTTCTTTGTTTCTGAATGGGTTTTTGAATTTTGATTTTAGGGTTTTGTTGGGTTTATGTCAGATCGTTCTTTTAAAACCCTAACCCTAATTTGGAATGTCATTTATTTCAGATTTAGGGCTTTCTTTGTTGACTTTTCATCAGATTTCGATGGCAGATTTGGAAGCACTAGCAGTTGAACTTTGATGCGTTCTTCTTTTCAATGTTGGAATTCCTGTAACGGGAATTTTCATGGGTACTTTTGGGCAGATCTGAAAACTCTGTCAGTTGTATTTTGTTGGGGTTTTATTAGATTTTGAATCTCTAAACGGAGAATTTCGATGGGCTTCTTGGGCAGATTTGGAAACCCTAGCAGTTGATCTTTGTTGCTTTTTTTTTTTTTTTCTCAGGTTTCGAATCGCTAACATGGGAATCTTTATTTATTTATTTATTGGTTTCTCTTTTCCCTGACGTGGAATTTTGTTGGTTTTTTTTTTCATATTTTAAATTGCTGATCGAGCAATTTTTAGGGCTTTTATTGGGTTTTCTCATGTTAGAAACCCTATCAAAACAATATTTTCATTTAGATGTTTGAACCCTAGCAGTGGGAATTTGTTGGATTTCTTCAGATTCTGAAACCCAAGCAGTTGAAGCTGTCCGGAATTGCAAACACTAGCAGTTGAATTTTGACGTGATTTTGAAACGCTGGCAGCTTAAATTTTGGTGGGGTTTCTTTAGATTTTTGAACCCCAACAGTTGAGTATATTGTTGGGTATAGAACCCCCAAGCAGATGAACTGTTGATTTCTTTTGATTTGAAAACCCTGAGAACTAAATTTTTGTTGGTCTGTTTAGGTTTTCAAAACCAGCATTTGATTTTCTTTTCTTTTCTTGTTCTTTTTCTTTTCGTTTGTGCCAGGGGAAGTCCGACCCGATTATTATTATTATTTTTTATTATTTTGAGTTTTTTGCAGATTTGAAAACATTGGCTCCGGGTGTGTTTGGTTGCACCAAATTAGAGTGATTAATCATGAAATATCATGATATTTGGTGCAACCAAATGCACCCTGTAGAATTCATTTGGATTTTGTCAGTTTTTTTAAACAAGATTGATTGCTATTATTATCATAGAAGTTATCAATTATTCAATATCTGTACATGTGGTAAACATGTACGAGATCTGGAACCTGCATCTATCTGGCCTTATTGTGGATGATCCTGGTAGGGTAATCTTAACCTCCAGTTTCAGGACTTTGGATGCGTAAAAATGGTCAGCTAGGAAAATTCCCATTCAACAATTGGTTTTCAATAGGCAAAAGTCCTCCGGTTGATGGTTAGGATCATTCGGATGGTGTGATTTTTTGGCATATGGGATGAATAGTTATGATTTCATCAATGCATGCCATGTGGACGGAGTTAGTATTTGATAACCAACTTTGGTGTTCATATTTAGAATTCACTGCTTCCTCCTTTCAAAACACTAGCAGCAAGGAAGCAAATGGGTTGTGTATTTGGATCGATTTTCTGATCTTCTCTCTCTCTCTCTCTCTCTCTCTCTCTTTTCTTTTTCTTTTTCTTTTTCTTTTTGAATATTTATTGCAGAAGTAGCCTATGAATTTTGCTTCATCAGAGCTGATTTTGAAACCCTAAAGGTAGTATCATATGACGCCTTTACAAGGATCTGAGACTCTGTTTAGCAGAAAAGGTCACAATTCAGCAAATCTTGAAAACCTGGAATCAGAAACGGAGGATGGGTTTGGATGATGCTGAAACCTCAGAACCAGAGATTGGCAATATGTTTCCATTGATTTGAGAACCCTTCAATCGGGAATGACTTGTGAGTTTGTTTGATTTTTAAGCCCCAGGCATAGAAACAACAGGCAGTTCTTGACAATTTTGAGTTTTGATAAGACTTTATGCAGATGGGTTCCATTCAAAACATAGTTTATTATTGCTGTGTTGCCAAGGGAAACAGGGTTCTTTACGCTTACAGTGGAGGAGATCAAGAAATCGAGGCACTGGTTGCAGTTTGCTTAGAGAGAACCCCACCTTTTCACATCTGGTATTTCGAAACGGTCGGGCAAAGGACTTATGGGTTTCTAATGGAAGATGGGTATGTTTATTTCACAATTGTAGATGAAGTTCTTGGAAATGCAGGGGTCCTCCGGTTTCTAGAACATGTCAGGGATGGGTTTAAGAAGGTGGTGAAGAATGGTTCGAGGAGTAATTTAGCTGGTTCGAACCCCATCTGCTTAGAAGAACAACTGGTGCCCATCATCCGACGTTTGATATCCTCATTGGAGAATGTATCCCGATCAGAACCTGCAGATTGGATGGCTGAGAGGCCTGCACATCAGCTTAGCCCCTCTCAGTTCAACAACCAGATGGGCAACTCAGAAGCAGCAGCATCTACAAAAGCACCACTGCTAGGGAAGCCTAGTAAGCATGAAAAGAAGAAGATGAAAGATAGGTTAGCTGAACCTAGAGACGTCGTTTCAGAGGATCATAGGAAATCTACAGATAGGGGAATCAAGATTGATGTAGCTCCAGAATCAAACCAAGGTAGCGTATCTTCAATTTCATTGCAAAAGAGTTCGAGTTCTACAAGGATTAGAGGGCAACAGCAAGCTCGTAGGATGTGGTGGCGTCACGTTCGGATGGTTCTCGCAATTGATGCAGTTGTCTGCTTGGTTTTGTTTGGGATTTGGTTAGGGATTTGTCACGGCTTTCAGTGCATTCGTTGAGATGGCTCTCTTGATCTTGAATTGGAGTGGGATTATGCTTGTATGGTATTGATGACCATTTCTGCAGAATCAATAGGTGACATAAATGCTTTTTGCAGAAAACAAAAATGGTTTTATTGAGAAATTTGCAGGAACATTTTGCTGTATATATATTACACACCTTTGTAGAGTATGGTCCCAACATCTGGGCATGTGAAAAAAGCATACAAATGAAATCCAGCAGTTTAGTGTGTGATAGTAAAATTCCGTCCTTTCAGGCCTGCTGCAGGACATTCCGACTTGCAGAAAGATGAACAGGGTATCCCAATTCACGCCTCGCATACAAAGGTACAAACGCTGCAATAGCTCCTGCAATTCTTAGTTATTCCTTGTACATGTTTTCCACAGCTTTTATAGGAAAGCAATGTTGTTATCTTACATGAAAAATGTATAAGACTTCCTGCTATTTTTGCATCTATGTTCTAGACTTTTTTCCTCCTAACTTTTCATTCTTTGTTAGGTAGGTTCTCTGTTGCTGTGTTTCTGCTTTATGATGATACCCTCCACATATCTAATCCATAAATAATACAGGAGTTCTTCTATATGCATGTGAGCTCAGACTCATGCATGTACATATTTACATACATTCATACACATCACGCCTGTAGCGTGACCTGTATGCATTAGACACAAATGTATGCATGCACGGAAGAACGTAATTTTTTTCTGTGTATGTGCAATGATCAGGCATGTATGGATGGTAGACCATGCTCTTGTGTATGGTCTATTGGTCACTTTCATTGAGCCTTGAGAAGATTTAAGACTTGATTGTCATCTAAGATGGATCTCGCAGCTTTGTAACATCTTGGATCTCAAGGAGAAATGGACAGTAGTTGATAGGTAGATTGCAATTTGCAATGAATAATTGTGTATAGACCGCATCAACTAATTATTACATGTAACTTTATGTAACCATCCAGTTGTGAGCTTTTCACATTGAATGCGCCTGTTGCTCTTCTTTTCAGCCAAATTGTCCCCTTTCCAGGCTACTTTTGGGTGGCTACCACTGTCCAAGCCCATCGAATTTCGGTGTATGTCCCATCCACATGGTGATCAACACTCTCAACCCACATAAGTGCCACATGTAGAAAAGAGATATTTTGGCACCACAGGGTAGTAACACTCCTCTCAGATAACTTGGAGTGAGTTCTCATGTGAGTGATAATGGGAGATTTGAATTGCGTCATCACACATGCAACTAAGAATTCAGGAGTGGAGCTTCAGCCAAATACGTGCAATTCATGCATGAAGCTGTCTGCATATTGGTGCAATTTATGTATGAAGCTATCTGTATATTATTCATACACGGATTCAACAGTCCTATCATTCTACATGTTTGGATATACAATTGAATCGAATTGCAATTATTAGGTCAATAAAGCAGAAATAAACAAACTGCAATTGCCTCAATAATTGACATGAGGACCAGTCTCCAAGTAGCAGTTATGTTACATTAGAGTTCGATTTGAAAGGAATTAAACTTCAATTTGATGGCTAGTTCCTTATTGTGAATACCAAGTGCAGTCAGGCCCTTCACATATGTGCCATGCAAGAGATTATGTATCACACATATGGACCCATGATTCATGAACATGATAGGTTGAATTTGATTTGTATTCTGCTTTTGTTTCAAGTGTTTTTAGTTTAGATAATGGAATGAGGGAGTGGAAGTGAGGGGTGATCTCTAGTATTTACTAGATAGTTGTATGTGACGGAGTGGAAATGAGGGTGATCTCTAGTATCTATGAGATGGTTGTATGTGTTCTCCCACTACCATTGTTGCTAATTATATTCAGAGGGAGGGAGGGAATGGGTGATCTCTAGTCTTTACTAGATGGTTGTATGTGTTCTTCCACAACCGTTGTTGCTAATTAAACTTGGAGGGAGGGAGGGAATGGGTGACCCCTAGTATTTACTAGATGGTTGTATGTGTCTCCCACAACCATTGCTGAATTATCTTCAGGAGGGAGGGAATGGGTGTTCTCTAGTATATACTAGATGGTTTTATGTATTCTTCCACTACCATTGTTGCTGAATCTATAGAGGGAGGGAGGGAATGGGTGATCTCTAGTATTTACTAGATGGTTGTATGTGTTCTCCCACAACCATTGTTGCTAATTGTCTTTAGTGGGAGGGAATGGGGTGACCTATTTACTAGATGGTTGTATGTGTTCTCCCACAACCATTGTTGCTAATTATCTTTAGGAGGGAGGGAATGGGTGCTCTCTAGTATTTACTAGATGGTTGTATATGTTCTCCCATAATCATCATCATCCAAGTGCTTATCCCAACTAATTTGGGGTCAGCTACATGAATCCATTCAGCCATTCCACCCTATCGAGGAACAAAATGTTCTCCCACAACCATTGTTGCTATTTATCTTTACTCAAAGCTAAGTTTTCCTAGTCATTTCGATTATTGCCTTGGGATTCAAGGTTAAAGAATTGGAGATAAATGAATCTAGATTGTCCTTCCATTTGTAAAGTAATTAAGAATTTGGTTTTTTCCTCACTATTGAACTTGCAATTGCGATTCAATTCATATGGTGCATCAAATCACAGCCTTCGATAGTGTAATCATCGAACCCTTTTTTCCCCCATTTTTTTGAGGAAGTAACTGAATTTGTATTAAAGAGAGAAAGGAAAGTTACATAAAGCCGATAAACAACCTTGGAAAAGCAGCAAAACATACTGAAAGGGGATCCAAAAAAAAAACTGACATGGTTAAACGAGATGTTTGGTTTAACCAGGACTATGCAATAATCCACAAAGCTGGCTAAATCTAGACTAGTATCGGAAGCCGATGTCCCAGCATATCCTGTTAGTTGAGTGTAGTTTATATATTTGTTGTATTTCCCTTGTTGCCCACATAGGGGCATACTTGTAGTTTGGCATTTATTAATTGAAGAATGAAATCATGGCAACAGTACATATTATTCCAACAAAAGAAAGGTCGAAATATTACATGGGTGCTTCCAATCTTGGGAGCTGTTGGTACACGGGCCATCCACAGATCCATCATAACACTGTTTGTTCCTTGAACCGTGGGCCCCAGCTGTACAAACCATACAACCTTCTTCCCCCCCCCCCCGGGTACAGTATGGGGGTCAGTATTGGCATGTAGCCTCCTCTCCTGAAAACCGACTTATGCAAAAGGTGGGCCTCACCCTGAAGGTCGCGTGTCCAGCAAATCAGGTCAGTCCACTCATTTGGTGGGCCACACCTACACGTTGAGCCAGACTGCTGTTTGTCATCCATTGGTTACAGTGGTGAGGCTAACCCATCTGATGAGTGGACGAGCCTCAGTTTTGCTTCTCCAGGTGAACTTTTTTTTTTTGTTGGCTTGTTAGTACACCACTGTCAGTTCACACTTAACTGTTAGCCACCCCCACTGGGGAATCTATACCAAGACCTCAGTGTTGAAACGAGGTATCTTTCACTCAGTCTACCACTTGACCTATGGATCTGGGTGTTTCTCCAAGTGAACTTCATGGCGGGGTCCACCCTTTGTTTGACCAAAATGAAACAGAGACGTGCATGTTCGTGGGTATCATTGGAGGGGAAGTGTGGAAAAACATGCCTTTGTAGAGAAGCATGGATTGGGCACTGCCAATGACCCATTTATTGTTCTGAAAGTTGAACTTGATTTGTAAACATTTGAAGAGGGCTCAGAGAATTGTATCGGCATCAAGGTTCATCTCTTCAATCTCTAGCCTTTCCTAGCTGGCCTCCTATGCTATCTTTGCAACATTTAAAAAATGGTGTTTACTCTTCAACCGGCCAGTCCAGACTGCAAATCACTGATCCAATGTGGAAGAAGTATTCACAGAGAAGTTGCATTGAGGAGATACTATCAACGAGTCACTATTTTAGTTTTAACATCCGTTTTATAGAAATTAATTGGATGGCTGGGATTTGCTTGATCAGTGTGAATTTGAGATATCCTACATCCATGATGGGACCCACGATTTGGATGGTCTGGAGAGCTGTATGTAAATCCAAGATGAGTCCTGCAAAGCTGAGATGCTGATAAAGTTGGACAATGACACCGAAGGATGTAACATTATGCAGGAAAAGATGATTCCTGATATGGAAATACATCCACACTGTACATGGTAAGTGTATGATTCAATATATATATATATATATATATATATATATATATATATATATATATATATATATATATATATATATATAAACGTATAGCATAAAACAATGTCTCAAAATTAAGAAAATAGATCAATCACAGCTTTTTCCTGATGTTTGACTCAATCTCTTTTAAACCGTGGGAAATTTTCAAAAAAAAATACCTACTGTTTTTCTTCATAGTCAGAAGAACCCTTTGGAACTTCTCCAAGCATCTAAATATAAGATATTGTCTGATATTAAGAGTTGTGGTATGGCAAGATGTGACACACATGGAATGAGGAGGTACTAGAGAGAAAAAGAAGAGGCATTATGAGAATAGAGGGGTTAAAAAAAAAAAAAAAAAAAAAAGAAGGAGAGACAAAGGGAACGACACATGCAAGAGAGAGAGAGAGAGAGAGAGAGAGAGAGAGAGAGAGGCTAGCGACCCATCCATGCTATTTCCCTTGTGGCCTACAAGATTTCAACAGATGTTCACAATGGATGTCACATAGTTATCAAAGTAGTTCCCATAAAGCCTTTGTCATATGGCCTCCTCGGTTAAATGCTTCATGGGTTCTACAAGTAGAGAAGAGAAGAGATTAGTAAGGGCTATACAGATTAAAAGAAGTGAAAGAAAATGGATTCATAGGACCTTGTGCGATGAAATATAAACTCTCTTTCCAAGCAGTTACATTTTTAATGACTGTTTAACCTTCTAATAACTAACGTTTCTAAAATAAAAAATTGTCTAAAACTACCAAATGCTTTATATAATATAGATAAAACATATGCGTGGACGATATACCATTAAGAGAATTTATATGATCCTCCCCCATCTGATACTCAGAGTGCGTGAGTTTGGCCCCATGGTTTGGTGACCTGGGCTGTCGATATGACAGCCCCATCATGGCCATGCCCAAAAACTCTCCCACACAGCCATCTAATATTTTTCATTTCCCCATTGAATATGGGTTATTGCTATATATTTATTTATTTATTTCAGGCCCCCTTGAAGGAGTGGAATGACATTATTGGATTCATGAAGCCGACCCCAATTAATTGGTATAAGGCTTGGATGATGATGGTGGTGTATATTCGGGCCATTAATCAAAGGTTTTTGGATTTCACATAGAAAACTATTTGGGACATGCTCCATCCAAGGTGGACCATTGTATAAACAGTCTAGATCATGGGGCCCACTTGTACAAACTGAGGACCCAACCTATCATCAGGTCACGGATCATATGCTTCAGTTCTAAGTAAGTAGAGTGAAACATTTCAAATTGAACAAAATGTACCTTTCGGTTTCTCAAGAGAATGTAAGAACTATTTCTAAGTCAAATTTAGAGCAAGAAACTTGAATATTTTCCCATTCGATCTACATTTCCTCCGTGAGTTGAATGCATGACAGTAAACAGACTTTGCTAAATGATCGAGTGCTTTGCTGAACATTGCACTTAAATCTTTATCTACCGCCTGGAACATATTTAATGGAGGAAGCACCTATGTTTCTCTATCCCAATGCAGCAGAAAACAGCCTTGCAACTTCATGTTTCTCTTCGATCTCTGTGACTGTAGTATGCCCATTGCCAAGACCAAACCAATTAAAATCTCAGATACCCTCAACTGGCAACTGATTATCTTTGGGACAACGACTGCATAGAAGCTGTCGGTAATCTCTTCTTAAATCTGCATAGAGTGATCTTACAATGCACTTGCATGGCATTTTTTCAAGATCAATTCATTTACACCAGCGGCTCTTTAATTTGCTGATCCAAAGTTCTCAGGGTGCTGTAGATAGCAGGTCTTAGCGGATGAGATAAATCTGCAGCTACAAATATATGTCGCCTCATCTCCACCTCAATCCAACTGCAGCCAGTTGGCTTTTTCAATTCCTTCGTCTTCATCAATCTCCTCACTTCCTCAACGTCATCCCATCTACTGTCTGCTGCATATATATTTGACATCACCGCATAGTTCCCAATGTTCCCAGCCTCGACTTCGAACAAGCGGTTCACTGCTAGCCGCCCAAGGCCCACCTCATGGTGGGTCTTACAAGCTCCGAGCAATGTCCCCCAAACGTTTGCATTGGTTTCAACAGGCATGTTGGTTATAAAAGCATATGCATCCTTCGGCAGCCCTGCACGGGCAAGAAGGTCAACTATACAGGAGTAGTGCTCCATGGTGGGTTTAATGCCATGAATATCATCCATGGAATTAAAATGCCTCCACCCTTCATCAACCAGGCTAGCAAGACTGCAGGCTGCTAAAACAGCAGTCATGATGACGTGATCTGGCTTTATATCAGATTCCAGCATTTGAGAGAAGACCCTGAGTGCCTCCTCGCCCATACCATGCATTGCATACCCACCGATCATGGCCGTGAACATGACTAGATCCTTCTGAGGACTCATTTGTAAGAGCTTGTAAGCATTGTTTATACTTCCACATTTTGAGTATGCATCAACCAGTGCGCCTTCCAAGCAAACGTCGTCCAAGCAGGCTCTGATTGCATAAAAATGACACCGCCTCAGCAGGTGCGCCGAAACCAAACGGGTACAGACCGGAAGAATGCTCATCAGACTCATCACATCAAGTCTCATCCCTTGAATCTGTAATTCACAGAACAAATTAAGAGCTTCATCACTGCAATCGATTTGGGCATTAACCTGAACCATTAGATTCCATGTGGTGAGATCTCTATCTTGCATCCGGTTGAAGATCATTTCCGCATCCTCCTGACAACACCCATGACTCACGTACCCTGCAATCATCATCGCATTTCCCGTTACAACATTTTTTTCCTGACAAGCTCTCGAATGTTTTGAATGCATAGTCGATGCTCCCACATTTCGCATATGCATCAAGTATCGCATTTCCAACCATGAGTTCATTTATTAAACCTGCCCTAACAGAGTAACCATGAACTTCTTTAACCACCATCATGCTCAATAAAGCAAATAAATGAAGAATGCTTAAGATGGTGACAGAATCTGGTCTAATTCCTTACCTTTGCATGTGATGTAGATGGTCGACAACCTTCTCCCAACGTCTGCTCTCCACACAAGCAGCAAGCATCGCATTCCATGATATCAAATCTCTCTTCCGCATCGACCCAAACGTCCCAAATGCATCTTCTAATTCACCACATTTCACATAGAAACTTATCAAAGCATTTCCTACAGCTGTATCATCACATAGTCCTGGGTGCCCGAGAACATACTCGTGTATCTTTTTACCCTCCTTTACATCACGTAATTGGCTGCAGACAGGAAGTACACTGATGAGAGTGACGGAATCGGGTTTCACGCCAGTCGAGAGCAATTCATGAAACAAATCTAATGCTTTAAAGACCCAACCATTCATGGCATATCCCACAATGACTGTATTCCATGAAACTAGATCTTTCGAGCCAAAATTTCTAAAGACAAATTCGGCCTCTTCCATGTGTCCGATCCTCGAGTAAAACGTCATGAGAGCATTGCATACTGAAACCTCTGAATCAAATCCAAACCGCAGAATGTAGTTATGGATATCTTTTCCACGGCAGTCATCTCCCAAAAACGCAGGGGTAGAATATTCACAATTGTGGCATAATTAGGCTTGAAATCTGCCAAGAGCATTTGATGGAACAGCCCAAATGCTTCCTTAGACAACCCATTTTCAGCATACCCTGCAATCATGGCATTCCACGAGACAATGTCCCGACAGACTATCTGATTAAAGATGCCATGGGCATCATCCCATATGCTACCACATTTCACGTACATTGAAACCAGTGCATTTCCTACAAGAGTCTGTGATTCCAACCCACCTTTAATTGCATAAGCATGGATACTCATGCCACATTTCAAAGCTTTCAATCTCGCGCAGACTGGAAGTGTAATTGCGATTGTAATGGCGTTGGGCTTAGGCTCCTCACATACATGCATCGAATAGAACAGTCCCATAGCCTCCATGTGTAATTGTGACTGCCCGTATCCCGATATAAGAATGTTCCACATGACAGGATCCTGGTGGCCCATTTCATCGAACAGCCGGTGGGAATCATATAAAGCCCCGCATTTGGCATACATGTTCATGAGCGCCTTATGGACGGGTACATCCAATTCATGCCCTTCCTTAACAACGCAGCCATGAAATGCTCTCCCCAATTCAATTGCTGAAAGAGCAGCGCATGATTCGAGGAGAGCAGGCAACGAGTAGTGGTCGGGCCTGATGCCCGCATGCTGCATTCGACAAAAGAGGGACAGAGCTTCGCCGTAGTTGGCATTGATACAGCAGCCTGTGATCTTAGCATTCCATGATTTGAGATGTGGCTGGAGCATTTTGTCGAACATGTTGTGTGCGTCATTGTTTTCACCGTTGTCTACGTAGGATAGCAGAGATGTTATGGGAGATTTTAGGATACGAAGATATGAGTTCGCTTGAAATGGTCTCCTGGTATTGAATTTGAATTGGTGGGCCAATTGGACATTTTGGATCATCAATTACAGCGATCGGACCTTCCAAATAGCGGACCCCATTTGGAGAGCAGAAAGCTCGAAAATTACAACTATCGGATGATCTTGATCGTCCGATATAGTCTAGTTTGAACTGCTGGCCAATTTATTTTCAGCCGTTCATCTGACAGACACCAGCGGGATGGTGAGGATGGTTCGATCAGTCTGTTTTTGGGAGAAGAATATCAGCTGTCTTGCCAACGAGTATGATCCACACTGCTAAAATCAGCTTGGATAATTTTGCACATATAATTTTATTTATTCTAATACCTTAGTTATTTCAAATTTGGAGGGGAAAAAAAAAAACAGTAGTTTAACAAGTGACTAGCAAATAAACTTGACGAAATTCACAAACTAATATTATGAAAATTAATAAAGTTCTATAATAAATAAGAAAATTATTTAAAAAAAAAATCAATACAAAATGCATTCTGGCCCACATGATGAAAGGTTTGCTCTACCTAATACAAGGTTTGGATGAAAATCCCAACCGTTAATTGGATGTACTCTACTATGTTTGGGGTACATTTTATCATTATACTAATTTCTGATTATTCATTTGGGGCGATGGACATTACATTATCTGTCTCCATACTAATTCATACTCTTTTTAGCTAATGAAAGGCTAAAAAGAGGGATAGATTCCTTCACCTACTTAAAAAATGGTGGGAATTGTCCTCACAGGTGGCACTTGTTGCCTCTTAAATCTGAGTCCTTTCGCAACTAGGATGCGAAAGGAGTTTCGCGGATTTTGGGTTGCAAGTCCTTTCGCAACTCGAATGCGAAAGGGAAGTTGCCAAAACTATAAATTGGGGTTCCTAGGGCTATTCTAAGATGATGATTCCAAGACTTCCTAAAGGTATTCTAAAGAGTTCTAGGGTTATCAAAGGGTATAGCAAGGGTGAGATTCGAGATTATTCGAATCGGGTAAGTCTTTTCTCTTTGTAATTGATGCTTTCATAGTGGTGATCTGTCGCTTTGTGCCGTGGTTTTTTCCCGCAAGGGTTTTCCACGTTAAATATGTGTGTTCTTTTTTCTTATGTGTGCTTGGTGCCATTGGATTACCATCCTAGATCTAGATCCGTGTGATTCCGCAGGCCAAAAATTCCAACAAGTGGTATCAGAGCAATCGGTTGGGACACAGATCTAAATCTGAGGGATTAGTAATAATGGCGAGCGCCAGGTATGAGATTGAGAAGTACTCAGGGAAAATTAATTTTGAGTTATGGAAGATCAAGATGATGAGTTCCTTAATCAAACAAGGCGAAGATGGTGCTTTTGAGGAGCGGAAGTCCACTATGACTGATGGTGATTGGAATACTCTTGATAAGAAGGCTTTATCATCGATCTGTTTATGTCTCACGGATGAGGTTCTCTACAACGTCATGAGAGAGAAAACTGCGGCTAAATTATGGGCGAAGTTAGAGGATGTCTATGCGAAGAAATTCTCTGAAAATCGCCTGCACTTGAAGCGACAGTGGTATAACTTTAAGATGGCAGAGAGTGGAGATCTGGAGGCTCACGTCAGCAACTTTAATAAATTGGTTTGCAAATTGCTGGATATGAAGGAAGTGATGAAAGATGAAGAACAAGCATGTATGTTGCTGAATTCTCTCCCGGCGTCCTATGAGTCATTCAAGGACACTATGTGCAGCATGAATAAAACCCTGAGTGTCGACATTGTTATCTTAGCCCTTTGAGGGAAGGCTATGAGACAGCTAGACAGCAACATGGGGACATCTTCTGATGCACTGTTTACAGTGGGTAGGAATTCTGAACAAGGTACAGGTTCTTCAGGTTCTAGATCCAAATCCAAGGGCAGGGGTAAAGGAAAGGTAAAGTGCTGGAATTGTGGGAAGGAAGGACATGTGAAGAGGGATTGTGAAAATCCTAAATCTAAGAGAGAAGATTCTGAGGCTTCATGCAGGGAGGCTAACACTGCCACGTCAGATGAATCAAGTGGATGTGATGGTGATGTTATGTCTGTGTCTTCGCTCAGATAGTCATACGATGATCGTAAGGACGAGTGAATGCTAGACACAGGGGCATCTTTTCACATGACTCCTCATCGGAGTTGGTTCACCAGCTACAGGGAGTGCGATGGTGGACAGGTGTTTATGGGCAATGGATTTGCCTGTAATGTTGTGGCCGTTGGTACGGTGCACATCAGGATGTTTGATGGGGTGAAACGTACCTTGATAGATGTGAGGCACGTTCCTGATTTGAAGCAGAATATGATTTCTCTTGGTGTACTTGAGGCAAAAGGATGCAAGTACACATGTATTGATAGTGCTCTTAAAGTATTTAAGGGAGCACGGGTAATCATGAAAGCGCAACGACTCGATCATGTTTACAAGTTGATCGGGAGCACTTCAAAAGGTGGAGCTATAGTGGATGTAGCGGATTCCACCTCTGCACATGTGTGGCATGATGGGCATGGCCACATGAGCGGGCAGGGCAGGAAGGCCGAAACGTGCGGACAGGGATACAGAGCAGGTGGAGCAGCCACCTGTGTGAAGAATCATACGGCATGATCGCAAGATATCGACGTGGTACAGGGAGGACTCTAATATCGCAGAGGACTCATCTTCTATTCTGATGGCTCTAGGTGAGCCTGGTGCTGAGAAGTGGAAGGTGACTATGGGCGATGTGATGGATTCGTTGTACCAGACCGACATATGGGAGCGGGTGGAGCTTCAAGCGGGCCGGTGAGCGGTTGGATGCTGGTGGACCTTCAGGAGGATACAGTATAGATACAGGACGAGGTTGGTAACGAGGGTTATTCTCAGAGAGAAGAGATCGGCTTCTCAGAGATATTCGCGTCGACGGTATAGCAGATATCTATCAGATCCGTGATTGGTGCTGGTTGGCCAATGTGATCTTGAGTTATGATGTGATGCAGAAATAAGAGAAAAGGTCAAGAAGCTATACGGTTGAAGATTGAAGACATGGTGGAGATTGTTGCGAAATGTCTTAAATCTGAGTCCTTTCGCAATTGGGATGCGAAAGGAGTTTCGCGTATTTTGTGTTGCAAGTCCTTTCGCAACTCGGATGCGAAAGGGAAGTTGCCAAAACTATAAATTGGGGTCCCTAGGGCTATTCTAATATGATGATTCCAAGACTTCCTAAAGGTATTCTAAAGGGTTCTAGGGTTATCAAAGGGTGTTGCAAGGGTGAGATTCGAGATTGTTCGAATCGGGTAAGTCTTTTCTCTTTATAATTGATGCTTTCATAGTGGTGATCTGTCGCTTTGTGCCGTGGTTTTTTCCCGCAAGGGTTTTCCACGTTAAATCTGTGTGTTCTTTTTTCTTGTGTGTGCTTGGTGCCATTGGATTACCATCCTAGATCTAGATCTGTGTGATTCCGCAGGCCAAAAATCCCAACGGCACTGATGTACTTATCTTGACCATCTAAATTATGGGTCCTATCTCTAAAATCACAGTGATTAAGAAATCCTAACAATGTGTTAGATCCATACGTTCATTGTGGCGGCCAATCAGGTACAAGTACAAGAAATGATATATAAAATAAGACATTATAAATAGCTATATGGATGGATTTAAATATATTTGATGATATTGATAAGATACCTACGCATCTCTACCCATCTTAGCTATATGGATGGATTTAAATATATTTGATAAGATATCTACGCATCTCTACCCATCTCTCACTTCTTATGGATATTCCTGACATTCTTATTTATGGAAAACACTTGTTTTCACAATGTATACTTGAATCTGACAGGCCAACCAATTGACATGGTGTGACCAGATGAGCGACCTGGATCTTTCTTGCACATGCAACATGTGTTACCGACATGCTTGTAGCAAGCCTATATTTTAGATCACGCCTACTACTGCAAGTTATAGCTTTCCAAGTTCCATCCTAGTGTCCAATTCGGAGATGAATCATGTAATATGATAGTAGCCCACATCTTTCTCTACTCTATACATGTTTTACATCCAATGGTTCAAAAATCCAGATCATCTATCTGCTGAGTCCGACGGTGGATGGAGAATGCCTTAAAAAGACTTCACACATTGTAAGATCCCAGGGTTGATCCTAATCCATCCGTTTGATTATTGCACAGTGGCGTGTTTGATGAGTGGTCTCTAGTCTGACGAAAACGAGGTTTAGAGCGGGATCATGCAGACCTCCCTATAATTGGTGGGCCTCACATGACCACCACAATAGAATTTTGATAGATGGCGCAGATCCACTCTTTCATGATCTAGAGACTTGCTAGTCCATCCACCTCGAAACGGTGTCGCATGTAATAGCCTGGCCAGTGTTGTTAGACTACTCAAAACAAAGCATCGACAAACCCTGCCTTGTAGACAGCCTGACCAAAATCAGGCCAGCTTGCTCACTAAGGGTGTAACATCCCGGATTTTTGCCAACCTAGAATTAGACGTCCTTAGGTAATGGGTCACTCCTCATACCTTATTAACTTGTCAGAACTCAATCCCACAGTCTAAAATCGCTTCTTAACCCATTTCTTTCACAAATCTCACTTTCACTACCTTATTCTTCACAAAGTAACTAAGTGTTAAACTAGATTAGCTACCAAATCCGCTTGATCCACTTTAAATACGATCTGCAAGACCCAAAATTTGTAGAATCATTGACGCTAGGTTACCCTAAAACCTATGATCAAACTCATTACCTGACTGCTCTCGGGAGCACATTGAAACTCCGTATTAGATCTGGATCGCGCATCGAAAGTCCGATTAACGCAAAGTTAAACGGTTAGGACCGCTTTGCTGGGCTCGACAACCATCTCGGAAATCAAATCCAAATAGTGTCCCAGTGTTTTCGCTTGAGCCCGAAGCGAGGAGTGTGAGAAATGTGAAATCCATTAAAAATAAAAGACAAATTTAAGTAATCTGGCACATGTCGCTTACGGATCAGTTATAAGGATTCCAACCGTCAGAATCGGGCCAAATTACAACCTTGGATCAGGGGAAATTTCATACACGTGTCAGTGTACTTGAAATCTCTGATCGAGTTTCACTGACCGTTGAACTGAAACTGGTCCGCCACGTGCGATCTGGGAATCCGACCGGAATGAAAACTTAACTAAACCTAGATCCAGTGTTAGCGACCTTAAGTCCGACCTTTGGCTCAAGGGGGGCCGCCAGAAGTGCTCCGTTGAGACGGAATAGACCCGCTTTGGACATAACCTGAGTATACCTTGGCCCTGAGTCTAATTTGGTGAGTTCTGGACCTATATAAGGACCTTTAACCCTCACTCTCTCATTCCATACGAATTTGAGAAAACCTAGGAGAGAGAAGAGAGAAAAGAGAGAGAAAGTGTGGGAGATGTGGGAGGATCTCCCCGATACTCTACCCTGCCGCTACCCAAGCTTAATCATCACGATCTA
Organism: Magnolia changhungtana; assembly: GCA_030180095.1. Classification (NCBI taxonomy): domain Eukaryota; kingdom Viridiplantae; phylum Streptophyta; class Magnoliopsida; order Magnoliales; family Magnoliaceae; genus Magnolia; species Magnolia changhungtana. The sequence goes on from JASAUF010000662.1 coordinate 15,514,908, forward strand.
ATCGCTTTTCCGGCGATTCCGACTTCGTTTCTAAGCAAGAAACCCTAACCCTAATCTGATCTAGGGTTATGAACATTGCAATTGATGAAATAGCTAATCTATTTCATTCTATAGGTTGCCAAACTGCCGTATACGAAAGCTTAGCGAATCTATCGAGTCTATTGCGATTCTACGACAAAAGGTGCAGACTTTAGATGTATAGGTTATGGTTTTCAACGCTTTCAATGTTAGATAATGATAGATTCATGATCTGCATGCAATTGCACATGTACAAAGTGCTGTCCGTTTCGTTTTTCGGTTATATGTTAACTATGTTGAATATACTGTATTCTTCGTATTTGTAGAAAATACCATATACGTACAAATTTTGAAAGTATGTTAGCCATGATTAATTACTGTATAAACATGCTATATATGTATAATACTTACTCGGCGAAAGGATTCGCCCTAATACACGTTTTTGCTAATATACGTTATATATGTTAAAAGAGTGTATTCTAAGTGTTTGTGAAAATGACCGAATGAAGATAGAATTCACATTCGTGCTCGCCATGACTAATTGTCATGGATATATGATTGTTGTATAGGCGATACCCCTTTGACGAAAGGATTTGCCCTAAATCACGCCACGACCAATATACACTATATATGTTAAATTGTGTAGCCCAAGTGTTTGTGAAAATGTTCAAATGAATATGGAACTTGGATTCATGCTTGCCATGATTATCCGTCGTGGGTGCACGCGTGTTATCCATGGGGCAGCTCCCTAGTGAAAGGATTTGGCCTAATACCTATGTGATCAACATACGTCATGTTTGTTGATGTATGTAGCCTAAAGTGTTTGTTGAAATGTCTAATTGAGTAATAGTTAGTAAATTGTAATGTATAAGGGTGTTGAGATAGAATTCTCAACTACCTTAGTGATGTGTATGATTTTCTTCATGTAAGTTGGTTAATTTAATCACTTACTAGTTTATGAAATATATGTGATTGGATTTCCTGTTTCCATTATGTTTTATAACATGCTTGTTAATATGTTTGAATTACTTGTTTATTTAACTCTGCTCTGACTACTTCACATGTTTAAGTTGTATTCCATAAAATCCGTGAAGTGTGATGGGGGAGTGGTGTAACGAGTGCGTGCAACAGCCCTGACAGGCCTAAGCGAACCATATTGGATAATTGATTGTATGAGTGAAATCTTGATCCATTACTGCTTTAATTGTTCCGTAATTGAATGTGATTGGGGCTATTGTATAGTCCAGGCAATTGGTAACGGGATTGAATTCGTGGCTGAGATTCATTCGCCACGAGAGATGTATTTGACGAACACGAGTCGTACTTCGGTTGGCGATAGTGGCTGGCCACACGAAGTGCTTATGCGCTTCATATCGTTCAACTTGTTGTGCACTCGAGCTAGCCGAGCTCGTCAAGCAACCTGATCTGTCTTATGTATGTTCACCATGTTTAGACGCCTCTACTTGAACCTAGGGTACCAAACTTATCAATGAAATCCCGTTAACCATGGTACCTTGATCCGCTAAGGCTCATGAGCCGGGCATGGTGGTATGGGACACCGTGGTCGAGCTATCGGCCTATGCTGGGGTTTCGTGGTGTTGCGAGTGCGTCAGCCTGAGCCTCCCCGTAGTGTCCATTGAGCAACCAGACTCGTGAGCCGATTATGGTGGTATGAGATACTATATTCGAGCTGTCGGCCTACACTGATTGGTGACGAGCCCTTTATAGTAACCTCGAGCATACTCTGAATTTGCAGTGAGGCGACGACTTTTGCTGCGGTTAGGGGTGCACATTTAACCGGTAGAACCGTGGAACCGGACCGGAACCGTCGGATCGGTCCGGTTTGGTCCGGTTCTGGACAGTACCGGTTCCGGTTCCGGTTCCAAAATTACAAGAACCGTTAGATGCGGTTGCGGTTTAGGGGTAGGTAGAACCGACCCGAACCGTGGAACCGTGGTCCCCATACGTTAGTCGTTACTATGAAGAGGATGAGCGGAGTAGATCTCTGAGAATGCCATCAGAAGTGGGCTCCACTTATTTTTTTTCAAAATTTCCAAACCATGCAAAAACCGTCAGGGACGTACGTGCATGGATTGGGTTTGAGGCCCCACTCATCATCCCTTTTCGTGATCGAACCGTCCATTATGTAGGGTGCTAAAAAATGTCCCAAGGGATGTTCCTCTTCATGAAAGCAAGGAAAGATAGAGATATTTGCCTGTCCATATTTAAAAACTTCGAGCGTGGATGACGATCCGAGGAACCGAACCGGTTTTCACGGTCCGGTTCTGGTTGGTTCTAGCATGCTAACGGTTCGGTTCCGGTTCCGAAAATCCTAGAACCGTTAGGAACGGTTCGGTTCCGGTTTTACCCCGGAACCGGACCAAACCGACCCGTGTGCACCCCTAGCTGCGGTGAATAGAGTATGAACTAGGCATGTATTAATTTAGTAATGAACCGTTAAAAAGGTGATGGGGGAGTGGTGTAACGATTGCATGTAACAGCCCTGACAGCCTTTGCAGCGGCCTAAAACCACACTATCGTATGAGATTATCTAGGTTTGACGACCCTAGAATGGATCATGTTTGGGAATGATACAAAGGAGGTACCTTAGTTTCTCAAAACTGTTGTGTGAAAAAGATTAATAACAACTCGGTAATCATGCTCATCATTGCACTGCATGTGCCTGGAAGATGTGGAGCACTGAGGAATGAACACATGCCGCGGACGTAAGATGGTGTCGCATGAGGGAGTATGTTGGTGAAGGCATGCATTATGACAGCATTTCATACTTGCATTAACAAGAGTACTTAGGATTGTTGACTGTACTGTTTTATCATTACTGCTTGACTGTTTTGATAACATGTTAACCTATGCTTTATTGTTCCACTGAGTTGATCACTCACTCTCACGTTACGCGACGGTGCTTGCAACACCAACCAGACTGTCTTAGCTGCAGGTGATGGCGATGCTTATGAAGCAGAGCCGGACTACTACTATGATGTTGAGGAGGAGTTCTACTACATGTAACTCTTGACGGGTTTATGAAGACCTGGAATGGCATTGACGGGGCTATGGTATTTGGGATAGAAGACATTACACTTCCTCAATTTATTATATTTTGGAATGGTACTTGTAAATAGATAACCTGGTAACATTATCACACTCTGGAGACTCACTACAGTTTATATAGTTTATATATCTATCACAGTCTTCCGCTTGCTATCTCACTTGTCTTTGGAGTATGATATGTTGTTTTGGCTTAATCTCACTCATGCTCAATGCACTAATACAGACAACATTCAATCATCATTCATTATGTTGCATAAGTGATGCGTTGGAACTCGGGAGTTGAGTTTATACTCGACCCCCGATTTTCAGGGTGTTACAAAGGGCCTGTTTGTTAACTCTGAAAAATAGTATTTAACGTGAAATTGAGAAAATGCTCCATATCCAGAGTTGTTTGTTAAGGCCGAAATCGAAAAGCACTGTGATTTTTCATTGAATTCTTTCTGCGATAGGAGTCTGGTACTTAATTTTCAGACTTCAGGCATAATTACCAAACAAGTTTTTTAACTTCAGACTTCAGATTCAGGCTTTAGACTTCAGATTTAACAAACGGGGTCTAAGTTGGCCCTCATGCGTTTAAAAGAGATTCAACAAGTGTAGAATTGTGGCCCATGCAACGAGGGGATAGGCTTGAGCTTTGGACGGGTTCATCTACACATTAGGCCCACCCACAGACACTGATCTGTGGCCCAAAGCAGAATGGATGAAATAACCTAGAATCAACACCGGATGTACAAGGGAATTAGGTTTAACTTCTTGCTTGTTTTGGAAACGGCGTACTAATACTCTTTGATCATGAGTATTTTGAGTGGGCCACACCCTTGTAGGCTTTATCATAACCTTGAACTGTGGATGGACTGTCCTCAGATGAATAATATCCTATCAAAGTAGTTATGCTTGAGAGAGGGAGGGAGGGAGGATTAGGCGGGTCACAGCCAACAATCCGACATAACAAATAGTTTTGGCCCATGTCATGAACTGATCTGTATTCCACCTTATTAGGTGATCTTCATGATGAGAGACAAGAGACCGCTGTCGCAGATGACCAAAAACAGGCAATATTTTCTGGTGAGTCCAACGTTTCCTTTTTTCCATTTCACAATAGCCATTATTGTTACATGACAGTGACACCAGTCCGCTGACATAAGGTCATAATGCCTCTTTAAATGTGCTCATAATCTATAAGAGGAGAAAGATCAGATGTTCTCACATCTCCTTCCACACAATTGTAAACCTTCCAACAGACAATCTTGTCATCTTATAGATTGAGCTATCTGACCAGCCCAAAAAGTAGCCCATCTTTTATGGACCATCATCTTATAGAAAAGATTGACCTTACAAACTGCACATCCACCAATCTACTACAAGAGGTTCCACCAGCTAATGCGGAGCACACACCACACGGATTTCAATTGAAAATTGGAAAACACACACACACACAGATTATACTTCACAACCAACCCATGGATGATGGTGCCTTGATATGCATTGGATGGAAGGATGGAAGGGTGCTTTTTTACAGCGATCCAAAATAGTAAATACTATTAAATCAGGCCTGAGTCATCAAACAAAAACAGATCAAATGGAACTAATCTCTGCCTTGAAAGCCATGCAAGCTTAAAACCACACTTTAAAGAAAGGATGACAGATGAGGGGATTTCAGGCTCCTATCAGCTTCATGCATCTTCTGAGTTCATACCAGCGGACTGAAGACATTGCCCATGTATCATCATCTATCCCATTCTAAATTTGGGTTTAGCTGAAGCTCAGACTGCTTTGGTTTATCCACCTCAATGTTCGTAGGCAGCGAACTAGTGAGCCGGTCCCACCCCATGATATGTGGCAAGATGTACTGCACAAAACGAAAATCACTGGAGGTTTACAATTCTTGTGGCATGTGAATGCATATATGAACATAATAATACTCCATGCATTCAAACATAGTAGGTCCATTAAAAAAAAATGGTGCTTATGGAAAGGTTTAGGCCCTCTTTGGTAGACACTAGACACCTAAAAATGAGTTCATCTCGTTTAGTTAAAAATAATGATCTATCAGAGATCTTCGTCTCTAATACAAATTCCATTGACATGAACATATCACGTATTAGATATCAAGATCTCTAATTCATTACTGTTAACTAAAACAACATGAGATCATTTTTAAGTGTCTACCAAACAGGACCTAAGAATTTCTAAACTTTCCACTCCAACTTGAATTGAACAGATTTTCCATCGAATAGTTCCAATAGAAAGTCTAATTTTTCAAGATCTAAAAAGTTCAAGCATAAATTCTAACACAAAAATTTAAAACTTTTTGAGGAAAAGGTTAAACCCTTTAAACCATCTAGCTAAAACGTACATTGACTGCAAACTGACGAGTAGTAGCCCTTAATTTCAGACAATAAGGCCATAATGCTTTCCAAACTCCACGCATCCTCGCAAATTTGGACTGGCATTTTTCTGCGGTCATTCTATGTTGAGTTTGGATAATAAGTAAACACTAACAAAAAATGCAACTAGCTTCAATGGAGGCTGAACCAAGGTGTTTGTAATGCATCCCACCCATACACCAAGGTACTCCTGCAATGAAAATGGGATGCCCCAAAAATCAAGTTGATCTAACAATTAGATGGGCCCCACATGAATGTGGGGGTTTTTAGGTGGTCGTTCATTGTTTTCTATAGTGTGGCCCACCTGATAGTTGGATCGACCTGATTTTTTGGGGCATCCCATTTTCATGGTGGGATGACCTTGCTAGACAGGTTGGATGCAAGGTGTGTCGTAACGGTAACGGTAGGCATAACGATCCCCACCATTACCTCCACACGTTACGACTGTAATGGGGGGCATAGTGGCCATTACACCCCCTATAATGGTCAAATAAACTTTCTGCCAAAAAAATCCTTCAAAAATAAAAGAAAGATTAGAAATATTTAGAGGATTATAAATATGTATTCTTTTGTGGTATTGAACATGTTTATGATGGTATAACGGTCTCAGCCTATCTGATGATTTTATTAGCCTAACAGCTTAAATTGCAAGTTGTGGCACTACCCCACTAATGCACATCCCTAAGCATTCGACATCATTCTCCCAAGAAATTGAAATTAAATTCGGATGAATAAAGTTGCCAATCTAGGGGACCACTTGAATGCCCCCGAATAGTCCCAAATTCATGTGATGTATGACATTCATCCACTAATGTATATTCCTAAGCATTTGATATCACTCCCCCAAGTAATTATTTATATATATATATATATATATATATATATATATATATATATATAAATGTAATTAAATTCGAGATGAATAGTGTCGCTTTTTTTTTTTTTTTTTTTTTTTTGGGGGGGGGGGGTGGGGGCTTAATTGGCCCCAAATTCATACAAGCTATGACACCCATCCCACTAATACATATTCCTAACCATTTGACATCATTTCCCCCATGATAAATTTTAAGATAAAATTGAACTTAAATTCAGATGAATCATGTCGCCGATTTGGGGGACCACTTGATGCCCTAAATTGGCCTCAAATTCATGCAATCTATTGGCACATACGCCGCTAATGTAATTGGCCCAAAATCGGTGGACATTTATTGGATGGTGAAGAATGAAAAATATCCACTAACTCAAAAAATGTGTCGGCAAATCAGCAGTTAGGATCGTTCAAACAATTTGATTTTGAGATTATGACTTGGCAACAATGGATCCCATAATTTAATTGGTTAATTTTGAGTTAATGTATGTTGCATGTACAATTTTTTTTTAGGCACATATTATGTGAGGTAGGGTAACAACTTAGTGGGTGAGGCCCTAAACATGGGGACCATCTTGATGTATATCCATGCCGTCCATCCGTTTTTCCAGCTCATTTTAAGACATGGTCCCAAAAATGAGGCAGGTCCAAATCTCAAGTGGACCACACAGTAGGGATTGAATTCCCACCATTAAAAACTTCTAGAGGATCACAAAAGTTTTGGACCAAGCAGCTATTTGTGTTTTCCCTACATCCAGGTCTATGTTGACCTTATCAACAGGTTAGATGAAAAATAAACATTATGGTGGACCCTAGGAAGTTTTTAATGGTGGGTGGTCAATGACCACCGTTTCCTGTGGTATGGTCCACCTAAGATTTGTATCTGCTTCATTTTTTGGACCATGACCTAAAATGAGTTAGCAAAATGGATGATGGATGGCGTAGATATACAACACATACATTGAGGTGGGCCCCATGGTCAGGGACTCACCCACTAAGTTGTTCCCCCATACTCATCTAATCCGCACCCGAGTTAATATATGACACGTGAATAAATTTTTTGAGTGCAAGTGTATTAACTGTGATATGCCACCAAAGTATCAAAACTCAAGCCCTTTATAAAACTAGGCTCTTAATGAGACTATCTCCTTTTCTTTAGAAAGACGAGAGAGAGAGAGAGAGAGAGAGAGAGAGAGAGAGAGAGAGAGAGAGAGAGAGAGAGAGAGAGAGAGAGAGAGAGAGAGAGAGAGAGAGAGAGAGAAGCACCTGTAGAAGGAAAAGAAGCGGCAGTGCAGCAGCAAAAACAACAGTGTCAGAAGAATCCCAAAACTAAAATGTAGCTGTTGAAAAGTAACAACAATCTCTCAGGAAATGGGAAACTGCAGATTCGAACAATAATTCCATTGTTTGTTTTATAGTGCAGTTTTTCATAGAAATTGAGTCTTGTTTCTATTTCTACTGATTGGGAATGACTTGTATGAAACTTGGATGACTCGTGGAAAACAAGCTAAAATAGAGGAAGGATGCAAGAACCATCTGAATGCACTTTCTAGTAACCCAATAGAGTGCAGTAGCAGCAGCGGATAGAGGCTTAGATGGCTTGGATAAAGGTAGAAAACAATGTCAAAAAGTTTTTGATGGCAAACAACTAACCAGCGCACGAAAAGCACCAGAGCTGATGGAGAAGGACCGGTTTATCCCTATATGCAGGCTCTCCCAAGCAAACCTAGGCAAGACCTCGTGGGCCATCGCATCCCAACGTGGAGATACGGTGTATCATTGGAATCACACCAAAAGCACTCCGAAATTTAAGAAAGATGACATTAAAAAATGGCGGACTGAAGGATGTAAAGAAATTGCAGCCCAAGTCTCTCCACATATTAAACACCAAAGAGATTGAGCGGGAGACTAAGGGCCTGTTTGTTAATGCTGAAAATTTTACTTAATGCAGAATCCAAAAAGCGCTCGGCGTTTAGTGTTGTTTGTTAACACCAAACGTGAAAAGCGCTTCGTAATTTTTTCGGCGACAGAGATCTAGGTTTATGGTGAATCCAGAATGCGCTCCGCAGACTCTTTTTAAAAAAATCCAAAATTGCCATGCACGACAGAGATTTTCTCCTTAGCGTAATACACAACTCAACTTTTAATGTGTGGCACTTCTCTGGGTCCACTATGATTTATGTGTTAGATCCACACCGTCCATCAACTTTTCTATATCATTTTAGAGCATGATCCCAAAAATTGAGACACATCCAAAGCTCAAGTCAACCACACCACAGCAAGAAGTGGGAATATAACGACTACCGTTAAAACCTTCTCGGGGTCCATTGTGAAGTTTATTTGCCATCTAACCTCTTTATAAGGTCACACAAACTTGGATGAAGGGAAAACACAAAAATCAGCTTGATTAGAGCCTTCTGTGGCCCCAAGAAGTTTTCAATGGTGGACACCCAATTACTACCGTTTCTTACAGTGTAGCCCACTTGAGCCTTAGATTTGCCTTGTTTTTGTCTTATTCCCTAAAATGATATGGAAAAATGGATGGACAATGTGGATAAAACATATACAACATGGTAGGCCCCATAGAGCCTTGTGACAGGAATGTCCGTCTCTAGCTAAGATCTTGGTGGGGTAAGTACGCAATCTCCACCCGGATTTGGGGGGGAGCAGATTAGGTGAGACACTGGATCCACCGATGTGGGTGTGACCCCTATCTGTGGAGCCCACTGTGATGTATGCGACTACATCCACACCGTCCATCTGTATTGAAAGCTCATTTTAGGGCATGATCAAAAAGTTGAAGCAACTCCAAATCACAGATGGACCATAGTACAAGAAACAGGGGTGATTGACTGTTAAAAACTTCTTGTGGGCCACAAAAGCTTTGGATCAAGATGATATTTGTGGGTCTCTTCATCTAGGTGTTTGTGACCTTATCGACAAGTTGGATGGCAAATAAACATTTCGGTGGAATCCATGAAGTTTTCAATGATGAGGATTAAATCACTACTGTTTCCTATGGTGTTGTCTGCCTAAAATTTGTTTCAACTTCATTTTTGGGATAATGCCCTAAAATGTACTTTCAAAATGGCTGGGCGGTGTGGATTTAAGGTACACACATCACTGTGAGCCCCACAGTCAGGGTCCACCCACGTGGGTGGATTTGGGTCACAAAAAATGAAGCAAATCGAATTATCAAGTGGGTCATACCATAGGAAATAGTGGTGATAGACCATTATTGGGCTACAAAAGTTTTGGGCCGCATGAGATTTGGATCATCCTCATTTTTGGGATCATTCCCTAAAATGATTTGGAAAAATGTATGGATGGCGTGGATAAAATACATACATTATGACGAGGGCCACACAACACCGTCCAAGGGGCTACTGACATCATCAGTACACAATTCAAATCCACCGAGGTGGGTGGGACCCCTGACTGTGGGGCCCACCGTGATGTATGTGATTACATCTATGCTATCCATTTGTAGTAAAACCTTATTCTTGGGCATGATCTAAAAAATAAAGCACATCCAAATCTCAGATGGAACATAGTACAAGAAACAATAGTAAATGACCATTCAAAATTTCTTGTGGGCTACAAAAGCTTTGGATTAAGATGATATTTGTGTGGTCTCTTCATCTAGGTTTTTTTAACCTTATCAATAGGTTGGAAGGCAAATAAATATTCTAGTGGAATCCATGAAGTTTGCAATGGTAGGGATTCAATCACGACTATTTTACAGGGGCAACTAAGTCAAATTAACATATTTCAAACGTTAGTTAACAAATAAGTTGTTCTAGATTCAATACTAGTTTTCCGACTTCAGATTCAGACTTCGGACTTCAGATTTAACAAACAGGCCCTAAGGCGGATTCGATAGTGTATTCCATTGTGGCTAGAGAGGCTACACCCGAGGTTAGTGTAGAGTTGTCACCCGCGGTGAGTCCGGCACTGGAGGAGTTTGGTGATGTTTTTCCTGAGGATTTACCGAATGACCTTCCACCCATGAAGGACATTCAGCATGCCATTGATCTTGTCCCAGGGTCGACTCTACCAAACCTTCCTCATTATCAAATGAACCGTGCGGAGCATGCAAAGTTGAATAAGCAGGTAGATGAGCTCCTTAGGAAGGGTTTGATTCAGGAGAGTTTGATTCCATGTGCCATGTCAACGCTTCTCACGCCTAAGAAAGATGACACTTGGTGCATGTGCGTGGACAGTCGGGTCCAATGTTGTTAAATCGCACAAGTGATCAAATGCGCGCATATGCGATCGCACAACCGTATATTTATTTTTTATTTTTTTCGAAAAAATTAAAAAAATATATATGAGAAAAAAATGTAAAAAAATATATATAAGAAATTAGGGGGAGCTTTCCTAAGTTAATAGATATCTAATTTTACATATTTAAAATACATTTGAGAGAAATAAAATCAATTAAACAATGAATTAAGTATACATTGTCATCAACATTCAAGAATTAGGATTATTGTGCATTTAAGAGAGACCAATGTAGATTGTAGAATGAGAGTGCTTGAATCTTGAAAGCTAAATCTTCCTTTAGAGTGCTTGAAGCTTGAATCTTGATCTTCCAAAGGAGAGGGAAACTTCTCTTCTTAAATGAATAAATGATCTTCTTGCTTTAATCTTGTAAAGAAGTAGGAACTAGGAACTTGGATGTTGGAACTTGGAACTTGGTTGGAAGTAGGATAGTAAGTGTGTGTGTGTGTGTGTGTGTGTGTGTGTGTGTGTGTGTGAGAGAGAGAGAGAGAGAGAGAGAGAGAGAGAGATTAATTGTACTTAGAAGTAAAAATATAAGAGAAAAGGAGAGTTAGGGAGTTTTTGAGTGAGAATGTTGCAAATGGAGGACGTTTGGATGCCTTTTTATAGGCAAAAGGTTTTTTTTTTCAAAAAAATAATGTATGGATGCCAATATGCGATCACATACATAGCATATGTGATGAGGACATTACGTCACGTACGCCCTTACGTACATATCAAAGGAGGAGGTGGGCCGCGCCGATTTCCCTAAGGGAAGATTGCCGTTTTATGGAGTAATCCGTTATGGCTAGGCGAGTACCGTGAGTACCGTGATCGTCGGGAAGACACCATGTGCATGTGCGGAGCATCTTGAAGATCCATGATCACCATTAATCGGAAGATGCATATAGAATTTAGTTTTTGATTATTTTATATTTGGACACATTATAAGTGTTTTAGTTGATTTTATTTAGAGGGTAATCACAAGACTATTTTGGACTTCTTGGAGGCATATGACCTTTCTCCCGAGCTCTTGCTTTATTCTCTTATCTTTATGCGGAAGTCATTTGGAAGGAAGATCTAATCATCGGGAGAGTTTGATCACATGATAAGAAAGATGACATTGATCGTTGATCGTCCACATGTCGTTAAATCGCACATTGATCAAATGCGAATTTATCATATTTTTTAGAAAAAAATTAAAAAAATAGTATGAGAAAAAATTAAAAAATATATATAAGAAATAGGGAGTTCCTAGTTTAGATATCTAATTTTACATATTTAAAATACATTGAGAAATAAAATCAATTAAACAATGAATTAAGTATACATTGTCATCAACATTCAAGAATTAGGATTATTGTGCATTTAAGAGAGACCAATGTAGATTGTAGAATGAGTGCTTGAATCTTGAAAGCTAAATCTTCCTTTAGAGTGCTTGAAGCTTGAATCTTGATCTTCCAAAGGAGAGGGAAACTTCTCTTCTTAAATGAATAAATGATCTTCTTGCTTTAATCTTGTAAAGAAGTAGGAACTAGGAACTTGGATGTTGGAACTTGGAACTTGGTTGGAAGTAGGATAGTGTGTGTGTGTGTGTGTGTGTGTGAGAGAGAGAGAGAGAGAGAGAGAGAGAGAGATTAATTGTACTTAGAAGTGAAAAGGAGAGTTAGGGAGTTTTTGAGTGAGAATGTTGCAAATGGAGGTTTGGATGCCTTTTTATAGGCAATAGGTTTTTTTTTCAAAAAAATAATGTATGGATGCCAATATGCGATCACATACATAGCATATGTGATGAGGACATTACGTCACGTACGCCCTTACGTACATATCAGAGGAGGAGGTGGGCCGCGCCGATTTCCCTATGGCTAGGCGAGTACCCGTGATCGTGCTGAAGACACCATGTGCATGTACGAGCATCTGGAAGACCCCACACTGGGAAGATGCATATGGGCTGCTTTATGGAGTAATCCAGACTATTGGATCGGAGGGACGCGATGATCGGGTCATTGGATCGCATGGATCACATGATCGGGCCATTAATCGTTGATCGTCCACATTAGTTTTAGAATTTATCATATTTTAGAATTTAGTTTTTGATTATTTTATATTTGGACACATTATAAGTGTTTTAGTTGATTTTATTTAGACTAGGGCTATTTTTGTTAAAATTCACAAGACATGCGAATTTTTGTAAATTTTGAAACTTCTTGGATCTATAAAAAGAGGGGGGCATATGACCTTTCTCCCATTGGATTTTGTGATTTAAAAATAATTAAAAAAAAAAGCTCTTGCTTTCTTCTCTCATCTTTATGCGATTTGAAAATACTTACATGCGATTTGGAAGGAAGATTGGTGCAAGGCTAATCTTCATCAACAGAAGTGCGAGATCTCCATCTATCCTCACACCATTTTCACTTTTCTTCCCCATCCAGGTATTTTCTTCAGGTTCTTCATTCTTCCTATCACAGATCTTCGTCTTTTCCCAAACCCAACCTTTCCATACCCATCCACAATCCAAATCCTAACCGACCTAAACTCATCCTCCCACTCCACACGTGTGACCATACGGCCACACGTGTGAATCCCACCTACCCCTTTTGGTTTCCTACCATCGTTATATCAAAACCCATTTCTTCCATTCCCGAAACCTTAACCCTAAACCTAAACCTAAAATTCATAATTTTCCTACTTTCCCAAATTACTCAAATCCTAATTTTCACCCTAGGTTGTATTAGGTTTCCTATTTTGAAATAGACTATACCATATGCTAATTGTATGTTCCCATATCCATTAGATCCTAATTTCTTTTTATTTAATGATCTTACGTTACGATGTTGGTAGCTTAGGTCAGGATTATGCATGATTTTCTTTTGATTTTCATGATATTTGTGATGAATATAGTAAGGTTTATATTTTTTCATTAAATATCTTAATTCGGTTATTTGATCTCACATGTTACTTAGTTCATGCATCGGTCCTGCATTAATATGCAATCGCATATTCTCACATTTTTGGCATATGTAAAATGCATGGGAGAATTTGCATATGCGAATATGCGGTCACATTTAACAACATTGGTCGGGTTATCGACAAAATCGCTGTCAAGTATTGGTTTCTCATACTGTGACTTGATGATATGTTAGACATGATGGCAGGTGCCATGATTTTCTCAAAGATGGACATCAAGAGTGGGTATCACCACATGTGTATTTACTCAGGGGATGAATGGAAAATGGCCTTTAAAATGAAGGATGCAAGTGGTTGGTCATGCCTTTTGGTTTGACTAATGCTCTGAGTACGTTCATGTGTGTGACGACCCATGTGTTGAGGCCTTTTATAGGAAAGTTCCTAGTGTACTTTGACAATATTCTCATTTATAGTACCTCCAGAGAACTATATCTCCACAATCTGAAACAAGTTTTCGAGATCCTTAGGAAAGAAAAGTTATATGCAAACCTCAAGAAATGTTCGTTCATGTCATATGAAGTTATCTTCTTAGGTTTCAAAGTTTCATCAGAATGCATGTTTATGGATCCCAAGAAAATCAAGGCCATTGTGAGTTGGCATGAACCGTAGAACATTCATGAGGTACGCAGCTTTCACGGCTTAGCTACCTTCTATGGGTGGTTCATCAAAGGCTAGTTCCATTATGGCCCCCATCACAGATTGCATATAGAAAGGGGTGTTCAACTAGACTAACGTCGCGTCAAAAGCGTTTAAGGAGATCAAAAGCAAGATGATAGAGGACCCTGTCATGCGCCTTCATGACCTTTCTAAAGTCTTCATGGTTGCTTGTGACCCCTCTAATGTAGGTATAGGTGGAGTATTTTGTCAGGAGGGACGCCTTGTTACTTTCTTTAGTGAGAAGCTGAATGAAGCAAAGCAACAGTACTCTACTGATGACAAGGAATTCTACACGGTAGTCCAGTCCTTGTGTCATTGGCGACATTTTTTATTACCACAAAAGTTCGTTTTATTTTCAGACCATGAGGCCTTACGTTATCTTAACTCCCAAAAGAAATTAAACCCGAGGCATGCCAAGTGTGTCGAGTTTCTTCAAGAGTATTCGTTTGTTCTAAAACACAAGACCAAGGTCGAAAACAAACCTGTTGATAACCTTAGCCATAGAGTAACGTTAATTCAATTTATGAGCATTGTAGTCACCGGATTCGAGAGTTTGAAGGACGAATATCCCACATGCCCAAACTTCAAGAAAGTATATGCTTCACTTTTGGATGGTCAGATGAATGATAGTGGGTTTGTCCTGATTAATAGCTTTCTATTCAAAATAGACAAACTCTGCGTTCCCTGCACATCCCTACTGGATTTCCTTCTTTGGGAGCTTCATACCGATGGAGTAGCCGGTCATTCAGGTCGTGACAAGACTATTGCCTTTGCATAGGACAGGTTTTATTGGCCAAGTCTCAAGCAAAATATAGCCAAAATTATAGAGCAATGTCGGACTTGTCAAATGGCAAAGCAAAAAAAGCAAAACACGGGCTTATACACACCTTTGCCAGTGCCACACTCCATGGTAAGACCTTAGTATGGACTTCGTGTCTGGGCTTCCTAAGAGAATCAAGAAGCATGATTCCATTTTCGTGGTAGTGGACCGTTTTTCTAAAATGGTCATTTCCTACCATGCTCAAAGATGTCTGATGCCTCCAACATTGCGAAGCTATTCTTTGCGGAGGTGATTTGTTTACATATTTGCCGAAAGCTATCGTGTCTGACAGGGATGTTAGGTTTATAAGTTATTTTTGGAAGACACTTTGGCACATGATGGGCACAAGATTACAATTTTCATCGGCATACCATCCTTGAACTGATGGTTAGACAAAAGTGGTTGATAGGAGTTTAGATAACCTATTACAATGTCTTGCGGGTGACCATACCAGGACTTGGGACACAGTCTTACCTATAGCCAAGTTTGCATATAACAGTTCAGTTAATAGGCCAATAGGCATGAGTCCCTTTAAAGTTGTATTTGGTTATAAGCCCAAAAAACCTATAGACCTTGTTCCCATGTCAATCTCTCATAGGCCAATAGGCATTTGCACGCTACATTCATGACTTGCATGCGGAGATAAAAAAAAATGGATTAATATAAGTAATGAAAAATGCAAAGAAATTTGTTGCCTCTCACCGTTGGTTCAAAGAATACCATATAGGCGATAAAGTGATGATAAGAATAAGGCCTGAATGGTTTCCACAGGGGACCTTCAAAAAATTACAAGGCCGCAGTACTGTACCATACAAGATTTTGAAAGGATTAGGTCCCAATGCCTCCTTGGTAGATCTTCCACCTAATATGGGTATTAGTGCCACATTCAATGTAGAAGATCTTATGCCTTTCCAGGACCCCTCTCCTGACCCAGATGATGAAACGCCCGACTTGTCCCATTGGACATGGACCTTACCTGACCCATCTTCCCAGCCTCTACCACATTTACCATCCATACCTACGAGCAAAGAGGAGATAGAGGATATTTTGGACGAGCAGGTGGTTTCCACTCGACATTGGGGCTTTCAGAAATATTTATTCAAGTGGAAACATCGACCAATTTCATATTGCACATGGCTCATAGAGGTGAATCTTCAACGACTTGACCCAGATCTTTCGGAACAGCATCGCAACTTTATTTCACCAGAGGCGAAATCTTCTCAATCGAAGGAAGTTGATGAGGACATCCGACTATTTAGAGTGCAGTAAAGGAGGAGGAGATTTACCCAGCCTTCATTTTGGCTCGATGACTTATACATGGGCCCAGGTGGGCGGCACTAAGGACTTGAAGACCCCACATGCATGATCATGCATCTTACATTAGGAAGATGCATGTAGGTTGCTTCTTTGAAGAGCTTTGGTCGTTGGATCGTGAGGACACAACAATCGGACCGTTGGATCGTGTGAATCCTTCGATCGGGCAGATGGATCATTGTGATCCTTGATCACTTTGGTCGTTGGTATTAGGATTAGCTAATTTTATGTTTTTTTATGGTTATTTATATTATAAGATGAGTTATTTTCAGTTTATTGCACCATGGGACATGAGGTATGTTTTTTTTAAGTGAGGGATATTTTTGTCAAAACACGTGTGTTGAGACTATAAGGAGGGGACGTCCAACCATAATAGCCCATAATGGTGGAAAGAAAAACAACTCTTTTGCTTGAAAAAAATCCCTCATGTGATTTGAGATTCTTTTGTGAAAAGAGACTATTTGGTGTGAATCCAAATGTGTAAAGCCTAGTTATCATTTTCATATCTATCTTATTCTCTTCTAAAAAGTATTTTTTATTTATTCTCATCTCTTCTCAAATCTTTCTTCTCTACCACTTTCTTCTATAAACCTTAAATCCATTTACCATTTCCTTCTAAACCTAAACCCATTACCTAAATCCACCTTTTCCTAGCCATCACACCAAACCCAACCCATCACCACCAGCCCCACACATACAGATAGGGTCGTACAACCATATGGTCAGCCCCTTCCCTCCGTTTTCTTCCCTTTCTTCGATCCATCTTTCTATCCTATAAACCGTAGCCTAAAACCCTAATCCCCAATTCCCTACAAAACCCTAATCCCACAATTCCCTACGAAATCCTAAATCCTTAATTCCCAAATCATAAATCTCCCATTTTCCCCAAAATTCCCAAGACCCCATGAAATCATAACACTAGAATTATGCAAAATCTGCCCATTGAATTGGAACCATACCTATGCTAACGCGAGAGTTTCAACCTCTCATTGAGCCTTAGATTTTCATGCTTGTGTAGGATTGTGAATTAACGTAAATCTATATTTTATTATATATTTAGTATTCTTTTAATCATGGTAGAATGGCATGTTATTATATTTGACTTACTTTGATTATTCGTTAATAATCTCCTGCTTCCAAATGATTAGATCACATGTCCTGCATCAGTTTTTTCCTTCTTTTTCCGAGATACCATGGAAATCAATTTGATAAATTTATTTCCATGATTTTCTGGGGGAAACTTGGAAAAGAAAATTTCTTCCACAATGTAGTCTTTGCAAGCAGAGGAGTGGGACAGCACACAGGAATCATATTCATTTCCAGGGTATTCAATGTCCCTAAATGCTCAAACACCACACTAAAGAAAATGCGGGTGTTGTCATTGATTACCAATTATTCAGATAATTATCAGGACCCTATGATGAGATTGCTAAGAAATAGGAACTCATAACTCTAATTGTGCATGCACACGAACACAACCACAAATTATTTCAGCTCAACACCAGGAAAGAGCTACCAGATGTGAAAGTGTGATTGTGCGCATGCGTGTGCGCGCGCATGCGTGTGTGTGTGTGTGTGTGTGTGTGTGTGTGTGTGAGAGAGAGAGAGAGAGAGAGAGAGAGAGAGAGAGAGAGAGTAAAAGTGACCAAACAGGCTGACATCAAATCTTACAGCAAAAGATGTGCGCATCACCGCAAATTCGGCCTTTGATACAGGAACAGAAAGACGTTCGTTGGTTTTCAGGTTGGATTGGGCAACACCTGCACAGAGATAGCACAGAGAATATGGATGAAATCAGCATTCTGCAGAAGGGAGAAGCTATTATCTTAAAATTATTTAAGATCCATGAATTTAGTGAATTCTGTACTTGAAAGGGGGAAAATATCATTTATTTCTTTCTTTAAAAAAAAAAAAGTGGAAAAGAAATATCAAGAACCATCGATTAAAAGTGAGTAGAAAGTAGGTCTGACAACGGCTCGGGTACTGGCATGCCCATAACTGGACCCACCTAAAGGGGTCAGATCCTATCTGGTTTCGTTCCACATACCATATTCAAGGTACAGGACCCAAATCAGGACTAAAGTGCCCGATCCAACCCTGCCTAATATTTAAATGGCTCTAAATTAATGGACCCAAAACCAACCTGATTGTTAAACAGGTCGGATTTTAGGATCCAGACCCGTTTAAATCATGCAGGGCATCTCAGGTACCTATGGAGCTGGGCACCCGTTGACAGCCCTAATAGGAAATGAAAGTATACAATGCTGATTAGTTGTAAAGTTAACAGCAACCTACCAATACATTAGAACTTTGTTGCCATTGGCATGATGCTAACATGCCCTTTTTTTTAAATTCCAGAAGGGGGGGGGGGGGGGGAGGAAAGATTAAAAACAATCATCAAAAGACAGATAGGTTAATAGATTATATCAATATAATGAGTATTGAATCTCTATCAAAGATCATGAGATATATGGCATCAGAAAATTAAAGACAATAGATTATATCAATATAATGACTATTGAATCTCTATCAGAGATCATGAGATATACGGCATCAGAAAAATTAAAGACAATTAATCTGGGGATGAATGAACACTCGGTTCCTATTTATGTAAAGAAATATATGCTCTTTAGGCTTTTCTCAGTTTAGTGTATAATTGCACAAAATGTGAAGTTAAGTGGCCGCAGATTTGGGCGCGAGAACAGGGAAGCATGTGTTTCAAAATGTTAGTGAGTATAAATAGTTTGAAGTGGGAGTGGGAGGAATAATTGAAGCTGGAGCAACAAATGGTTAGATGAGCTCCCACTTAGAATCTTGCATTAGACCCACTCCCACTTCCCTAGCTGTTTATCCCTGCCAGAAACAGATGCTTGCTCGCTTCCTTGCCGAATTTGTTCCTGCTTCTGCAGCTATAAGCCAAACTTTTCCCTGTCAAGAACCAACAAAGTTGTGCCACATTCAAGGGGGGCAAATTTCTTCAAAATGCAAAGTGAATCAACGCCATCATTAAGAGGTTTAAAGAAGGAGATGCTCCAGTAGAAAGTCAATGGATCCCCATTCATGGCCTTTATGAAAATGGAGTTTAGGGAGAATATGGGTATTTGGACCCTTTCACATCCCAAATCCACTCGTCACATTGGCTGTGGAAAGCATCATTCCCAGACCAACCCTCTATCAGGCGATGTATCACATGCATCTTCATTGAATACACCCATAGCATTCCAAAGCTTGAGTCCTCGTAGATATTGAATTGAGAAGAGGGGGTTGAAAAAGTGCTTGGCAAAGAATGTCTTTGAAAGAAATGAAAGAAGCCAGTACTAAATAGCTCAACATAGAAACTAAATATGAGAAAGACAGTGAAAGATATGGTTCTAGCCTCCACTTGTTTTCTCTGAACAATTGACTGTCTTATCAGTTTTTGTCATTTAATTATTTCTTCATTAACCAGAACACCCTCACTGCCCATGTTTTATGTTCCACATGCCATAGAAGCAATCATAGATCTAACAAGCATGAGATTTTAAAAAAAAAAAAAAAAACCCTAAAATAAAATATAATATACTAATAGAATTAGAAACATATATGCCAAGATACCAAATTGAAATTCTTCCTAGCATAAATAAACCAAAGGATAGTAATAGGCTAAGATTGGGTGGAAAGCTTACTCAAAATAAAGAAATAGCCACATTCATCTGACATTGGTGCAACCGATAAGGTCTTTCTCACTTGACCTTCTAGGCTGTAATATCCAAGGGTCATCAAAACACATAATAAATCATATGTACTCAAACTAGAAACTTGTGACATTTCTCCATATTTTATATCATTATGAGAGTATGATGGCAATATGCATTGTTCAGCGGATTACACTAAGGAGTAAAAGGACACAACCTTGTATTCTTTGAAGGGTCATGTAAAAATTCGCAAGAATCACCAAGACCTAGGCTCATCAAAGATCCAAGCTCTGTGGCTGATAAAGCAAAGAGCTACAAAAATGAGAAGCCAATTAGTTGGTCAGAATTTGCACAAAAGAAAAGAGACTCATTATGACAAGTTAATCTGAATTGGTAAATTGAACTTGTCAGGCAAGATTGCGAATATCAGCTAATTAAGTTCGGATAAAGTCATAACTCCTCTATTTTCACAATAAATAGATCGGCAACAAAACTAAATGCAATGTTGGTGACCATATTTTAGGGTTGTCAACAGGCTGGACCAAGGTCTATAAAAGCCCAGCTCACAAGTAAAACCTAGGCCCGAGCCCAACCCTTTACGATTATCCACAGACCACACCCGAGCCCAGCCATCTACTTTTGTGCAACATCTAGGCTGCTTAGGCATGCCCAACCATGCATCTTACAAACTATCGTTACAAAATACCCTTGAAATCCTAAATGAACCAGCCTTGAGCCAAAGGCTCCGAGACACAGTCCGAGCTTGGCCCAATTAGTAACAGGCTTTAATTTAGGCCCAATTCCTGTGGTCGGGCCTAATATGCCAAGACAAGCCCAGGCCCAAAGCAGACTAAGACGAAAAGCCCAATGGACCAACCATGCCAATCAACAACCCTATTAGATTTCCTCTCTTTCATTGTATTGTGCAGCATGATCCATAAAATCCCTTCCAAAAAGGCAAAAAAATATATCCATAAAATAGGATGGAAATCTCATGAGGATAAGCTATTGTTAAATGGCTATTACCTGCCTCTTCTCCCAATCATACTTGCGTTGGCCAATAGCAGGCATGAATTTCAGCATCACCGAGCCCCTCTTATCAACTCGAAAAAGCCCAGACTGGCCAAGATAAAGAACAAATGGGAACACATTCAGACCTTCTCTAGGGCTGTCTCATTCAGAAGCACGGCACAAATATAGTACCAAGAAACAAAAGGCATACAGTTATCTCTTTGAACTTTGGAAGCACTGGTTCCAAAACAAGTGCAGCTTTTCCCTTGAAAATTGAATAATCAGCAGATGTTCTGACCGAGTAACTGCCTGCAGTGCATGTCCAAAAAGGAAGAAGCCAGATGATCCAGCCACAACGTAATATATATACTGTATTAGAAAGATGCTTTAGAATATGAAATTATACCATCAGTCGCCAAATCCTTTTTAGCAGTTGAAACAGCACGGGATGTAAGGTTATGTAACCATAGACCATGTTTGTTATTATTAGCTTTCTCCACTGATAGATTGTAACCCAGAGTTCTCCTGTTTAACCATAGAAACTCTTACTGCGAACAGAAGGAACAATTAACAACATAACGCAGTCAAAACTCCAAACCTCAAGTCTTACATGTACATGCATATTTAGCAGTTTGCAAGCCCACTCATCTGTAGCCCAGCCCCTCTGCATGGTAGCACACATGCCAAGCTGGGCCTGGCACAGTTATGACATCCAAGCCATCCATCAGGTAGAATCCACCATGTGGGTTCCCTGGCTTGGAAATCAGACTGGCCACTCATAAGGTGGGCCACAATGTATGAAAGAAGACATTGGCTGTAAATTTGCTTCATACATGGTGGCCCGCCCTATTTTATTATCCCAGGGCATCCCACAAGCTTGGGCCAACGGATGGGCGGTTCAGACCCTGCACACATGTGCTAAATTGTGTGCCAGCATATAGACAGGCTAGTCTATACATATGTGGGGATTGGCAGGCCTCTGAACATATATCTAAGTAGTACTGCAGCCCACTTGGGTAATCAAACCATTTGCAGGGACAGTTGAGTTGTTTTTCCTTTTCTTTTTTCTTTCGTAATAATCAGTTTCATTTTTTTGAGATTCCAAATTCAGTTTGAGGGCCTCTGCAAACAGAGGGTGAGCACAACACTTTTCTAGCTCAATGCTTGTTGAATGCGTTTCAGTTAGTCCAGAAACGCATCGAACGACAATTAGCCCATGTTTAAAAGCCGTGGATTCCATGCCAAACAATGGAAAAGGAAAAGAGTTTTCCTTTTGACATAACGAATTGTGTTGTTTGGATAACAAAGAAAAGGGTGGATTCCACCAAGTAATTATTACACTTTTCCATAATTTGGATTCCTAGCATAAGAAACTAGGTGAGTGTTGTGAGAAGAGTATAAAATTTCCATTTTCTATCCAAACAAGAACTCAAAATGGGAATCCATTGTTCAATAGTTCTCATAGAAATCATCATTGGATAATTATTGGTTTTTCCTTTCTTTTGCCTCGGAGTCCATGTATCAAAGCATGCCCTTAGCGGCACAATAAAGGGAGAAACATGGAGATCATAATGTGGTTTCCCATCTCCGGCACAGCTGCCCAAATCATGGCCTTTTGCACCCAAAACTCTGAATTTTTAACGATTACTTAGCAAGGTATTCTAAAACAGTTGCGTAATTGCCATAACGACCATTACCTAACGGTAACAATGGTAACCATTATGTGTTATGGGGCCATAATGGCAGCCACCGAAAAAAGGGCCCATAACGGTCCATTACAAGGCCCAAACATTTTTTTAAAGGCCGTAATGATTGTTCAGGGGCCATAATGTAACAATAACATCAGTGGCCATTACAGCCACCGTTTCCGTTATGGAATACCTTGGTAATTAAGCTACATTGAACATGCACTAAACTACCAAACACATTAAAAAAAAAAAAAAAAAATTTCCACCCTCTGCCTTGGATACCATGTATCCAAGCATGCCCATAGCGGCAGAAAAAGGAAGTACGAAGATCATAATGTGGTTTCTCACCTCCTGCACAGTTGCCCAGATCATGGCCTTCTGCACCCAAAACTGTTAATTTTAACAACCACTTGGCAAGGTATTCCAAAATGGTTATTGAACAACCATAACCACCATTACATAACAATAGCATAACTGTTACGCGTTAGGGAATCATAACAGCCGTTATGGAAAAAGGGCTGGTAACGATTCGTTATGGGGCTGAAACATGGCCATAACAGCCCATATCATAACGGTAACGGCAATGGCCATTATAGCTACCGTTGCCGTTATGGAATACCTCGTAGCTTAAGCTACACTGAACATTCACTAAACTACCAAAAATATCTCCAACGGCGGAAGCCGGACTTTTGAGTCTCGAATGAAATTGATATCATTTTCATTCAGGAGACAAAGGTTGAAGAGAGGAAGATGGGCTTAGTAAAGGATCAAGGTGTTGTCAAATGTCTTTAAATTGTCTGTAACTAGGTCTGTCAATGGCATTGACAGACCACTCGATCCCATCGAGCAGCCATAGATCCCAACCCACTCGATCCCATCGAGAAAATCCCATATTTTGGCCTTTGCTTCATGGACAGTTTTTGGGTCCAAATCGATCTGATCGAAGGTGGCTTCAATCCAATCGATGGGTCGTCGATGGCACTCAATATGATCAAAGCTCCCATTGACCGACTTGCACGGTTTGGCGGAACTGCGGGTTTTGTTTCCTAATTCGTTTTTAATCTTTTTAAAGGGTTTTGTAATCAAGGATTAGATTATTGGAAATGTGCTTAGAGCTTTTGGTGAGCAAAGAGAGTTCAAAGCTAGGGTTTTTTGTGGTTTTCGCGATGTATTCTTGGATCAGTAAGCTCTTCCATCTCTTGTAACGTTGATTATCAGAGTGGATTCGTTGGCACCTTGTGCCATGGTTTTTCCCGCGAGGATTTTTCCACAAAACCTTGTGTTTTCTGTGTGCTTGGTTTGTTTGATCTCTTATTGCTAAATTCTAACTAAGGGTTGCTTCTACGCGTCCCCCCAACAAGTGATATCAGAGATAATGCTTGAGTTTTTTTTTTATATGAAAAGATGTCTTCTAAGGGATCTAATATTAAGTATGAAACGGAGAAATTCATTGAGAGAAATAACTTTAAACTATGGAAGGTTAAGATGAGAGGCCTCCTAGTTCAGCAAGGATTGCAACACACTCTCCTTGGCAAGGCGAAACGTCTTGCATCTATGATTGATGAAGAGTGGGATGAACTAGACGAGAGGGCTACAACCTCGATACAACCGTGTCTAGCAGACAATGTCCTATATAATGACTTGGATTAAAAGACTGCCACAAAGGTATGGACGAAACTAGATGGTTTGTACATGAAGAAATCCACGTGTAGTCGCCTGTATCTTAAAAAGCAATTCTATAATCTTAAGATAACAGAGGAGTCTGACATTAATGAACACATGAGTACATTCAGCAAGTTGTTATATAAACTGATGAATGTTGAGGTTAAGATCGAAGAGGAAGACTAAGCATTGATTCTCTTGAATTCGCTTCCACCATCTTTTGAGAATCTAGTAGACAAGTTGATCCACAATAGGGATACCATCGATGTGGAGATTGTCATCTCAACCCTTCATGAGAAGCAGTTGAGAAAGAAAGACGGTAACAAAGGTACATCTATGAATGCATTGCTTGCCAGGGGAAACAATACTGAAAGGGAGAAGGCAATTCTCGATCGTGATCCAAATCGAAAGGAAATAGAAAGATGAAGTGCTGAAATTGTGGGATGACAGGGCATATGACTACGGACTACAAGAACCATAAGTCTCAAAAGGGAGAAAAATTAGAGAATGCGCTAAATGAGGCCAACACAGCGCAATCATGCAAAGAGGTGGATGGTGGTGATATCTTGACAGCATCCAAATCTGGTTACCTTAATAACAACTGGATTTTGAATTCAGTGGCCTCATACCACATGATTTCTCACAAGAATTGGTTTATCACATACAATGAGTACAACGATGGACAGATTTTTATGGGCAATGGCGTTGCCTGTAAAGTTGTTAGAATCGGTTCAGTGCACATCAGAATGTTCGATGGGATGTAGCGTATTCTGACATATGTTCGACACGTCCGGATCTCGGGAAGAATTTGATTTCTTTAGGGGCTCTTGAGGCACTTGGTCGCAAGTTCACTGCTTATAACAGGTCCTTAAAGTTTCAAAAAAGGCACTTATTGTGATGAAAGCGCAATGAAGCAGTAATCTATACAAGTTGATCGGAAACACTGAAATTGGTGGAACTGTAGCATCTGTAGCGAAATCCACGTCGACATGATTGTAGCATACGCGCCTAGGCCACATGAGTGACCGTGGCATGAAGGTACTTTCTAATTGTTGCTTGATTCCTGTTTTTAAAAGTATAAAACTTAGTATATGCGAGCATTGTATATATAGTAAACAATCAAGGCTAACTTTTAAAACTAGAAAGCATGGTTGTAAAGTTGTGCTTGAATATATACATTCAGATGTATGGGGCATGTCACCTATTGTTTTTGCTAGGGGCTCATCGTATTTCATCCCATTTATCAATGACTACTCCAGGAAAGTGTGGGTTTATTTCCTCAAAAAAAAAAAAAAAAATCCGATGTTTTCGCCACATTTCAAGTGTTGAAGACGATTAGAGGTGGGCATCGAGCCGAGTCGAGTCTGATGCAGGACATGGAAAATTAAATATGACATGCAAGATTTCAGGCTTAGATCCTACCAATTCAGAAACAATCACGCAAATTCCACATCCCACATGAAAATCCAAACATTCAATTAAGAAGGGGAATCTATGTGGGTCCAAGCCGACACAGGCTAGGGCTGGACCAATAAAAATTATAAGTCAAACGATGTCAAAGGGAAATAAAATCAACCACTCATGCATAAAAATCAATCCCTAATCCAAGGGATTCCCTAATCTCAATTCAAGGAACCCTAGGATGAGTAAAAGGGCAAATCAGTGAGGGATAATGTAATCTACGTATAAGGTTATGCAATTAGGTATAAAAAAGAGAAAAATAGAAAAAAACCTTAACCCGAGACGATCCCGGCATGTGGACAGCGGGCCAGGTGCGGGCGCATGTGCGCGTGAGGCTGGCCGCACGTGTGAGGGGGGAGAGAATCCTGAAAAGGATTCCTAGGCCTTTGTCGGCCAGGCCTAGGCTGCAAAACCCCCAATTTTGACGTCGATCCAAGCTCTGATCTGGGCGTGATACTCCGTCGAAGTTTCAGCCCCCCTGTGGGCTGAAATCAAAGAACCTGCTGTAATGAAAGGAAACTCATGCAACCAAGGACGAACGTGAAGTATGGATGGTGGTGGAAGATAGAAGAAAAGAGATGATGGAGGATGGGAATGAATCGGGGTCGTTGTGGCTTCGCACCACGGTAGTTAGCCCTTTGAAAATGGAGGGTTTCACACCCACTTTTGAATTCTTCTACAACTCACGAAGAGAGCAGAAAAATAAAGCAGGAATTTTTTTATTAAACTTCAATCAATAAAAGAACTACAAGGGGTGCCTATTTATAGGGAAAACCCTATACCCCAAAAACTCGCACCATGTGCGCAACCTATTACTTGGCGATGAAGTAAACTAAAATAAAAACCAAACATAGAAATCTAAAGTGTTCACAATGTTCTAAATAATAACAATAAGCAAAACCTAAAAAATGAAATCGTCATCGAGCCAGATCGATGATGGGATCCTCCTTCTGCGTACGTACGTGCGTAGGAGTGGTGGTGTACGGCCGTGCGTGTGCACGATGTCCTCATCAACTCTCCTCGGCTGCGAAGATTTCGCCACTGGCGAAATAAAACTCCTGAACCGCTCGAGAATGTCAGGATCAAGTCGTTGGAGCTCCTCTTCAGTGAGTCATGTGTTGTCTGAAGCTGAACGTGACTTCCATTTAACGAGGTACTTCTGAAACCCGCCATCCGACGTGGAAATTATCTCATGGTCCAAAATATCCTTTATTTCCTCTCTTGGGGTGTGAAGGTTAGGTATGGGAGGTAGAGGCTGGGATGAAAGGCCGGAAAGAGGCCATAGATCAAAGGGTAAGTTTGAGGAATCAGAAGGGCCGGAAAGAGGCCATAGATCAAAGGGTAAGTTTGAGGAATCAGAAGGGCCGGACAAAGTATCAATAGGTCCCTGAAAAGCAACTAGATCCTCCACATTAAATGTGGAACCTGATTTCTTGATGCGATGAATGTATGTGATGCGCAAAAGACTTGCAAACTCTGATGGCCTATGGGATAATGACATGGGGATAAGATCAATAGGCTTCCTAGGCTTGTAACCAGTAACGACTTCAAAAGAACTTGGACCTGTGGACCTATTGACAGAACTATTGTATGCAAACTCGACTATGGGTAGTACGGCGTCCTACATCCTAGTATGCTCCCCCACTAAACATCGAAGTAAACTCCCTAGGCTCCTATTAACCACCTCAGTCTGGCCATCGGTCTGAGAGTGGTAGGCAGAAGAAAATTGGAGCCTAGTATTCATCATGTGCCATAGTGTCTTCCAAAAGTAACTCATGAATCTCACGTCACGATCAGACACTATGGTTTTTGGTAACCCATGCAATTTGACGACCTCACTAAAGAACAGCTTGGCAACATGAGAGGTGTCAGAGATCTTAAAGCAAGGAATGAAGTGGGCCATTTTAGAGAAACGGTCCACGACAACAAATATGGAGTCATGCTTTCAAATAGTCTTGGGAAGTCCAAGCACGAAGTCTATACTGATGTCCTGCCAAGGGATGAGTGAGATTGGCAAAGGTGTATATAATCATGTATTCTGTTTCCTCTGCTTTGCCAGTTGACAAGTACGGCATTGCCCTATAATTTTGGCCACGTCTCGCTTGAGGCTTGGCCAATGAAATCTATCCTCC
Source organism: Magnolia changhungtana (assembly GCA_030180095.1). NCBI lineage: Eukaryota > Viridiplantae > Streptophyta > Magnoliopsida > Magnoliales > Magnoliaceae > Magnolia > Magnolia changhungtana. The sequence goes on from JASAUF010000662.1 coordinate 15,542,899, forward strand.
ACTAGGGCAATGGTCTTGTCACGACCAAAATGACCCGCGACCTCCCCTGAATGTAACTCCCAGACAAGAAAATCGGGAAGGAAGGTGCGTGGTATGCACAAGCGGTCACTCCTAAACAAATATCCGTCCAAAATCAAATACTCACTGTTAGCTCCTGACGGACTCTCTAATAAAGACGTATACACAACCCCAAAATCTGGACACTCAGAATACTCTTCTTTGATGCGCTCAAGGCCCATAACTTCAACGCTCATGGAGTTGAGTAATGCGACTCGACGACTCAACGCGTCGACAGGCTTATTCTCTACACCGGCCTTGTGCTTAAGCACAAAAGTGTACTCTTGAAGGAATCGAACCCACTTCGCGTGCCTGGGGCTTAATTTCTTCTGAGAGTTCAAGTATCTTAAGGCCTCGTGATCTGAGAACAAGACGAATTCTTGTGGTAATAGGTAATGTCGCCAATGGCGTAGTGATTGCACTACCGCATAGAATTCTGTCATAGGTGGAATATCTTTGTTTCGCCTCGTTCAGTTTCTCACTAAAAAAGGCGACAGGGTGCCCTTCCTGACTAAGTACTCCTCCTATGCCGACTCCTGACGCGCCACATGCGACTTCAAAAGCTTTTGAAAAATCTGAAAGTCGCGTGACTGGAGCTTCGGTCATCTTGACCTTTATCTTCTTAAAGGCCTTTGAGGCGGCCTTTATCCATTGAAACTCTCCCTTTTTTATGCAGTCCGCAATGGGAGCCATAATGGAACTAAAGCCTCGAATGAACCGCCTATAAAAAGTGGCTAAGCCATGAAAGCTGCGCACCTCATGAATATTGCGGGGTTCAGGCCAATTAACGATGGCCTTGACCTTCTTGAGATCCGCCGATACGCCCTCAGTTGACACAATAAAGCCTAAGAAGATCACACTATTAGACAAGAATGCGTACTTCTTTAGGTTGGCGTACAACTTCTCGGCCCTAAGGATCCCACAAACCTGCCTCAAATGGTTGAGGTGTTGCTCCTTAGTCATGCTATAAATCAAGATATCATCAAAGTATACGACTAGGAACTTCCCCATGAAAGGTCTCAACACTTGGGTCATCACACACATGAAAGTGCTTGGGGCATTAGTTAACCCAAAAGGCATAACTAGCCACTCATATAGCCCATCCTTCATCTTGAAGGCCGCCTTCCACTCATCGCCAGGGCGTATACGGATTTGGTGATACTCACTTTTGAGGTCAATTTTTAAGAAGATGGTAGCATTGGCTATCATATCTAGCATGTCATCAAGACGCGGTATGGGAAACCGATACTTGATTATGATTTTGTTGATGGCCCTACTATCACACATCCTCCATGTGCCATCCTTCTTAGGTGTAAGAAGGGTGGGCACGGCACACGGACTCACGCTCTCTCGAATGAAACCCTTCTCTAGGAGTTTATTAATATGCCTCTTCAACTCAACGTGCTCCTTCGGGTTCATTCTATAATGCGGGAGGTTTGGTAGGGTTGCCACAGGGATTAAATCAATGGCATACTGTATATCCCTCATAGGGGGAAGCTCATTCCGTAAATCATCAGGAAAGACATCACGAAACTCATGTACTACCTGAATGGCCTCGGTGGGTAACTCTACGCTAGTCTCTGGTACACTCTCCCTAGCCACAAGGGCGTATATCATTGAGTCCGCCTCCGTTTCACGCTCAAAGTCTTTGACATTCAAAATATGGAGCGGTTTGGACTTCGACTTCGACTTCTTCACTTCCTTTGGGCCGCTCACACTACTCTGTGTGGTGAACTCTTTTCCAGTTGTATTCTTGGGTGGTAGAGGATTTAACTTGACCTTCTTGCCCTCAAACCAGAATGTACACAATTTGAACGACCAAATATGATAACATCCCTATCATAGAGCCACGGCCTACCCAGAATGATATGGCCCACATCCATAGGAACAACATCACACCAAATTGTGTCTTTATAAGATCCGAACTGAATAGGGACAAGACAGCGGTGCGAGACTGGGATGGATGTCTCATCAACCTAGGAGACTCTATAGGGCTGAGGATGGGCTTCCAGCTTCAAGCCCAAACGACTCACAGTGCTAGTCGATGCAACGTTGGCACAACTACCACCATCCACGATCATCTTACAGTTCTTTTCCCCACATTTTGCATAAGTGTAGAAGATCGTGTTGCGGCGCCAGTCATCAGTGTTCTTGGCTTGAGCCAGGGCGCAACACACAATTACAATGGTCACAGACTCTTGTGCTCCATCTTCCTCATCACTAGGAGTTCCGACTGGCTCATATTCCTCCTCACTACACTCTCTGGGGGCACTACTTCTACTTGCCCATCAATAAGGAGTACTTTGGTGCCCTCTCTCGTGCTGCACTGGTGAGCAAAATGACCAAACCCCTGACACTTAAAACACCTAGTGGCCCCACTTCCACGTGAACTAGACCCGACAATCTCTTTACCCTTATCATCATTAGTTTTGGGTTGAACATTAGGGGAAGGTTTGTTTTGGAATCCCGTGTTAGGTCTAGCCCCAGAGGGGTTGGCCTTAGCACCGAATTCACGAAAGTCAAACCGCCTTCCCACAGATGCTTTAAGGTATTACTCGACATCTAACACTACTTCGTACAACTGTTTGATAGTGTCTATGTCTTTGGCGAGCAATTCTCTCCTAATGTCAGGACGGAGGCCCGTTTTAAAACGAGCAAGGGTGAGTACGGGGTCCTCATCAACCTCACAGCGGGTCAAGTACTCTTCGAATTTCTCAATATAGTCAGCAACACTCATGGAACCCTGTCGAAGAGACTACCACTCCTCAATCAACCGCGGGCGATAAGAGAAAGGGAGGTACTTCTCTTTAAGTGTTTCTTTCATTTCGCCCCAATGGACTATTGGGAGTTCCCTCGCTCTTTCTTTCTTTCGCTCAACCGTCGTCCAAAACCTCTTTGCTTGACCCACAAGCTTCATCTTGGCGAATTGGATCGTCGAGCATCCGACATATCATACCACTCAAAATAGTGGTCCATATCCACCAACCAATCTAAAAAGGCTTCAGGGTCTAAGTGGTCATCAAAAGTAGGGGCATCTACTCTAACTCCCTTGAGGAGTTGCGCATCTGGGCCATATTGGTCATGATATCCCTCACGGGGTGGGTGCACAGGTGCGCGCCCATGACCAACTCCTTGGCCGCCTCCATTCCTTGGTCTAATCTCCTGACCACCTGCTTGAGAATGGACATCTTCTCCAATGGTGGGGTTTGCCCTAAGAGAGGCCTCTATTTGAGTAACACGATCATCAAATTGGTTAAGGCGTTGATCTATGCGTTGTTCCAAGCGCTTAGACATGCCTCAAACTGCTGAGTTAACTTGGCCATTGATTCTTGTAGTTGCTCCATGTTTAGAGTAGGGTGCAAACCAAAACCACGACCCGTACCTGTGGGCATACACAAGCTAACTCAACCTAAGGACCTGCAATGCAACTATATGCATCTAAAAAAAACTAAATGACCCCATGAGACTATATGAAGGCGATTACACACCGTTACTAAAATTCAGCTATATATGATGGATTGAATGCATGACAGGCCTCAAATAAACTAAACCCTAAATATGTGGTGAATTCCCCTACAAGAACCTTAGGCTTTGATACCAAATTTGATGCAGGACATGGAAAATTAAATATGACATACAAGATTTCAGGCTTAGATCCTACCAATTTAGAAACAATCACACAAATTCCACATCCCACATGAAAATCCAAATATTCAATTAAGAAGGGGAATCTATGCGGGTCCAAGCCAACACAGGCTAGGGCTGAACCAATAAAAATTATAAGCCAAACGATGTCAGAGGGAAATAAAATCAACCACTCATGCATAAAAATCAGTCCCTAATCCAAGGGATTCCCTAATCTCAATTCAAGGAACCCTAAAGTAAAAGGGCAAATCAGTGAGGGATAATGTAATCTAGGTATAGGGTTATGCAATTAGGTATATAAAAAAAGAGGAAAATAGAAAAAAACCTTAACCCGAGATGATCCCGACTTGTGGACGGCGGGCCAAGTGCGGGCGCACATGCGCCTGAGGCTGACCGCACGTGTGAGGGGGGAGAGAATCCTGAAAAGGATTCCTAGGCCTTTGTCGGTCAAGCCTAGGCTGCAAAACCCCCGATTTTGACGTCGATCCGAACTTTGATCTGGGTGTGGTGCTTCGTCGAAGTTTCAACCCCCCCTGCGGGCCAAAATCTGAGAACCTGCTGTAATAAAAGGAAACTGATGCAACCAAGGACGAACGTGAAGTATGGATGGTGGTGGAAGATAGAAGAAAAGAGATGATGGAGGATGGGGATGAATCGGGGTCGCTGTGGCTTCACACCACGGTAGTTAGCCCTTCGAAAAGGGAGAACTTCGCACCCACTTTTGAATTCTTCCACAACTCACGAAGAGAGCAGAAAAACAAAGCAATAATTTTTTTATTAAACTTCAATCAATAAAAGAATTACAAGGGGTGCCTATTTATAGGGAAAACCCTATACCCCAAAAACTCACACCATGTGCGCAACCTATTACTTGGCGATGAAGTAAACTAAAATAAAAACAATAAGCAAAACCTAAAAAATCTAAAGTGTTCACAATGTTCTAAATAATAACAATAAGCAAAACCTAAAAAATGAAATCAATCCGACGAGTGGGCCACGATCATAAGATCCCGTGATGGGCTTTTCTTGACTATCCGGCCCACTTTTCTTAACCAAAACTTGTCTTCTAGCTAGGAGGCCCTCCCTGGACGTCGTCATCGAGCCAGATCGATGATGGGATCCTCCTTCTGCGTACGTACGTGCATAGGGGTGGTGGTGTACGGTCGTGCGTGTACACGATGTCCTCATCAGAGTCGAGGTGGGCCAAGCTTGGCTTGGCTTGTCCATAATGTACTCGAGTTCGAGCTCGAGCTCGAGCTTGGCCTCGAGCTCAACATTGAAGCTTGGCTTATTTGCCAAAGCTGTCGAGTCGAGCTAGTGGTTCGAGTCGAGTCAAGTTTACCTCGAGTCGAGCTCGAGCTTGTTGGTTGAGAGAGTAATGGATTCTGTTCTTGATCCTCCTCCATTGATGAAAAATTCAAAAATCTTAAGAGAATCAAAGCAAAACCTGATGAAAAAACCAAACAAAGCTTCGAATCGGATGAGGAAACCTATAAGAATCGATCTGTTCTTGATCTTCTTCCAAAGAAAGAGAAGAAAGGGAAAGGGAAGGGGGTGTGTGCGGTCGAGTAGAGACTCTAGGGTTTGTTTTTTATTTTTTATTATTTTTAAGTTTAAACTTAAAACTTATATTAATATAATATATATATATATATAATATAATATAATATTTAATATATTTATTAATCGAGCCGAGTCGAGCTTGAGTTCGAGCTTCGAGTCGAGTCGAGTTGAAATGCCCCCTGGTTGAACTTGGCTTGAACTCAACTCGAGCTTCAAATAATTAGCTTGGCTCGGCTCGAATCGGCCATTCAAGCCGAGTCAATCCGAGCTGACTCGAGCCGAGTCGAGCGAGCTTTTCGAGCTAGCTTGACTCGTGAACAGCCCTAAAGATGATAGTTAAAAGGCAGACATGGAAGAAATTGAAGGTATTAAGGACTGACAACGGATGTGAATTCACTTCAAAGGAATTCAATCAGTTTTGTAAAGATGAGGCGATTGTGAGGCACACTCCTGAGTAGAATGGAGTAGTAGAATGGATTAATCGGACTCTCTTAAAGAAAACCCAAAGCATGTTGAGTAATGCTAGATTGGACAAGGAGTTATGAATGGAGACGGTTAACACAGCTTGTTACCTGGTGAATCGGTCCCCGTTTACGCTGATAGACTACAATATTCCTGAAGAAGTGTAGGGTGGTCATGAAGTATACTACTCACAGTTGCATGTATTTGGTTGTGACGCATACTTTCATGTACCGTTAGTTGAGATGGATAAACTGGACCAAAGGGCTAAGAAGTGTATTTTTGTGGACTATGATGGTGTGAAAGAGTACAAGCTGTACGACCAAGTCACATAGAAGATCATAATTAGTCGAGATGTCAGGTTTGATGAAAATTCTTTGTTCCGCATGGACGATCGCAAGGAATCGGAGAAATCAACAGTCGTTGATGTTGAGATTAAAAAATAAGATACACAGGTAGAGGTACAGGAGCAGGTGGAGTAGCCACCTCTCAGAATAAATCCGCCAAGAGATTGCATATTGCCAGTGTGATATAGGGATAACTTGAGTGTTACATTCACCCTCATTACGGATGAGGGAGATCCGTCCACCTTCCGGGAAGCATTAGATGCTTCTGATGCTAAGAAGTGGATAGCGGACATGCATGACGATATGGATTCCGTGTAAGAATGAGACGCAAGGTATCCCATATCGGTATCGGTTGGCGTAACGGTGCCCTCCGATACCGATACGGCTAAACGGGGGGGTAACGGCTAAACGGGGGCATAACGGCCCGTAACAGTACAATTTTTATTTTTTTAGCCAAAAAAATATGAAAAAATATGGATTAAATCCAGAATATTCTAAGCATTCCAAATATGCATTCATTTATAAATTAGAACATGTTTATGATGGTGTAACGGTCTACTCTTTGGTGAGAAATTGTATCGGACTGTCTGATGAATTTATGAACCAGATAACCTGAATTTGACTACCAAATTCATATATTTAATTTTCTAAATATATAATTTATATACTTAACAATTTGATATCATTTCTCCCAATAGTTTTTTTTTTTAAAAATGAAATTAAATTCAGGTAGATGGCGTTGCCAATTTGGGGCTAACTTGGAGGACCAATCATGACCCAAATCAGCCTCAAATTCAAGCAATTTATTGGCATTATCCCACTTATGAATTGGTGGACATTTATTGGATAGTGAATCATGAAAAAAATCAAAAGGCCCTATTTTAAAAAATAAGCGTCCACAAATTAACAATTAAAACTATTCAAACAATTTGATTTTGGCATTGTGAGTTAACAACTACAGTTCATAATTTAATTGGTAAATTTTAAATTAATACATGTCTCGTGTACAATTTTTTAAAAGCCCGAATTAGGCGTAACTTGGATTGTGAAGTGTAGCACACGAGTGTCAAAGTTTTTTGGACCCCACCATGATGAATGTGTTATATCCGCACCGTCCATCCATTTTGCCAAATAATTTTAGGGCATGAGCCCAAAAATGAAGCAGATCCAAAGCTCAAGTGGACCGCACCATAAGAAACAACAATAATTAAACATCCACCATTAAAAATTTATTGGGGGCTACAAAAGTTTTAGATCAAGCTGACATGTGTGTTTTCCCTTCATCCACGTCAGTGTGACCCAATTAACAGGTTAGATGGAAAATAAACATTACAGCGGACCCATGTAACAAAACAGTGCAAGTGCACTGTTCAGCGTGCACCGCAGAACACAAAAAAATAATAATAAATAAATAAAAATATGACGCAAGACAGCCCTAATTATGATGCATGCTCATGAACATAATTAAACAGCAGAAATAAAAGGAATAAATGATCTAAAATTCTGCCAGTAATCATCATAACTGAGAAAATCATAAAGGAAACATGGAATGGAGCGGGCCATCATTACAACCATGGAGTATGGCATTCAATTATTACTTAGGTTGGATCCCATGAGGATGAGACCTCCGATCTTGCATGGTCACACCCAATCGATCAATGAAGATCACTAGTCAGAAGAACCAAGAAGTTTTTCGGATTAGGGATTTGAGAATTTGGGGGTTTAGGGTTTAGATCGGTTCTCAAGATTTTGATCGAAGAAGAATTAGCCAAAACTGAAAAATAGAAAGAAGAAAATAATTACCTTGAAGAAGTTGGAGGGGCATAAGAAGAAATTGGAAGAGGAAGATCAAGGGAAGAGAAGAAGCACCGTTAGAGAGAAGAGAGGAAGGAGGCAACCAAAGGGTTTGCTTTTCATTAATCAATAGTTAAAAATTCGAGTTTAGGGCTTTAGCCCACTTAAATAAGCAAATAAAGACATAAAATTACTAAAATACCCCTAGAATAAGCAAATAAAGACATAAAATTACTAAAAGACCCCTAACTAAGTAAAAACGCGCAAATAACATAAGTATGGGAAAGTTCGGGCGCTTAGTCTTCTTTCTCTAATCTTCCTTCACATGTGTTTTCCCTGAGTGGGGTCTTCTATATGTCCAATCACATGTGAAAGGTCTTCAGCTCCTCAATAGTCGCCTATCCACAAGGACGGCACTTGTGGTTGGCGCTTTCTTCGTTGGTACACCTTAAATGCGCTTGTGTCCGCATCAATTCCCCTCGGGTGAGAAAAACTCGACTCCGACGAGTTGAAACTTTTGTAGCGCTTTAGTAGATCTGGATCAATACCCTGCAATGCGTCGCCCGACAGCCACGTAGATTCAGACGATGGTTTGTTCTTCCACTGGACAAGATACCTTTAGAAACCTCCATCTCTCGTGGATACTATCTCGTCATCCAAGATTTCTTCAATTTCTTCTTTATGAGAATGGGTGGAGGAGGAGGTGGAAGGGGTTGGGTAGCAAACTCAGAAAAAGGCCATGAAAGGGACGATGTATCAACAATGGGAGTATGGGCACGGACTAAATCTTCCACATTAAAAGTTGGATTAATGCTCATTTCAGGTGGAAGGTCAATCCGATACGCGTTGGACCCAACCTTTTGTAATATCTTGAATGGTCCAGCACTACGCGCTTGTAATTTTTTAGCAGATCCTTGAGAGAATCGCTCTGACCTTATTCGCACCATTACAGTCTCCTTCTTGAAATTCTTGCACTCTACGATGAGAATCAGCTGAAACTTTATAATCATCATTGCTCTTATTTAACCGCTGTCTAATATGTGTATACAAATCATGAATATGGCGTGCAAATGCATCAGCTGACTCAGAAGACCTTTGGATAATAGACATAGGTAAGAGATCTATGGGCATTCTAGGTTTATAACCACTTACAATTTCAAAAGGACTCAATCCTGTAGATCTATTAACTGACCCATTATAAGCAAGTTCAGCAGTTGGTAAAATTAGGTCCCAAGTCTTAACATGTTCACCCACTAGACAACGTAAAAGATTTCCAAGGCTGCGGTTTACCACTTCAGTTTGACCATCGGTTTGTGGGTGGTAAGCAGTAGAAAATTGCAAACAAGTTCCCATAATATGCCACAGTGTCTTCCAAAAATAACTAGTAAATCGAACATCACGATCAAACACTATGGTTTTAGGTAACCCATGGAGATGCACCACACCATTAAAAAAGAGACGAGCAACATGAGACGCATTTGACGTCTTCAAACATGGGAGGAAATGCGCCATTTTAGAAAAATGGTCCACAACAACAAAAACGGAATCGTGCTTTTTATAGTCTTGGGAAGCCCAAGCAAGAAGTCCATACGAATGTCCTGCCACGGAGCATGTGGCACTGACAAAGGCCTGTACAGCCCGGTATTTTGCTTTCTTTGCTTTGCCAGCTGACATGTTCGACATTGCCCTAAAACTTTGGCTGTCTCGCTTGAGACTTGGCCAATAGAAACGATCTTCCACGAGGGCAATGGTCTTATCACGACCAAAATGGCCAGCTATCCGTCCTGATGAAGCTCCCAGATGAGGTATTCACGAAGGGACATACGGGGAATACAAAGTCTGTCTTCCTTGAAAAGGAAGCCATCTTTAAGAACATATTCACAAATAATATACTAGTCACTAGCGAGCGACATGTAAGTACCTCCAAAATCAGGACATATGGGGTATTCATCTTTCAGTTGTTCAAATCCGACTACCTCTACACTCAAGGAGTTGAGCAACGCCACTCCTACTAAGGGCATCCGCTGGTTTGTTTTCAACCCCGGCCTTATGTTTCAAAACAAACGAATATTCCTGAAGAAATGCTACCCACTTGGCATGCCTTGGGTTGAGTTTTTTCTGAGAATGCAAATATCTCAAAGCCTCATGGTTAGAAAACAAAACGAATTCTTGCGGTAGGAGATAGTGTCGCCAATGTCTCAGGGATTGCACTACGGATAATATTCTTTGTCGTAAGTGGAGTATTTTTGTTTTGCCTCATTCAGTTTCTCACTGAAATAGGCCACTGGGTGTCCTTCTTAACTCAATACTCCACCTATACCGACACCAGACGCATCACATGCTACTTCAAAGACTTTAAAAAAGTCAGGTACACGCATGACAGGAGCTTCCACCATTTTGCCCCTAATTTCTTTTAAAGCCTTGACTGTGGCTGTAGACCACACGAACTCTCCCTTTTTCATGCACTCGGTAATGGGAGTCATGATCGTGCTAAAACCCCTAATGAACCGACGATAAAAAGTTGCTAGCCATGAAAGCTTCGCACCTCATGAATGTTCCTTAGTTCTCGCCACTCAACTATGGCCCTGACTTTTTCAGGGTCTGTGCGCATCCCTTCAGATGACACTATAAATCCTAATAACACAACTTGGCTAGACATGAATGCACATTTCTTAAGATTAGCGTACAACTTTTCCTTCCTAAGGACACTACAGACCTTCTTTAAATGTTCAAGGTGTGATTCCTTAGTGGTACTATAAATAAGAATATCGTCAAAGTACACCACTAGGAATTTTTTCATGAACAGCCTCAAAGCTTGTGTCATCACCCGCATGAAAGTACTGGGTGCGTTAATCAAGCCGAAGGGCATGACCAACTACTCATACAGCCCATCTTTCGTCTTAAACACCGTCTTCCACTCATCTCCTGGACGTATACGGATTTGGTAATATCCACTCTTGAGGTCTATTTTAGATAATATAGTGGACCTGGCCATCATGTCAAGCATATCATCAAGTCTAGGTATAGGGAACCTATACTTGACAGTAATTTTGTTTATGGCACGGCTATCCACACACCTGCGCCACGTGCCGTCTTTCTTTGGCGTCAACAATGCAGGCACGGCACACGGGCTCATACTCTCTTGAATGAAACCCTTTTGCAGAAGCTCATCAACTTGCTTCTTCAACTCTACATGCTCTGCGGGGTTCCTGTAGTGAGGAAGGTTCGGTAAGTAGACCCTGGGACAAGATGAATGGCATGTTGTATGTCCCTCATAGGTGGCAACTCATTCGGTAAGTCTTCAGAAAATACATGACTGTATTCCTTCAGGAACGAGGTCACCTCACGAGGTAACTCTGATGGAACCTCAGGTGTAATCTCTCTAGCCACAAGGGCATACACCATAGAATCCTCCTTAGCCTCTTTTTCAAACTCTTTCTTGGCGATTATATGTAGAGACTTAGGTTTGGATTTTCCCATTCCTCTAGGCTCACTTGCCTTCTCATCCTTCTTCTTCCCTAGTGTATTCTCAGGTGGCATGGGATTAAGTTTGATCTTTCTACCGTTATACATAAAAGTACACGCATTCGAACGGCCAAAGATCGTGACATCATTATCGAATAGCCACGGTCTACCTAGGATAACATGTCCCACATCCATAGGTAAAACATCACACCACAGGGACTCTTTGTATGACCCAAACTCGATGGGGACTAGACATTGCTGGGTGACAGGTAGGGATGTCTTGTCAACCCAAGAAACTTTATACGGGTCTGGATGAGGTATGGATTTCAGTTTTAAGCAATCTAAGGTGCTAGTGGAAATTACATTCTGACAACTCCCACTGTCCACTATCACCTTACAATTCTTTTCACCACACTTGGCAATAGTGTAGAAGATAGTGCTTCGACGCCAGTCAGCACTACTTCTAAACTGAGCTAGCACACGCCTGACTACTGCAAGCGTTGCTTCTCCATCCACTTCTTCTTCATCAGTAAGTCCTCCTTCAGGGTGATACTCTTCAACTTCATAATCACCCTGGTCATCTCCCCCCTCGTGGGACTCGCCTATAACTAAGGCTCTCCCACGGCTCTTCGTAGGACACTGATTAGACATATGGCCAAGATTGCCACACTCACTTGGCTCATGTTACTAGGACCGGCACCAAGAACCCCTTTGCCCTTGTCCTCCCTAGGCCTAGGCGAAATGGTCACCTGTGCCCTAGGTTGACTACCAATATTAGGTCTAATTCCCTGGAAACTAGATCTAGCACTGGAGTCTCGGGACTCAAAATGACGAACGACAGGAGCCTTCAGATATTGCTCTAACTCCTGCACGACTTGATATGCTTCATCCAAGTCCGTTAAGGGCCGAGTCATAAGTTCGCGCTAAAGATCCGCACGAAGGCCCGTCTTGAAACGCGAGAGTGTTACTAGAGAGTCTTCTCGGATATCACGTCGCATCACATATTCTTCAAATTTAGCGATGTAGTCAGCGGCAGACATTGACTCTTGGCGTAAGGATTGTCATTGGTCAAGGAGCTTCTGACGGTATGAGAGAGGAAGGTACTTCTCCTTCAACTTCTCTTTCATCTCATACTAATGTGTGATAAAGGCTCTACCAACCCTCTCTATTCTACGCTCGGTGTTGATCCAGAAGAGCTTGGCTTGACCCACAAGCTTCATCTTAGCAAACCGCATTTGACTGTTTTTCAACATGCCATATCACTCAAAGTAGTGGTCCATGTCAGCAACCCAGTCAAGGAATGCCTTGGGATCCAAGCGCTCATCAAAACTCGAGGCCTTAACTCTCACACTCTTCATCACACGCTCATCTGGATTATAGCGGTCTTGATGATCACATATGGCTCGTGCCTCTCGCACCACACCACGACCGTTACCACGATCTCTATCCTCACTACCACCACGTGTGGCAGCGTGTTCTTCAATGATTCCTCCCACTTGGGAGTGCGCATCATCTCCTACAACGGGGTTTTCCTTTTGGGACACCTCTAGTTGCTCGACCTTAGTCATGGTAGTGGTAATTTAGTTCTCAAGGCGGGCAAACTCACGCCTTTTAACCGCTTCTAAGGCGGTTATCTTTTATATCAATTGAGCAAGTTGCTCAGATAACTGCTCCTTATTCATGGTAGGTTGAAGTCCGAAACCTCTACCTCTTCTCGTAGGCATACAATGAAGACTTGAACCAAACTCTACCCAACTAGACTACTAGGTGTTATGACTTTCAAGATGAGTGCGATGAATGCAAAACTACTATGAACTGACACAATTAAGTTAAAATAGGAAACAACTCAAATCTGAAAATTTTCCAAATTAGGAACTTTCTAAAATTGGAAAGTTTCTAAAATTGAAAACTTTCTAAATCTGGAACTTTCCTAAATTAAACCTAAAATTCAAAACCCTAATTTGATAACTCGATCTAGACAAAAACCATGAAAGCCTATTCTCTGATACCAAATTTGACGCAGGACAGCCCTAATTATGATGCATGCTCATGAACATAATTAAACAGCGGAAATAAAATAAATAAATGATCTAAAATTCTGGCAATAATCATCATAACTGAGAAAATCATAAAGGAAACATGCAATGGAGCGGGCCATCATCACAACCATGGACTATGGCATTCAATTATTACTTAGGTTAGATCCGGCGAGGGATGAGACCTTCCGATCTTGCATGGTCACACCCAATCGATCAATGAAGATCACTAGTCCGAAGAACCAAGAAGTTTCTCGAATTATGGATTTGAGAATTTGGGGGTTTAGGGTTTAGATCGGTTTTCAAGATTTTGATCGAAAAAGGATTAGCTAAAACTGGAAAATAGAACGAAGAAAATAATTACCTTGAAGAAGTTGTAGGGGCACAAGAAGAAATTAGAAGAGGAAGATCAAGGGAAGGAGAGGAAGGAGGCAACCAAAAGGTTTGCTTTTCATTAATTAATAGTTAAAAATTCGAGTTTAGGGCTTTAGCCCACTTAAATAAGCAAATAAAGACATAAATTTACTAAAATACCCCTAGAATAAGCCAATAAAGACAAAATTACTAAAAGACCCCAAACTAAGCAAAAACGTGCAAATAACATAAGTACGGGAAAGTTCGGGCGCTCGGTCTTCTTTCTCTAATCTTCCTTCACATGTGTCTTCCCTGAGTAGGGTCTTCTATATGTCCAATCACATGTGAAAGGTCTTCAGCTCCTCAATAGTCGCCTATCCACAAGGACGACACTTGTGGTTGGCGCTTTCTTCGTTGGTGCACCTTGAATGCGCTTGTGTCCGCATCAAAATAAGTGCGTGGCTGTGAAACAGCCATGCAATGCATTCCGTTTTCGATACCGAAATGAAAAATAAGAGAGAGAGAGAGAGAGAAAGAGAGAGAGGAAAACCGAAAAGAAAAGAGGGAAAGAGAGAGAGAGAGAGAGAGAGAGAGAGAGAGAGAGAGAAGAAGAAGAAGAAGAAGAAGAAGAAGAAAAGAAGAAGAAGAAGAATCCGCAGCCGCCGCAGTTTGAGAAGAAGAAGAGGAAGAAGAAGGAGAAGAAGGAAAAAAAAAAGGTATTTTTTTTTCCTTTTTTCTTTTTTTTTTTTCTTTTTTTCCTATTTTCTTTAGACCCGTAACAGCCGTTACGCTCACCGCTCCCTATCCTGTTAGTTAAGTGTACTTTATATATTTGTTGTTTTTCCCTTGTTACCCACATAGGGGCATACTTGTAGTTTGGCATTTATTAATTGAAGAAAGAAATCTTGGCAACAATACATACTATTCCAACAAAAGAAAGGTCGAAATATTACATGGATGCTTCCAATCTTGGGAGCTTTTGGTACACGGGCCATCCACAGATCCATCATAACATTGTTTGTTCCTTGAACCGTGGGCCCCAGTTGTACAAACCATACAACCTTTACCCCGGGCACAGTATGGGGGTCAGTATTGGCATGTAGCCTCCTCCTTTCCTGAAAACTGACTTATGCAAAAGGTGGGCCTCACCATGAAGGTTGCATGTCCAGCAAATCAGGTCTGTCCGCTCATTTGGTGGGCCACACCTACACGTTGAGCCAGATTGCTGTTTGTAATCCATTGATTACAGTGGTGAGGCTAACCCATCTGATAAGTGGACGAGCCTCAGTTTTGCTTCTCCAGGTGAACTTCATGGCGGGGTCCACCCTTTGTTTGACTGAAATGAAACAAAGACGTGCATGTTCGTGGGTATCATTGGAGGGGAAGTGCGGAAAAACATGCCTTTGTAGAGAAGCATGGATTGGGCACTGCCAATGATCCATTTATTGTTCTGAAAGTTGAACTTGATTTATAAACATTTGAAGAGGGCTCAAAGAATTGTATCGGCATCAAGGTTCATCTCTTCAATCTCTAGCCTTTCCTAGCTGGCCTCCTATGCTACCTTTGCAACATTTTAAAATTGGTGTTTACTCTTCAACCGCCCAGTCCAGACTGCAAATCGCTGATCCAATGTGGATGAAGTAACACAGAGAAGTTGCACTGAGGAGATACTATCAATGAGTCACTATTTTAGTTTTAACATCCATTTTATAGAAATTAATTGGATGGCTGGGATTTGCTTGATCAGTGTGAATTTAGAGATATCCTACATCCATGATGAGACCCACGATTTGGATGGTCTGGAGAACTGTATGTAAATCCAAGATGAGTCCTGCAAAGCTGAGGTACTGATAAAGTTGGACAATGACACCGAAGGATGTAACATTATGCAGGAAAAGATGATTCCTGATATGGAAATACATCCATGCTGTACATGGTAGTGTATGATTCAGTATAAAAAAAACATATAGCATAAAACAATACCTCAAAATTAAGAAAATAGATCAATCACACCTTTTTCCTGATGTTTGACTCAATCTCTTTTAAACCGTGGGAAATTTTCAAAAAAAAAATACCTACTGTTTTATATCATAGTCAGAAGAACCCTTCGGAACTTCTCCAAGCATCTCAATATAAAATATTGTCTGATATTAAGAGTTGTGATATGGCAAGATGTGACACACATGGAGTGAGTAGGTACTAGAGAGAAAAGGAAGAGGCATTATGAGCATAGAGGGGTTAAAAAAATTTTATAAAAAAAAAGGAGAGACAAAGGGAGCGGTGAGCGCAACGACACATGCATAGAGAGGGAGAGAGAGAGAGAGAGAGAGAGAGGTTAGCGACCCATCCATACTATTTCCCTTGTTGTGGCCTACAAGATTTCAACAGATGTTAACAATGGATGTCACATAGTTATCAAGGTAGTTCCCATAAAGCCTTGTCATATGGCCTCGTCGATTAAATGCTTCATGGGGTCTACAAGTAGAGAAGAGGAGATTAGTAAGGGCTACACAGATTAAAAGGAGTGAAAGAAAATGGATTCATAGGGCCTTGTGCGATAAAATATAAACTCTCTTTCCAAGCAGTAACATTTTTAATGACTGTTTAACCTTCTAATAACTAACGTTTCTAAAATATTAAAAAAAAAAATGTCTAAAACTACCAAATGCTTTATATAATATAGATAAAACATATGCATGGACGATATACTATTAAGAGAATTTATATAATCCTCCCCCATCTGATACTCAGAGTGCGTGAGTTTGGCCCCATGGTTTGGTGACCTGGGCTGTGGATATGACAGCCCCATCATGGCCATGCCCAAAAACTCTCCCACACAGCCATCTAATACTTTTCATTTCTCCATTGAATATGGGTTATTGCTATATATTTATTTATTTATTTCAGGCCCCATGGCATTATTGGATTCATGAAGCCGTCCCCAATTAATTGGTATAAGGCTTGGATGATGATGGTGGTGTATATTCGGGCCATTAATCAAAGGTTTTTGGATTTCACATAGAAAACTAATTAGATTGTTCTCTTAAGGAGATATTTGGGACATGCTCCATCCAAGGTGGACCATTGTATAAACAGTCTAGATCGTGGGGCCCACTTGTACAAACTGAGGACCCAACCTATCATCGGGTTAGGGATGATATACTTCAGTTCTAAGAAAGTAGGGTGAAACATTTCAAATTGAACAAAATGTACCTTTCAGTTGCTCAAGAGAATGTAAGAACTATTTCTAAGTCAAATTTAGAGCGAGAAACTTAAATATTTTCCCATTCAATCTACATTTCCTCCATGAGTTGAATGCATGACAGTAAACAGACTTTGCTAAATGATCGAGTGCTTTGCTGAACATTGCACTTAAATCTTTATCCACCGCCTGGAGCATATTTAATGGAGGAAGCACCTATGTTTCTCTATCCCAATGCAGCAGAAAACAACCTTGCAACTTCATGTTTCTCTTCGATCTCTGTGAGTTTAGTATGCCCATTGCCAAGACCAAATGAATTAAAATCTCAGATACCCTCAACTGGCAACTGATTATCTTTGCAACGACTGCATGGAAGCCATCGGTAATCTCTTCTTAAATCTGCATAGAGTGATCTTACAATGTTCTTGCATGGCTTTTTTTCAAGATCAATTCATTTACACCAGCGGCTCTTTAATTTGCTGATCCAAAGTTCTCAGGGTGCTGTAGATAGCAGGTCTTAGCGGATGAGATAAATCCGCAGCTACAAACATATGTCGCCTCATCTCCACCTCAATCCAACTGCAGCCAGCTGGCTTTTTCAATTCTTTCGTCTTCATCAATCTCCTCACTTCCTCAACACCATCCCATCTACTGTCTGCTGCATATATATTTGACATCACCACATAGTTCCCAATGTTCCCAGCCTCAACTTCGAACAAGCGATTCGCTGCTAGCCGCCCAAGGCCCACCTCATGGTGGGTCTTACAAGCTCCGAGCAATGTCCCCCAAACGTTTGCATTGGCTTCAACAGGCATGTTGGTTATAAAAGCATATGCATCCTTCAGCCACCCTGCTCGGGCAAGAAGGTCAACCATACAGGAGTAGTGCTCCATGGTGGGTTTAATGCCATGAATATCATCCATGGAATTAAAATGCCTCCACCCTTCTCAACAAGGCCAGCATGACTGCAGGCTGCTAAAACAGCAGTCATGATGATGTGATCTGGCTTTACATCAGATTCCAGCATTTGAGAGAAAACCCTGAGTGCCTCCTCGCCCATACCATGCATTGCACACCCACCGATCATGGCCGTGAACATGACTAGATCCTTCTGAGGACTCATTTGGAAGAGCTTGTAAGCATTGTTTATACTTCCACATTTTGACTATGCATCAGGCAGTGCTCCTTCCAAGCAAAAGTCATCCAAGCAGGCTCTGATTGCATAACAATGACACTGCCTCAGCAGGTGCGCTGAAACCAAACGGGTACAGACCAGAAGAATGCTCATCAGACTCATCACATCAGGTCTCATCCCTTGAATCTGTAATTCACAGAACAGATTAAGAGCTTGATCACTGCAATCGCTTTGGGCATAAACCTGAACCATTAGATTCCATGTGGTGAGATCTCTATCTTGCATCCGGTTGAAGATCATTTCCGCATCCTCCTGACAACACCCATGACTCACGTACCCTGCAATCATCGCATTTCCCGTTACAACATTTTTTCCTGACAAGCTCTCGAATGTTTTGAATGCATAGTCGATGCGCCCACATTTCGCATACGCATCAAGTATCGCATTTCCAACCGTGAGTTCATTTATTAAACCTACCCTAACGGAGTAACCATGAACTTCTTTAACCACCATCATGCTCAATAAAGCAAATAAACGAAGAATACTTAAGATGGTGACAGAATCTGGTCTAATTCCTTCCCTTTGCATGTGATGTAGATGGTCGACAACCTTCTCCCAATGTCTGCTCTCCGCACAAGCAGCAAGCATCGCATTCCATGATATCAAATCTCTCTTCCGCATCGACCTAAACGTCCCAAATGCATCTTCTAATTCACCACATTTCGCATAGAAACTTATCAAAGCATTTCCTACAGCTGTATCATCACATAGTCCTGGGTGCCCGAGAACATACTCGTGTATCTTTTTACCCTCCTTTACATCACGTAATTGGCTGCAGACATGAAGTACACTGATGAGAGTGAACGAATCGGGTTTCACGCCAGTCGAGAGCAATTCATGAAACAAATCTAATGCTTTAAAGACCCAACCATTCATGGCATATCCCACAATGACTGCATTCCATGAAACTAGATCTTTCGAGCCAAAATTTCTAAAGACAAATTCGGCCTCTTCCATGTGTCCGATCCTCGAGTAAAACGTCCTGAGAGCATTGCATACAGAAACCTCTGAATCAAATCCAAACCGCAAAAATGTAGCTATGGATCTCTTTTCCACGGCAGTCATCTCCCAAAAACGCACAAAGGAGTAGAATATTCACAATCGTGGCATAATTAGGCTTGAAATCTGCCAAGAACATTTGATGGAGCAGCCCAAATGCTTCCTTAGACAACCCATTTTCAGCAAACCCCGCAATCATGGCATTCCATGAGACAATGTCCCGACAGACTATCTGATTAAAGACGCCATGGGCATCATCCCAAATGCTACCACATTTCGCGTACATTGAAACCAGTGCATTTCCTACAAGAGTTTGTGATTCCAACCCACCTTTAATTGCATAAGCATGGATACTCATGCCACATTTCAAAGCTTTCAATCTCGCGCAGACTGGAAGTATAATTGCGATTGTAATGGTGTTGGGCTTAGGCTCCTCACATACATGCATCGAATAGAACAGTCCCATAGCCTCCATGTGTAATTGTGACTGCCCGTATCCAGATATAAGTATGTTCCACATGACAGGATCCTGTGGCCCATTTCATCGAACAGCCGGTGGGAATCAAATAAAGCCCCGCATTTGGCATACATGTTCATGAGCGCCTTATGGACGAGTACATCCAATTCATGCCCTTCCTTAACAACACAGCCATGAAATGCTCTCCCCAATTCAATTGCCGAAAGAGCAGCACATGATTTGAGGAGAGCAGGCAACGAGTAGTGGTCGGGCCTGATGCCTGCATGCTGCATTTGACAAAAGAGGGACAGAGCTTCGCCATAGTTGGCATTGATACAGCAGCCTGTGATCTTAGCATTCCATGATTTGAGATGTGGCTGGAGCATTTTGTCGAACATGTTGTGTGTGTCATTGTTTTCACCGTTGTCTATGTAGGATCACAGAGAAGTTATGGGAGATTTTAGGATACGAAGATATGGGTTCCCTTGAAATGGTCTCCTGGTATTGAATTTGAATTGGTGGGCCAATTGGACATTTTGAATCATCAATTACAGCGATCGGACCTTCCAAATAGTGGACCCCATTTTGGAGAGCACAAAGCTCGAAAATTACAACTATCGGATGATCTTGATCGTCATATATAGCCTAGTTTGAACTGCTGGCCAATTTATTTTAAGCTGTTCATCTAACAGACACCAGCGGGATGGTGAGGATGGTTCGATCAGTCTGTTTTTGGGAGAAGAATATCAGCTGCCTTGCCAACGGTTATGATCCACACTGCTAATATCAGTCGTCTTGCCAATGGGTATGATCCACAATGCTATCGGCCAGCTTAAATACAACCAGTCTAAAATGATATATAAAATAAGACATTATAAATAGCTAAATGGATGGATTTAAATATATTTGATGATATTGATAAGATACCTATGGATTTAATGGAGGAAGCACCTATGTTTCTCTATCCCAATGCAGCAGAAAACAGCCTTGCAACTTCATGTTTCTCTTCGATCTCTGTAACTGTAGTATGCCCATTGCCAAGACCAAATGAATTAAAATCTCAGATACCCTCAACTGGCAACTGATTATCTTTGCAACAACGACTGCATAGAAGCCGGCAGTAATCTCTTCTTAAATCTGCATAGAGTGATCTTACGATGCACGCGGCTCTTTAATTTGCTGATCCAAAGTTCTCAGGGTGCTGTAGATAGCAGGTCTTAGCGGATGAGATAAATCCGCAGCTACAAATATATGTCGCCTCATCTCCACCTCAATCCAACTGCAGCCAGCTGGCTTTTTCATTTCTTTCGTCTTCATCAATCTCCTCACTTCCTCAACGCCATCCCATCTATTGTCTGCTGCATATATATTTGACATCACCACATAGTTCCCAATGTTCCCAGCCTCAACTTCAAACAAGCGGTTCGCTGCTAGCCGCCCAAGGCCCACCTCATGGTGGGTCTTACAAGCTCCGAGCAATGTCCCCCAAACGTTTGCATTGGCTTCAACAGGCATGTTGGTTATAAAAGCATATGCATCCTTCAACCGCCCTGCTCGGGCAAGAAGGTCAACCATACAGGAGTAGTGCTCCATGGTGGGTTTAATGCCATGAATATCATCCATGGAATTAAAATGCCTCCACCCTTCATCAACAAGGCCAGCATGACTGCAGGCTGCTAAAACAGCAGTCATGATGACGTGATCTGGCTTGATATCAGATTCCAGCATTTGAGAGAAGACCCTGAGTGCCTCCTCGCCCATACCATGCATTGCATACCCACCGATCATGGCCGTGAACATGATTAGATCCTTCTGGGGACTCATATGGAAGAGCTTGTAAGCATTGTTTATACTTCCACATTTTGAGTATGCATCAACTAGTGCTCCTTCCAAGCAAACGTCGTCCAAGCAGGCTCTGATTGCATAACAATGACACTGCCTCAGCAGGTGCGCCGAAACCAAACGGGTACAGACCGGAAGAATGCTCATCAGACTCATCACATCAGGTCTCATCCCTTGAATCTGTAATTCACAGAACAGATTAAGAGCTTGATCACTGCAATCGCTTTGCGCATAAACCTGAACCATTAGATTCCATGTGGTGAGATCTCTATCTTGCATCCGGTTGAAGATCATTTCCGCATCCTCCTGGCAACACCCATGACTCACGTACCCTGCAATCATCGCATTTCCCGTTACAACATTTTTTCCTGACAAGCTCTCAAATGTTTTGAATGCATAGTCGATGCTCCCACATTACGCATACGCATCAAGTATCGCATTTCCAACCGTGAGTTCATTTATTAAACCCGCCCTAACGGAGTAACCATGAACTTCTTTAACCACCATCATGCTCAATAAAGCAAATAAACGAAGAATGCTTAAGATGGTGACAGAATCTGGTCTAATTCCTTCCCTTTGCATGTGATGTAGATGGTCGACAACCTTCTCCCAACGTCTGCTCTCCGCACAAGCAGCAAGCATCGCATTCCATGATATCAAATCTCTCTTCAGCATCGACCCAAACGTCCCAAATGCATCTTCTAATTCACCACATTTCGCATAGAAACTTATCAAAGCATTTCCTACAGCTGTATCATCACATAGTCCTGGGTGCCCGAGAACATATTCGTGTATCTTTTTACCCTCCTTTACATCACGTAATTGGCTGCAGACAGGAAGTACACTGATGAGAGTGACTGAATCAGGTTTCACGCCAGTCGAGAGCAATTCATGAAACAAATCTAATGCTTTAAAGACCCAACCATTCATGGCATATCCCACAATGACTGTATTCCATGAAACTAGATCTTTCGAGCCAAAATTTCTAAAGACAAATTCGGCCTCTTCCATGTGTCCGATCCTCGAGTAAAACGTCATGAGAGCATTGCATACTGAAACCTCTGAATCAAATCCAAACCGCAGAATGTAGCTATGGATCTCTTTTCCACGGCAGTCATCTCCCAAAAACGCACAGAGCGGTAGAATATTCACAATCGTGGCATAATTAGGCTTGAAATCTGCCAAGAGCATTTGATGGAACAGCCCAAATGCTTCCTTAGACAACCCATTTTCGGCATACCCCGCAATCATGGCATTCCACGAGACAATGTCCCGACAGACTATCTGATTAAAGACGCCATGGGCATCATCCCAAATGCTACCACATTTCGCGTACATTGAAACCAGTGCATTTCCTACAAGAGTCTGTGATTCCAACCCACCTTTAATTGCGTAAGCATGGATACTATTGCCACATTTCAAAGCTTTCAATCTCGCGCAGACTGGAAGTATAATTGCGATTGTAATGGCGTTGGGCTTAGGCTCCTCATATACATGCATCGAATAGAACAGTCCCATAGCCTCCATGTGTAATTGTGACTGCCCGTATCCAGATATAAGTATGTTCCACATGACAGGATCCTGGTGGCCCATTTCATCGAACAGCCGGTGGGAATCATATAAAGCCCCGCGTTTGGCATACATGTTCATGAGCGCCTTATGGACGGGTACATCCAATTCATGCCCTTCCTTAACAACGCAGCCATGAAATGCTCTCCCCAATTCAATTGCCGAAAGAGCAGCACATGATTTGAGGAGAGCAGGCAACGAGTAGTGGTCGGGCCTGATGCCTGCATGCTGCATTCGACAAAAGAGGGACAGAGCTTCGCCGTAGTTGGCATTGATACAGCAGCCTGTGATCTTAGCATTCCATGATTTGAGATGTGGCTGGAGCATTTTGTCGAACATGTTGTGTGCGTCATTGTTTTCACCGTTGTCTATGTAGGATCGCAGAGAAGTTATGGGAGATTTTAGGATACGAAGGTATGGGTTCCCTTGAAATGGTCTCCTGGTATTGAATTTGAATTGGGGGGCCAATTGGACATTTTGAATCATCAATTACAGCGATCGGACCTTCCAAATAGCGGACCCCATTTTGGAGAGCACAAAGCTCGAAAATTACAACTATCGGATGATCTTGATCGTCAGATATAGCCTAGTTTGAACGGCTGGCCAATTTATTTTCAGCCGTTCATCTGACAGACACCAGTGGGATGGTGAGGATGGTTCGATCAGTCTGTTTTTGGGAGAAGAATATCAGCTGTCTTGCCAACGGGTATGATCCGCACTGCTAATATCAGCTGTCTTGCCAACGGGTATGATCCGCAATGCTATCGGCAAGCTTAAATACAACGGACGCAGATTGCGAACTACCCCCGCCCGTCCCTCGATCCGAACGGGCAGTTCTGTGGGGGTGTTATGGTACCCACCGTCTATACCTTTTCTCAAATTATTTTTAAGGGACAAAAATATCAGATCCAACATGGACCAAGCCGTCTATACCTTTTCTCAAATTATTTTAAGGGACAAAAATAGAAATGAGGCAGATCCAACGGTCAACTGGACCGCACCAAATAATAAGCTTGGTTGCATTAAAATGCGCAAAACATTAAATGTCTTGTTTGCTAATGAAAGGCTAAAAAGAGGGATAGATTCCTTCACCTACTTAAAAATGGTGGGAATTGTCCTCACAGGTGGCACTGATGTACTTATCCTGACCATCCAAATTATGGGTCCTATCTCTAAAATCACAGTGATTAAGAAATCCTAACAATGTGTTATGCGGCCAATCAGGTACAAGTACAAGAAATGATATATAAAATAAGCATATTATAAATAGTTCATATGGATGGGTAAATATATTTGATGATATTGATAAGATACCTACGCATCTCTACCCATCTTAGGTCAGTTGGTGCTGAGTTATCCCAGTCGGATATATTTGATGTACTGATAAGATACTACGCAGTACATCTTAGGAATCGGAAAGTACTGAGTTGACGTGGAAAGAAGCTATTGGCGGTAAGATGTGGGGCTCGATCCCTCCTCCAAACGGCGACAGAAACGCCGTTACCATCTTTCTCTATTTTTCTCTCTTCCTTAAAAAGAAAGGAAGACGTAATCGCTCGTCTCTCTCAAGTGGAAATCGGTTTGCTGGGTGCTTACTTATCGTACTGTGTAAACTTAGTTGGGCCCACCTTAAATGTATGTGATTTATCCACACCATCCATCCGTTTTTGCAAAATTTTGAGCTCAAAATTTAAGCCTTATAATAATTTGAGAAAACCGTTGGATAGACGGCATTGATGTCACAGATACATCAGGTGGGTGGCCTCCCACGGAACTGCCCGTTCTGTGGTGTGGAGAACTGTATTTATGATTAATTTTTGGTCTTAACATTTAAATTATATGGTAAAATAGGCGAGGATAAGTAGTACGCAATCCCCGTCCAAATGCCACGTGTAACGTGCTTATGGGAAACGGATTGGCTACTCCCCCTGCCACCAGCCCGGTGGCTGGTGTTCGGTGCTCTGTGGGCCTCTCCATGATGTATACTAATTTCTGATTATTCATTTGGGGCGATGGACATTACATTATCTGTCTCCATATTAATTCATACTCTTGTTTGCTAATGAAAGGCTAAAAAGAGGGATAGATTCCTTCACCTACTTAAAAATGGTGGGAATTGTCCTCACAGGTGGCACTGATGTACTTATCCTGACCATCCAAATTATGGGTCCTATCTCTAAAATCACAGTGATTAAGAAATCCTAACAATGTGTTATATCCATACGTTCATTGTGGCGGCCAATCAGGTACAAGTACAAGAAATGATATATAAAATAAGACATATTATAAATAGTTATATGGATGGATTTAAATATATTTGATGATATTGATAAGATACCTACGCATCTCTACCCATCTTAGCTATATGGATGAATTTAAATATATTTGATAAGATATCTACGCATCTCTACCCATCTCTCACCTCTTCTGGATATTCCTGACATTCTTATTTATGGAAAACACTTGTTTTCACAATGTAGACTTGAATCTGACAGGCCAACCAATTGACATGGTGTGACCAGATGAGCGACCTGGATCGTTCTTGCACATGCAACATGTGTTACCGACGTGCTTGTAGCAAGCCTATATTTTAGATCACGCCTACTACTGCAAGTTATAGCTGTCCAAGTTCCATCCTAGTGTCCAATTCGGAGATGAATCATATGATATGATAGCAGCCCACATCTTTCTCTACTCTATACATGTTTTACATCCAATGGTTCAAAAATCCAGATCATCTGTCTGCTGAGTCCGACGGTGGATGGAGAATGCCTTGAAAAGACTTCACACATTGTAAGATCCCAGGGTTTATCCTAATCCATCCGTTTGATTATTGCACAGTGGCGTGTTTGATGAGTGGTCTCTAGTCCGACGAAAACGAGGTTTAGAGCGCGATCATGCAGACCTCCCTATAATTGGTGGGCCTCACATGACCACCACAATAGAATTTTGATAGATGGCGCAGATCCACTCTTTCATGATCTAGAGACTTGCTAGTCCATGCACCTCGAAACGGTGTCGCAAGTAATAGCCTGGCCAGTGTTGTTAGACCACTCAAAAACAAAGCATCGACAGACCCTGCCTTGTAGACAGCCTGACCAAAATCAGGCCAGCTTGCTCACTAATGGCCTGTTTGTTAACTCTGCGAAATAGTATTTAACGTGGAATTGAGAAAATGCTCCGTATCAAGAGTTGTTTGTTAACGCCGAAATCGAAAAGCACTGTGATTTTTCATTGAATTCTTTCTGCGATAGGAGTCTGGTACTTAATTTTCAGACTTCAGGCATAATTACCAAACAAGTTTTTTGACTTCAGATTTCAGATTCAGGCTTTAGACTTCAGATTTAACAAACGGGGTCTAAGTTGGCCCTCATGCGTTTAAAAGAGATTCAACAAGTGTAGAATTGTGGCCCATGCAACAAGAGGATAGGCTTGAGTTTTGGATGGGTTCATCTACACATTAGGCCCACCCACAGACACTGATCTGTGGCCCAAAGCAGAATGGATGAAATAACCTAGAATCAACACCGGATGTACAAGGGAATTAGGTTTAACTTCTTGCTTGTTTTGGAAACAGCGTACTAATACTCTTTGATCATGAGTATTTTGAGTGGGCCACACCCTTGTAGGCTTTATCATAACCTCGAACTGTGGATGGACTGTCCTCAGATGAATAATATCCTATCAAAGTAGTTATGCTTGAGGGAGGGAGGGAGGATTAGGCGGGTCGCAGCCAACAATCCGACATAACAAACAGTTTTGGCCCATGTCATGAACTGATCAGTATTCCACCTTATTAGGTGATCTTCATGATGAGAGACGAGAGACCGCTGTCGCAGATGACAAAAAACAGGCAATATTTTCTGGTGAGTCCAACGTTTCCTTTTTTCCATTTCACAATAGCCATTATTGTTACATGACAGTGACACCAGTCCGCTGACATAAGGTCATCATGCCTTTTTAAATGTGCTCATAATCTATAAGAGGAGAAAGATCAGATGTTCTCACATCTCCTTCCACACAATTGTAAACCTTCTAACAGACAATAGGTGATCTTGTCATCTTATAGATTGAGCTATCTGACCAGCCCAAAAAGTAGCCCATCTTTTATGGACCATCATCTCATAGAAAAAATTGACCTTACAAACTGCACATCCGCCAATCTACTACAAGAGGTTCCACCAGCTAATGCGGAGCACACACCACACGGATTTCAAATGAAATTTCACACACACACACACACACACACACAGAGATTATACTTCACAACCAACCCATGGATGACAGTGCCTTGATACGCATTGGATGGAAGGACGGAAGGGTGCTTTTTTACAGGGATCCAAAATAGTAAATACTATTAAATCAGGCCTGAGTCATCAAACAAAAACAGATCAAATGGAACTAATCTCTGCCTTGAAAGCCATGCAAGCTTAAAACCACACTTTAAAGAAAGGATGACAGATGAGGGGATTTCAGGCTCCTATCAGCTTCATGCATCTTCTGATTTCATACCAGCGGACTGAAGACATGCCCATGTATCATCATCTATCCCATTCTAAATTTGGGTTTAGTTGAAACTCAGATTGCTTTGGTTTATTCATCTCAATGTTCGTAGGCAGCGGACTAGTGAGCCGGTCCCACCCCATGATGTGTGGCAAGATGTACTGCACAAAACGAAAATCACTGGAGGTTTACAATTCTTGCGGCATGTGAATGCATATATGAACATGATAATACTCCATGCATTCAAACATAGTAGGTCCGTTTAAAAAAATGGTGCTTATGGAAAGGTTTAGGCCCTCTTTGGTAGACGCTAGACACCTAAAAATGAGTTCATCTCATTTAGTTAAAAATAATGATCTATCAGAGATCTTCGTCTCTAATACAAATTCCATTGACATGAACTTATCACGCATTAGAGATCAAGATCTCTAATTCATTACTGTTAACTAAAACAACATGAGATCATTTTTAAGTGTCTACCAAACAGGACCTAAGAATGTCTAAACTTTTGACTCCGACTTGAATTGAACAGATTTTCCATCGAATAGTTCTTATACAGAGTCTAATTTTTCAAGATCTAAAAAGTTCAAGCATAAATTTTAACACAAATTTTAAACTTTTTGAGGAAAAGGTTAAACCCCTTAAACCATCTAACTAAAACGTACGTTGAATGCAAACTGACGAGAAGTAACCCTTAATTTCAGACAATAAGACCATAATGCTTTCCAAACTCCACGGATCCTCGCAAATTTGGACGGGCATTTTTCTGCGGTCATTCTACATTGAGTTTGAATAAGTAAACACCAACAAAAAAAATGCAACTAGCCACAATGGAGGCTGAACCGAGGTGTTTGTATGGCATCCCACTCACACACCAAGTTACTCCTGCAATGAAAATGGGATGCCCCAAAAATCAAGTTGATCTAACAATTAGATGGGCCCCACATGAATGTGGGGGTTTTCAGGTGGTCGTTCATTGTTTTATATAGTGTGGCCCACCTGATAGTTGGATCAACCTGATTTTTTGGGGCATCCCATTTTCATGGTGGGATGACCTTGCTAGACAGGTTGGATGCAAGATGTGTCGTAATGGTAACGGTAGGCATAACGATCCCCACCATTACCTCCCCAAGTTACGACCGTAATGAGGGGCATGGTGGCCATTACGCCCCCTATAACGGTCAAATAAACTTTCTGCCAAAAAAATCCTTAAAAAATAAAAGAAATATTAGAAATATTTAGAGGATTCTAAATATGTATTCTTTTGTGGTTTTGAACATGTTTATGATGGTATAACGGTCTCAGCCTATCTGATGATTTTATTAACCTAACAGCTTAAATTGCAAGTTGTGGCACTACCCCACTAATGCACATCCCTAAGCATTCAACATCATTCTCCCAAGAATTTTTAATAAAAAGTTGAAAGTAAATTCGGATGAATAATGTTGCCGATTTAGGCGACCACTTGAATGCCCCCAAATAGTCCCAAAATTCATGAGATGTATGACATTCATCCACTAATGTATATTCCTAAGCATTTGATATCACTCCCCCAAGTAATTATAAATAAAATTTAAAAATAATAATAATAATAATAATTCAGGATGAATAGTGTTCCCTTTTGGGGGGGGGACTCAATTGGCCCCAAATTCATACAAGATCTGACACCCATCCCACTAATACATATTCCTAACCATTTGACATAATTTCCCACACAATAAATTTTAAGATAAAATTGAAATTAAATTCAGATGAATCATGTCGCCGATTTGGGGGACCACTCGATGCCCTAAATTGGCCTCAAATTCATGCAATCTATTGGCACTCACGCCGCTAATGTAATTGGCCCAAAATCAGTGGACATTTATTGGATGGTGAAGAATGAAAAATATCCACCTAACTCAAAAAATGTATCGGCAAATCAGCAGTTAGGATTGTTCAAACAATTTGATTTTGGGATTATGACTTGGCAACAATGGATCCCATAATTTAATTGGTTAATTTTGAGTTAATGTATGTTGCATGTACAATTTTTTTGGGGCACATATTAGGTGAGGTAGGGTAACAACTTAGTGGGTGAGGCCCTGAACATGGGGACCATCTTGATGTATGTGTTGTATATCCATGCCGTCCATCCATTTTTCCAGCTCATTTTAAGCCATGGTCCCAAAAATGAGGCAGGTCCAAATCTCAAGTGGACCACACAGTAGGGATTGAATTCCCACCATTAAAAACTTCTAGAGGATCACAAAAGTTTTGGACCAAGCAGCTATTTGTGTTTTCCCTTCATCCAGGTCTATGTTGACCTTATCAACAGGTTAGATGGAAAATAAACATTATGGTGGACCCTAGGAAGTTTTTAATGGTGGGTGGTCAATGACCACCGTTTCCTATGGTATGGTCCACCTAAGATTTGTATCTGCTTCATTTTTTGGACCATGCCCTAAAATGAGCTGGTAAAATGGATGATGGATGGAGTGGATACAACACATACACTGAGGTGGGCCCCATGGTCAGGGACTCACTCACTAAGTTGTTCCCCCATACTCACCTAATCCGCACCCGAGTTAATATATGACACGTGAATAAATTTTTTGAGTGCAAGTGTATTAACTGTGATATGCCACCAAAGTATCAAAACTCAAGCCCTTTTTAAAACCAGGCTCTTAAGGAGACACATAGCTCCTTTTCTTTAGGAAGACGAGAGAGAGAGAGAGAGAGAGAGAGAGAGAGAGAGAAGCAGTTGTAGAAGAAGGAAAAGAAGCAGCAGTGCAGCAGCAAAAACAACAGTGACAGAAGAATCCCAAAACTAAAATGTAGCTGTTGTAAAGTAACAACAATTTCTTAGGAAATGGAAAACTGCAGATTCGAGCAATAATTCCATTGTTTGTTTTATAGTTGCAGTTTTTCATAGAAATTGAGTCTTGTTTCCATTTCTACTGATTGGGAATGACTTATATGAAACTTGGATAACTCATGGAAAACAAGCTAAAATAGAGGAAGGATGCAAGAATCATCTGAATGCACTTTCTAGTAACCCAATAAAGTGCAGTAGCAGCAACGGATTCCAAGCAAACCTAGGCAAGACCTCCCCGTGGGCAACCCCCGCTTCGCACGAGTCCCCCCGAATCGCACCCCAGCATGGAGATACAATGCATCATTTGAATCACACCAAAATGCCCCCACATCATCCACTCACGCCGATGTGGAGACTCGAACAGTGAGCTCCCACTCTAATACCATTTTGATCGTGGGCAACCAATCAGTGCACCAAAAGCTCTAGAGCAAATGGGGAATGACCGATTTATCCCTATATGCAAGCCCTCCTAGGCAAACCCGGGCAAGACCTCCCCATAGGCAACATCTGTTTTGCACAAATCCCCGAATCGCATTATCCCACAGTGGGCCCCACCTCACGGCCATTTTACATCTCACATACCCCACCTCGTGGGCCATCGCATCCCAGTGTGGAGATATGGTGTATCATTGGAATCACAGCAAGAGCACTCCGAAATTTAAGAAAAATGACATTAAAAAACGATGGATTGAAGGATGTAAAGAAATCGCAGCCCAAGTCTCTCCACATATTAAACACCAAAGAAATTGAGCGGGAGACTAAGGACCTGTTTGTTAACACTGAAAATTTTACTTAATGAAGAATCCGAAAAGCGCTCAGCATTCAGTGTTGTTTGTTAACACCAAATGTGGAAAGCGCTCCATAATTTTTACCGAATTTTTTCGACAACAGAGGTCTAGCTTTATGGTGAATCCAGAATGAGCTCCGCAGACTCTTTTGAAAAAATCCAAAATTTCCATGCATGACAAAGATTTTATCCTTTGCGTAATACACAACTCAACTTTTAATGTGTGGCACTTCTCTGGACCCACTATGATTTATGTGTGAGATCCACACCATCCATCAACTTTTCTATATCATTCTAGAGCGTGATCCCAAAAATTGAGACACATCCAAAGCTCAAGTCTACCACACCACAGCAAGCAGTGGGAATAGAACGAATACTGTTAAAACCTTCCCGGGGTCCATTGTGAAGTTTATTTTCCATCTAACCTGTTCATAAGGTCACACAAACCTGGATGAAGGGAAAACACAAAAATCAGCTTGATTAGATCCTTCTGTGGCCCCAAGAAATTTTCAATGGTGGGCACCCAATTACTACCGTTTCTTATAGTGTAGCCCACTTGAGCCTTAGATTTGCCTTGTTTTTGTCTTATTCCCTACAATGATATGGAAAAATGGATGGACAATGTAGATAAAACATATACATCATGGTAGACCCCATAGAGCCCTTTTTTTTTTTTTACACACGCACACACACCCCCACACACTCACGCCGGTGGGATTTCACCACCTGTGGATACTCGAACCCTTGACCGGGTGTTGAAACTCCTAAGAGTATACCACCCATAGAGCCCTTTGACAGGACTATCCGTCTCTAGCTAAGATCCTGGTGGGAGTAGTACCCGATCTCCACCCGGATTTGGAGGGAGCAGATTAGGTGAGACACCGGATCCACCGATGTGGGTGTGACCCTTGTGGGGCCCACTGTGGTGTATGCAACTACATCCACACCGTCCATCTGTATTGAAAGCTCATTTTAGGGCATGATCCAAAAGTTGAAGCGGCTCCAAATTACAGATGGACCATAGTACAAGAAACAGGGTGATTGACTATTAAAAACTTCTTGTGGGCCACAAGAGCTTTGGATCAAGATGATATTTGTGGGTCTCTTCATCTAGGTGTCTGTGACCTTATCAACAGGTTGGATGGCAAATAAACATTTCGATGGAATCCATGAAGTTTTCAATGATGAGGATTAAAACACTACTGTTTCTTATGGTGTTGTCAGCCTAAAATTTGTTTCAACTTCATTTTTGGGATAATGCCCTAAAATGAACTTTCAAAATGGTTGGGCGGTGTGGATTTAAGGTACACACATCACCGTGAGCCCCACAGTCAGGGTCCCACCCACGTTGGGGGAACAGTGCGACCCTTACCATGGAGCCCACCTTGATGTATGTACTCTATATCCACTTTGTCCATCCGTTATTCCAATTCATTTCAAATCAATTATCAAGTGGGCCATACCATAGGAAACAGTGGTGATAGACCATTATTGGGCCACGAAAGTTCCGGGCCGCGTGAGATTTGGATCATCCTCATTTTTGGGATCATTCCCTAAAATGATTTGGAAAAATGGATGGACGGCGTGGATAAAATACATACATTATGACGAGGGCCACACAACGTCGTCCAAGGGGCTACTGACATTGTCAGTACCCAATCCGGATCCACCAAGGTGGGTGGGACCCCTAACTATGGGGCCCACCGTGATGTGTATGATTACATCTATGCTATCCATCTGTAGTGAAACCTTATTCTTGGGCATGATCCAAAAAACAAAGCACATACAAATCTCAGATGGACCCTAGTACAGGAAACAATGGTAAATGACCATTAAAAATTTCTTGTGGGCTACAAAAGCTTTGGATTAAGATGATATTTGTGTGCTCTTCATCTAAGTCTTGGATGGCAAATAAATATTCTAGTGGAATCCATGAAGTTTGTAATGGTAGGGATTCAATCACGACTATTTTACAAGGGTAACTAAGTCAAATTAACATATTTCAAACACTTCAAACGTTAGTTAACAAATAACTTGTTCTAGATTCAATACTAGTTTTCTGACTTCATATTCAGACTTCGGACTTCAGATTTAGCAAACATGCCCTGAGGCAGATTCAAAAGTGTATGCCATCGTGGCTAGAGAGGCTACACCCGAGGTCAGTGTAGAGTTCTCACCCGAGGTGAGTCCAGCACTGGAGGAGTTTAGTGATGTTTTTCCTGAGGGTTTACTGAATGACCTTCCACCCTTGAGGGACATTCAGCATGCCATTGATCTTGTCCCAGAGTCGACTCTACCAAACCTTCCTCATTATCAAATGAACCGTACGGAGAAGGCGAAGTTTGAATAAGCAGGTAGATGAGCTCCTTAAGAAGGGTTTCATTCAGGAGAATTTGATTCCATGTGTAGCGTCAGCACTTCTCACACCTAAGAAAGATGACACTTGGCACATGTGCGTGGACAATCGGGTCCAATGTTGTTAAATCGTATATGCAATCATATGCGATCGCATATGCTTATGCACATGTGATCGCACAACCGCATATTTATTTTTTATTTTTTTTCAATATATATATATATATATATATATATAGAGAGAGAGAGAGAGAGAGAGAGAGAGAGAGAGAGATAAAAATGTAAGAAATTAGGGGGAGCTTTCCTAAGTTAATAGATGTCTAATTTTACATATTTAAAATACATTTGAGAGAAATAAAATCAATTAAACAATGAATAAAGTATACATTGTCATCAACATTTAAGAATTAGGATTATTGTGTATTTAAGAGAAAGAGCAATGTAGATTGTAGAATGAGAGTGCTTGAATCTTGAAAGTTGAATCTTCCCTTAAGAGTGCTTGAAGCTTGAATCTTGATCTTCCAAGTGAGAGGGAAACTTCTCTTCTTAAATGAAGAAATGATCTTCTTGCTTTAATCTTGTAAAGAAGTAGGAACTAGGAACTTGGATGTTGGAACTTGGAACTGGGTTGGAAGTAGGATAGTAAATGTGTGTGTGTGTGTGTGTGTGAGAGAGAGAGAGAGACTGATTGTACTTAGAAGTAAAAATATAAGAGAAAAAGAGAGTTAGAGAGTTTTTGAGTGAGAATGTTGCAAATGGAGGTTTGGATGCCTTCTAATAGGCAAAAGGTCATTTTTTTTCAAAAAAAATAATGTGTGGATGCCAATATGCGATCGCATACATAGCATATGCAATCGCATATTCTCGCATTTTTGGCAGATGCAAAATGCATGGGAGAATTTGCATATGCGAATATGCGGTCACATTTAACAACATTGGTTGTGTTATCAACAAAATCACGATCAAGTATCGGTTTCCCATACCGCGACTTGATGATATGTTAGACATGATGGCAGGTGCCACAATTTTCTCAAAGATGGACATCAAGAGTGGGTATCACCACATACGTATTCGCTCAGGGGATGAATGGAAAATGGCCTTAAAAACGAAAGATGGGCTCTACGAGTGGTTGGTCATGCCTTTTGGTTTGACTAATGCTCCAAATACGTTCATGCGTGTGATGACCCAGGAGTCCAGGCCTTTTATAGGGAAGTTCCTAATGTACTTTGACGATACTCTCATTTATAGTACCTCCAGAAAAACTATACCTCCACAATCTAAAGCAAGTTTTCGGGATCCTTAGAAAAGAAAAGTTATATGCAAACCTCAAGAAGTGTTCGTTCTTGTCATATGAAGTTATCTTCTTAGGTTTCATAGTTTCATCAGAATGCATGTTTACGGATCCCGAGAAAATTAAGGCCATTGTGAGTTGGCATGAACCGCAGAACATTCATGAGGTACGCAGCTTTCACGGCTTAGCTACCTTCTATAGGCGGTTCATCAAATGCTATAGTTCCATTATGGCCCCCATCACATATTGCATATAGAAAGGGGTGTTCAACCAGACTAACGTCGCGTCAAAAGCGTTTAAGGCGATCAAAGGCAAGATGATAGAGGCTCCTGTCATGCGCCTCCGTGACTTTTCTAAAGTCTTCAAGGTTGCTTGTGACCCCTCTAGTGTAGGTATAGGTGGAGTATTTTGTCAGAAGGGATGCCTTGTTACTTTCTTTAGTGAGAAGTTGAATGAAGCAAAGCAACAGTACTCTACTAATGACAAAGAATTCTACGCGGTAGTCCAGTCCTTATGTCATTGGCGACATTTTTTACTAATGCAAGAGTTCGTTTTGTTTTCAGACCATGAGACCTTACGTTATCTTAACTCCCAAAAGAAATTAAACCCAAGGCATGTCAAGTGTGTTGAGTTTCTTCAAGAGTATTCTGAAACACAAGACCAAGGTCGAAAACAAACTTGTTGATGCCCTTAGCCATAGAGTGACGTTAATTCAATCTATGAGCATTGAAGTCACTGGATTCGAGAGTTTGAAGGACGAATATCCCACATGCCCAAACTTCCAAGAAAGTATATGCTTCACTTTTGGATGGTCAAATGAATGATAGTGGGTTTGTACTGATTAATAACTTTCTTTTCAAAAGAGACAAGCTCTGCGTTCCCCGCACATCCCTATAGGATTTCCTTCTTTGGGAGCTTCATGCCGATGGAGTAGCCGGTCATTTAGGTTATGACAAGACTATTGCCCTTGTAAAGGACAGGTTTTATTGGCCAAGTCTCAAGCAAAATATAGCCAAAATTATAGAGCAATGTCGGACTTATCGGATGGTAAAGCAAAAAAAAGTAAAACACGGGCTTATACACACCTTTGCCAGTGTCACACGCTCCATGGTAAGACCTTAGTATGGACTTCGTGCCTGGGCTTCTTAAGACAATCAAGAAGCATGATTCCATTTTCGTGGTAGTGGACCATTTTTCTAAAATGGCCCATTTCCTACCATGTTCAAAGATGTCTAATACCTCCAACATCGTGAAGCTATTCTTTGCGGAGGTGGTTTTTTTACATGGTTTGCCGAAAACTATCGTGTCTGACAGGGATGTTAGGTTTATAAGTTATTTTTGGAAGACACTTTGGCACATGATGGGCATGAGATTACAATTTTCATCGGCATACCATCCTCGAACTGATGGTCAAACAAAAGTGGTCAATAGGAGTTTAGAGAACCTATTACAATGTCTTGTGGGTGACCATACCGGGACTTGGGACACAGTCTTACCTATAGCCAAGTTTGCATATAACAGTTTAGTCAATAGGCCAATAGGCATGAGTCCCTTTGAAGTTGTGTTTGGTTATAAGCCTAAAAAACCTATAGACCTTATTCCCATTCAGTCTCTCATAGGTCTTTAGAGTCTACAAATGCATTTGCACGCCACATTCATGACTTGCATGCGGAGATTAAAAAAATGGAGTAATATAAGTAATGAAAAATAAAAAGAAATTTGTTGACTCTCACCATTGGTTCAAAGAATATCATATAGGCGATAAAGTGATGATAAGAATAAGACCTGAATGGGACCTTCAAAAAATTACAAGCCTATAGTACTAGACTATACAAGATTTTGAAACAATTAGGTCCCAATGCATCCTTAGTAGATCTTCCACCTAGTTTGGGTATTAGTGTTACATTCAATGTAGAAGATCTTATGCCTTTCCAGGACCCCTCTCCTAACCCAAATGATGAAACGCCTGACTTGTCCCATTGCACATGGACCTTACCCGACCCATCTTCTCAGCCTCTACTACATTTACCATCCATACCTAAGAGCACAGAAGAGATAGAAGATATTTTGGACGAGCTGGTGGTTTCCACTCGACATTGGGGCTTTTAGAAATATTTAGTCAAGTGGAAACATCGACCAATTTCAAATTGCACGTGGCTCACAGAGGCGGATCTTCAGCGACTTGACCCAGATCTTTCGGAGCAGCATCGCAGCTTTATTTCACCAGAGGCAAAATCTTCTCAATCAGGGGGAGTTGATGAGGACATCCGACTATTTAGAGTGCAGTGAAGGAGGAGATCTACCCAGCCTTCATTTTGGCTCGATGACTTGTACATGGGCCTAAGTGGGATGCACTGAGGACTTGAAGACCCCACATGCATGATCATGCATCTTACATTAGGAAGATGCATGTAGGTTGCTTCTTTGAAGAGCTTTGGTCGTTGGATCGTGAGGACACAACAATCGGACCGTTGGATCGTGTGAATCCTTCGATCGGGCGGATGGATCATTGTGATCCTTGATCACTTTGGTCGTTGGTATTATGGGCTATGGGCTTCCAACCATAGCCCATAATGGTGGAAAGAAAAACAACTCTTTTGCTTGAAAAAACTCTCTCATGTGATTTGAGATTCTTTTGTGAAAAGAGACCATCTAGTGTGAATCTAAATGTGTAAAGCCTAGTTATCATTTTCATCTCTATCTTATTCTCTTTTAAAAAGTATTTTTTTTATTCTCATATCTTCTCAAATCTTTCTTCTCTACCACTTTCTTCTATAAACCCTAAAACAATTTACCATTTCCTTCTAAACCTAAACCCATTACCTAAATCCATCTTTTCCTAGCCATCACTCCACCAAACCCAACCCATCACCAACAGCCCCACACAAACAGATAGGGTCGTACAACCGTACGGTCAGCCCCTTCCCTCTGTTTTCTTCCCTTTCTTCAATCCACTTTCCTATCCTATAAACCCTAGCCTAAAACCCCAATCCCCAATTCCCTACAAAACCCTAATCCCACAATTCCCTACGAAATCCTAAATCCTTAATTCCCAAATCCTAAATCTCCTATTTTCCCCAAAATTCCCAAAACCCCTTGAATCCATAACATTAGAAGTATGCAAAATCTGCCCATTGAATTAGAACCATACCTATGCTAACGCAAGAGTTTCAACCTCTCATTGAGCCATAGATTTTCATGCTTATGTGGTTTATGCTTGTGTGGGATTGTGAATTAACGTAAATCTAATTTTTATTATATATTTAGTACTCTTTTAATCATGGTAGAATGGCATGTTATTATATTTGACTTATTTTGATTATTCGTTAATAATCTCCTGCTTCCAAATGATTAGATCACATGTCCTGCATCAGTTTTTTTCTTCATTTTCCGAGATACCATGGAAATCAATTTGACACATTGATTTCCATGATTTTCTGGGGGAAACTTGGAAAAGAAAATTTCTTCCACAATGTTGTAGTCTTTGCAAGCAGAGGAGTGGGACTGCACACAGGAATCACTTTCATTTCCAGGGTATTCAATGTCCCTAAATGCTCAAAACACCACACTAAAGAAAATGCGGGTGTTGTCATTGATTACCAATTACTCAGATAATTATCAGGACCCTAAGATGAGATTGCTAAGAAATAGGAACTCATAACTCTAATTGTGCATGCACACGAACACAACCACAAATTATTTCAGCTCAACACCAGCAAAGAGCTGCCGGATGTGAAAGTGTAATTGTGTGCACGCGTGTGCGCGTGCACGTGCATGTGTGTGCGTGTGTGTGTGTGTGTGTGTGTGTGTGAGAGAGAGAGAGAGAGAGAGAGAGAGAATAAAAGTGACCAAACAGGTTGACATCAAATCTTACAGCAAAAGATGTGCGCATCACCGCAAATTCGGCCTTTGATACAGGAACAGAAAGACGTTCGTTGGTTTTCAGGTTGGATTGGGCAACACCTGCACAGAGATAGCACAGAGAATATGGATGAAATCAGCATTCTGCAGAAGGGAGAAGCTATTATCTTAAAATTATTTAAGATCCATGAATTTAGTGAATTCTGTACTTAAAAGGGGAAAAATATCATTTATTTTGTAAAAAAAAAATAATAATAATAATAATAAGTGGAAAAGAAATATCAAGAACGTTACATTAAAGCCCATAACTGAACCCACCCAAAGGGGTCAGATCCTATCTGGTTTCGTTCCGTATACCATATTCAAGGTACAGGACCCGAATCTGATCAGGACTAAAGTGCCCAATCCAACCCTGCCTAATATTTAAATGGCTATAAATTAATGGACCCAAAACCAACCTGATTGTTAAACAGGTCGGATTTTAGGATCCAGACCCGTTTAAATCATGCAGGGCATCTCAGGTACCTATGGAGCTGGGCACCCATTGACAGCCCTAATAGGAAATGAAAGTATACAATGCTGATTCATTGTAAAGTTAACAGCAACCTACCAATACACTAGAACTTTGTTGCCATTGGCATGATGGTAACATGCCCTTTTTTTAAATTCCAGAAAGAGGGGGTGGTTTGGTGATGGGATAGGAAGATTAAAAACAATCATCACAAGACAGATAGGTTAATAGATTATATCAATATAATGACTATTGAATCTCTATCAAAGTTCATGAGATATATGGCATCAGAAAATTAAAGACAACAGATTATATCAATATAATGACTATTGAATCTCTATCAGAGATCATGAGCTATATGGCATCAGAAAAATTAAAGACAATTAATCTGGGGATGAATGAGCACTTGGTTCCTATTTATGTAAAGAAATATATGTTCTTTGGGCTTTTCTCGGTTTGGTGTATAATTGCACAAAATGTGAAGTTAAGCGGCCGTAGATTTGGGCACAAGAACAGGGAAGCATGTGTTTCAAAATGTTAGTGAGCATAAATAGTTTGAAGTGGGAGTGGGAGGAATAATTGAAGCTAGAGCAACAAATGGTTACATGAGCTCCCACTTCGAATCTTGCATTAGACCCACTCCCACTTCCCTAGCTGTTTATCCCTGCCAGGAATGTTGTTAGAAAAAGTCTTCAAGTCTGCTCGACTGGTCGAGCGGGTTGCTCGACCAATCGAGGGTCCACTCGACCGGTCGAGGTCAGCTCGACTTGAAGTCCAGCGGCTTCGTCCTTCCGCTATTCCGTGTTGCTCGACTGGTCAAGCAGGTTGCTCGACCGGTCGAGACCCTCCTTCGACTAGTCAAGGTTACGCAGATTCTTGCGCGGATTCTACGCGGACCGTGTAGGCGGTTTCAAGGATGTGCGAAAAGGGAGTTTCCTAAACTATAAATATGGGTCTCTAGGGCTATTCTAAGGTATTTTAAGGCTTTCTAAAAGAGTTCCAAGGGTTCCTAAAAGGATTTTAGGGTTTCTAAAGGGTGTAGCAAGGGTGAGATTCGAGGTTGTTCGAATCGGGTAAGTCCTCTATCTTTGTAATTTCTATTTTCATAATGGAGATCTGTCGCTTTGTGCCGTGGTTTTTTCCCGCAAGTGTTTTCCACATTAAATCTACGTGTTCTCTTGTGAGTGCTTGGTGCCATTGGATTGCTATCCTAGATCTAGATCTGTGTGATTCTGTAGCACAAATCCCCAACAAGTGGTATCAGAGCAATCGTTGGGGCACAGATCTGAATCCGAGGGATTAGTAATAATGGGAAGCACTAGGTATGAGAATGAGAAGTACCCAGGGAAAAATAATTTTGAGTCATGGAAGATCAAGATGATGAGTTCCTTAATCAAGCAAGGCGAAGATGGTACTCTTGATGAGCGAAAGTCTACTATGACTGATGATGAATGGAATATTCTTGATAAGAAGGCTTTATCATCGATCCGCTTATGTCTCACGAATGAGGTGTTCTACAACGTTATGAGGGAGAAAACTGTGGCTAATTTATGGACGAAGTTAGAGGATGTCTATGTGAAAAAATCCTCTAAAAATCGCCTGCACTTAAAGCGGCAGTGGTATAACTTCAAGATGGCAGAGGGTGGAGATCTAGAGGCTCACATCAGCAACTTTAATAAATTAGTTTGCAAATTGTTGAATATGGAAGAAGTGATGAAAGATGAAGAACAAGCATGTATGTTGCTGAATTCTCTCCCGACGTCGTATGAGTCATTCAAGGACACTATGTGCAGCATGAATAAAACCCTGAGTGTCGACACCATTATCTCAGCCCTTCAAGGGAAGGCTATGAGAAAGTTAAACGGCAACATAGGGACATCTTCTGATGCACTATTTACAAGGGGTAGGAATTCTAAACAAGGTACGGGTTCTTCAGGTTATATATCCAAATCCAAGGGCAAGGGCAAAGGAAAGGTAGTGCTGGAACTGTGGGAAGGAAGGACATGTGAAGAAGGATTGTGAAAATCCTAAATCGAAGAGAGAAGATTCTGAGGCTTCATATAGGAAGGCCAATGCTGTCACGGCTGATGGATCGAGTGGATGTGATGGTAATGTTTTGTCTGTGTCTACTATCAGGCGGTCATACGATGATCGTAAGGACGAATGGATGCTACACACGGGCATTTTTTCACACGACTCTTCATCGGAGTTGGTTCACCAACTACAGGGAGTGCGATGGTGGACAAGTATTTATGGGCAATGATATTGCCTGTAATGTTGTGGTTGTTGGTTCGGCGTGCATCAAGATGTTTGATGGGGTGGAGCGTACCTTGACTGATGTCAAGCACGTTTCTGACTTGAAGCAGAATCTGATTTCTCTTGGTGTACTTGAGGCAAAATGATGCAAGTACACAAGTATTGATGGTGCTCTTAAGGTATCTAAGGGGATACGGG
This sequence comes from Magnolia changhungtana, assembly GCA_030180095.1. NCBI lineage: Eukaryota > Viridiplantae > Streptophyta > Magnoliopsida > Magnoliales > Magnoliaceae > Magnolia > Magnolia changhungtana. The sequence goes on from JASAUF010000662.1 coordinate 15,584,502, forward strand.
TAATCATGAAAGCGCAACGACTCGGTAACTTATACAGGTTGATCAGGAGCACTTCAAAAGGTGGAGCTGCAGTGGATGTAGCGGATTCCACCTCTGCACGTGTGTGGCATGTTGGGCATGGCCACATGAGCGGGCAGGGTAGGAAGGCTGAGACGCACGGACAGGAAACAGAGCAGGTGGAGCAGCCACCTATGAGAAGAATCACACGGCATGATCGCAGGATATCGGCGAGGTACATGGACGACTCCAATATCGCAGGGGATTCTTCTATTCAGATGGCTCTAGGTGAGCCTAGTGCTGAGAAGTGAAAGGTGACTATGGGCGATGTGATGGATTCGTTGTACCAGACCGACATATGGGAGCGGGTGGAGCTTCCAGTGGGCCAGAGAGCGGTTGGCTGCAGGTGGATCTTCAGGAGGATACAGCATAGATACAGGGCGAGGTTGGTAGCGAATGGTTATGCTCAGAGAGAATGGATCAACTTCTCAGAGATATTCATGCCGACAGTATAGCAGGTGTCTATTAGATCCGTGATTGGCGCTGGTTGGCCAATGTGATCTTGAGCTGGAAGGATGGATGTAGAGTTTGCACTTCTGCGAGGGAAAGTAAAGAGCAGATCTACATGAAGCAACCAGAGCATTTCGAAGTTAAAGGGGCTAAGAAAAGACTTTACAGGAAGTCGTGATTCGACCTATCGCCTAGGCAGTGGTTTGATTCGTTCATGATAAGTCAAAAATTGATGACATGTAGATCGCCAATTATGACATATCTGAAATCAATGTACTGAAGACTCGGTTAAGTGGAACATTCAGGATGAAGGATCGGGGGGCTGCAAAGATGGTTCTCGGTATTGAGACTGAAGGAGTGGGTTTTAGTAATCACAAGAGGAATACCTTGTGTGTAGGTAAAGCCAGAGAGCGTTCCCTACGCATCTTTCCTCAAGTTTTTCTCAGGACATGTCCCAAAGCAAGACATCTCATGAGCCTTATTCGAATGCAGTTGGCAGTGTATGCCATGGTCTGGATTAGACCGGTTATTTCACAGGCTATCAGTGTTGTGAGCAAGTACCCCGGCAAGCAATATTGGGTAGCGGTGAGATGGTAAGAAGACTACGTCTTTCCTTTTGAGAAGACAGGAGCAAAGGTGGTTGAGCACGTGGATTTTGATCCGACAGACATGCTCACCTAGATCGTTCCTACAGAGAAGTTCAAGTTCTGTGTAACTTCTCTGGGCTTGGCGATGGCATAAAATAAGGACGGAGTATGCACAAGAAGCTATGATGTGATGCAGAGATAACATAAGAGGTCAAGAAGCTACACGGTTGAAGATTAAAGACTTGGTGGAGATTGTTGTCAGAAAGTCTTCAAGTCTGCTCGAATGGTCGAGCAGGTTGCTCGACCAGTCGAGGGTCCACTCAACCGGTCGAGACCAACTCGACTCGAAATCCAGCGGCTTCGTCCTTTCACTATTCTGTGTTGCTCAACCAGTAGAGGCCCTCCTTCAACTAGTCGAGGTTATGCAGATTCTTGCGCGGATTCTGCGCGGACTACGTAAATTTGAGGCGATTTCAAGGATGTGCGAAAGGGGAGTTTCCTAAACTATAAATAGAGTCTCTAAGGCTATTCTAGGGTATTCTAAGGCTTTCTAAAGGAGTTCTAAGAGTTCCTAAAATAATTTTAGGGTTTCTAAAGGGTGTAGCAAGGGTGAGATTCGAGGTTGTTCGAATCGGATAAGTCCTCTCTCTTTGTAATTTCTATTTTCATAGTGGAGATCTGTCTCTTTGTGCCGTGGTTTTTTCCCGCAAGGGTTTTCCACGTTAAATCTGCGTGTTCTCTTGTGAGTGCTTGGTGTCATTGGATTGTCATCCTAGATCTAGATCTGTGTGATTACGCAGCACAAATCCCTAACAAGGAACAGATGCTTGCTCGCTTCCTTGCCGAATTTGTCGCTGCTTCTGCAGCTATAAGCCAGACTTTTTCCTGTCAAGAACCAACAAAGTGGAGCCACATTCAAGGGGGCAAATTTCTTCAAAATGCAAAGTGAATCAACGCCATCATTGAGAGGTTTAAAGAAGGAGATGCTCCAGTAGAAAGTCAATGGATCCCCATTCATGGCCTTTATGAAAGATGGAGTTTAGGGAGAATATGGGTATTTTTACCCTTTCAAATCCCAAATCCGCTCGTCAAGTTGACTGCGGAAAGCATCATTCCCAGACCAACCCTCTATCAGGCGATGTATCACATGCATCTTCATTGAATACACCCATAGCATTCCAAAGCTTGAGTCCTCGTAGATACTGAATTGGGAAGAGGGGGTTCAAAAAGTGCTTGGCAAAGAATGTCTTTGAAAGAAATGACAGAAGCCAGTACTAAATAGCTCAACATAGAAACTAAATACGAGAAAGACAATGAAAGATATGGTTCTAGCCTCCACTTGTTTTCTCTGAACAATTGACTGTCTTATCAGTTTTTGTCATTTAATTATTTCTTCATTAACTAGAACACCCTCACTGCCCATGTTTTATGTTCCACATGCCATAGAAGCAATCATAGATCTAACAAGCATGAGATTAAAAAAACCAAAAACTCCTAAAATAAAATATAATATACTAATAGAATTAGAAACATATATGCCAAGATACCAAATTGAAATTCTTCCTAGCATAAATAAACCAAAGGATAGTAATAGGCTAAGATTGGGTGGAAAGCTTACTCAAATTAAAGAAATAGCCACCATCATCAGATATTGGTGCGACCGATAAGGTCTTTCTCACTTGACCTTCCAGGCTGTAATATCCAAGGGTCATCAAAACACATAATAAATCATATGTACTCAAACTAGAAACTTGTGACATTTCTCCATATTTTATATCATTATGAGAGTATGATGGCAATAGGCATTGTTCAGCAGATTATGCTGAGTAAAAGGACACAACCTTGTATTCTTTGAAGGGTCATGGAAAAATTCGCAAGAATCACCAGGACCTAGGCTCATCAAAGATCCAAGCTCTGTGGCTGATAAAGCAAAGACCTACAAAAATGAGAAGCCAATTAGTTGGTCAGAATTTGCACAAAAGAAAAAAGACTTATTATGACAAGTTAATCTGAATTGGTAAATTGAACTTGTCAGGCAAGCTTGTGAATATCAGCTAATTAAGTTCAGATAAAGTCACAACTCCTCTATTTTCACAATAAATAGATCGGCAACAAAACTAAATGCAATGTTGATGACCAAAATTTAGGGCTGTCAACAGGCTGGACCAAGGTCTATACAAGCCCAGCTCACAAGTAAAGCCTAGGCCCGAGCCCAACCCTTTACAATTATCCACAGCCCACACCCGAGCCAAGCCATCTACTTTTGTGCAACATCTAGGATGCTTAGGCATGCCCAACCATGCATCTTACAAACTATCGTTACAAAATACCCTTGAAATCCTAAATGAACCAGCCTTGAGCCAACGGCTCTGAGACACAGTCCGAGCCTGGCCCAGGCCCAATTCCTGTGGTCGGGCCTAATATAACAAGACAAGCCCAGGCCCAAAGCAGACTAGGACCAAAAGCCCAACGGACCAGCCATGCCAATCAACAACCCTATTGGATTTCCTCTCTTTCATTGTATTGTGCAGCATGATCCATAAAATCCCTTTCAAAAAAAAAAAAAAAAATCCATAAAATAGGATGGAAATCTCATGAGGATAAGCTATTGTAAAATGGCTATTACCTGCCTCTTCTCCCAATCATACTTGCGTTGGCCAATAGCAGGCATGAATTTCAGCATCACCGAGCCCCTCTTATCAACTCGAAAAAGCCCAGACTGGCCAAGATAAAGAACAAATGGGAACACATTCAGACCTTCTCTAGGGCTGTCTTATTCAGAAGCACGGCACAAATACAGTACCAAGAAACAAAAAGCATACAGTTATCTCTTTGAACTTTGGAAGCACTGGTTCCAAAACAAGTGCAGCTTTTCCCTTGAAAATTGAATAATTAGCAGTTGTTCTGACCGAGTAACTCCCTGCAGTGCATGTCCGAAAAGGAAGGAGCCAGATGATCCAGCCACAATGTAATATATATACTGTATTAGAAAGATGCTTTGGAATATGAAATCATACCATCAGTCGCCAAATCCTTTCTAGCAGTTGAGAAAGATGCTTTAGAATATGAAATCATACCATCAGTCGCCAAATCCTTTCTAGCAGTTGAAACAGCACGGGATGTAAGGTTATGGAACCATAGACCATGTTTGTTATTATTAGCTTTCTCCACTGATAGATTGTAACCCAGAGTTCTCCTGTTTAACCGTAGAAACTCTTAATGCGAACAGAAGGAGCGATTAACAACATAACGCAGTCAAAACTCCAAACCTCAAGTCTTACATGTACATGCATATTTAGCAGTGTGCAAGCCCACTCATCTGTAGCCCAGCCCCTCTGCATGGTAGCACACATTCCAAGCTGTGCCTGGCACAGTTATGACATCCAAGCCATCCATCAGGTAGAATCCACCATGTGGGTTCCCTGGCTTGGAAATCATACTGGCCACTCATAAGGTGGGCCACAATGTATGAAAGAAGACATTGGCTGTAAATTTGCTTCATACATGGTGGCCCGCCCTATTTTATTATCCCAGGGCATCCCACAAGGTTGGGCCAATGGATGGGCGGCTCAGACCCTGCACACATGTGCTAAATTGTGTGCCAGCATATGGTCAGACTGGTCTATACACACATGTGGGAAGGGGCAGGCCTCTGAACATATATCTAAGTAGTACTGCAGCCCACTTGGGTAATCAAACCATTTGCAGAGACAGTTGAGTTGTTTTTCCTTTTCTTTTTTCTTTCTTAATAATCAGTTTCGTTTTTTTGAGATTCCAAATTCAGTTTGAGGGCCTCTGCAAACAGAGGGTGGGCACAACACTTTTCTAGCTCAATGCTTGTTGAATGTGTTTCAGTTAGTCCAGAAATGCATCGAACGACAATTAGCCCATGTTTAAAAGCCATGGATTCCATGCCAAACAATGGAAAAGGAAAAGAGTTTTCCTTTTGACGTAGCGAATTGTGTTGTGCCACTAGCTGAAACACATTCTGTGATCCACTAGCTGTCCCACTAGCTGTCCCACATATAACCACATATATCTGATCTTTCTAGGAGCTTAGCTGCCCCACTAGCTCAGTGGGATAGCTTCCTCCCTGTATCCTTTATTGGTTTTCTTAATACATTTTGTGATCCTTCAAAAAAAAAAAAAAAAAAAAAAAAAACGAATTGTGTTATTTGGATAGCAAAGAAAAGGGTGGATTCCACCAAGTAATTATTACACTTTTCCATAATTTGGATTGTTGGTATAAGAAACTAGGTGAGTATTGTGAGAAGAGTATAAAATTTCCATTTTCTATCCAAACAAAAACTCAAAATGGGAATCCATTGTTCAATAGCTCTCATAGAAATCATAATTGGATAATTATTGGTTTTTCCTTTCTTTCGCCTTGGAGTCCATGTATAAAAGCATGCCCTTAGCGGCACAATAAAGGGAGAAACAAGGAGATCATAATGTGGCCATCTCCGGCACAGCTGCCCAAATCATGGCCTTTTGCACCCAAAACTCTGAATTTTTAACGATTACTTAGCAAGGTATTCTAAAACATTTGCATAATTGCCATAACGACCATTACCTAACTATAACAATGGTAACCATTATGCGTTATGGGGCCATACATAATGGCAGCCACCGAAAAAAGGGCCCACAACAGCCCGTTACAGGGCCCAAACATTTTTTTTTAAGGCCGTAATGATTGTTCAGGGACCATAATGTAACAACAACAGCAGTGGCCGTTACAGCCACCGTTTCCCTTATGGAATACCTTGGTAATTAAGCTACATTGAACATGCACTAAACTACCAAACACATTAAAAATAATAATTCATAAAAATTTCCACCCTCCTTTGCCTTGGATTCCATGTATCCAAGCATGCCCTTAGCAGCAGAAAAAGGAAGTATGAAGATCATAATGTGGTTTCTCACCTCTTGCACAGCTGCCCAGATCCTGGCCTTCTGCACCCAAAATTGTTAATTTTAACAACCACTTAGCAAGGTATTCCAAAATGGTTACTTAACAACCATAACCACCATTACATAACAATAGCGGCGATAACTGTTACGTGTTAGGGAATCATAACAGCCATTATGGAAAAATGGCAACGGTTCGTTACGGGGCTAAAACATGGCCATAACAGCCCATATCGTAACAGTAACGACAATGGTCATTATAGCTACCGTTGCCATTATGGAATACCTCGTTGCTTAAGCTACACTAAATATACACCAAACTACCAAAAATATCTCCAAGGGCGGAAGCCGGACTTTTGAGTCTCAAATGAAATTGATATCATTTTCATTCAGGAGACAAAGGCTGAAGAGAGGAAGATGGGAATAGTAAAGGATCAAGGTGTTGTCAGATGTCTTTAATTTGTTTGTAACTAGGTCTGTCGATGGCATTGACAGACCACTCAATCCTATCGACAGCCTACTCGATCCCATCGAGAAAATCCCGTATTTTGGCCTTTGCTTCATGGACAGTTTTTGGGTCCAAATTGATCTGATCAAAGGTGGCTTCAATCCAATCGATGGGTCGTCAATGGCACTCGATATTATCAAAGCTCCCATCGACCGACTTGCGCAGTTTGGCGGAACTGCAGGTTTTGTTTCCTAATTCATTTTTAATCTTTTTAAAGGGTTTGTAATCAAGGATTAGAGTATTGGAAATGTGCTTAGGGCTTTTGGTGAGCAAAGGGAGTTCAAAGCTAGGGTTTTTTTGTGGTTTTCGGGGTGTATTCTTGGATAAGTAAGCTCTTCCATTTCTTGTAACGTTGATTATCATAGTGGATTCGTTGGCACTTTGTGTCGTGGTTTTTTCTCGCGAGGATTTTTCCACAAAACCTTGTGTTCTCTGTGTGCTTGGTTTGTTTGATCTCTTATTGTTTAATTCTAACTCAGGGTTACTTCTGCGCGTTCCCCCAACAAGTGGTATCAGAGATAACGCTGGGGTTTTGAGTTTTTTTTAATCTGAAAAGATGTCTTCTAAGGGATCTAATATTAAATATGAAACAGAGAAATTCATTGAGAGAAATAACTTTGAACTATAGAAGGTTAAGATGAGAAGCATCCTAGTTCAGCAAGGATTACAACACACTCTAGTTGGCAAGGCAAAGCATCCTACATCTATGATTGATAAAGAGTGGGATGAACTAGACGAGAGGGCTACAACTTCGATACAACCGTGTCTAGCAAACAATGTCTCATATAATGTCTTGGATTAAAAGACTGCCACAAGGGTATGGACGAAACTAGATGGTTTGTACATGAAGAAATCCATGTGTAGTCGTCTGTATCTTAAAAAGCAATTCTATAATCTTAAGATAATAGAGGAGTGACATTAATGAACACATGAGCACTTTCAGCGAGTTGCTATATAAACTGACAAATGTTGAGGTTAAGATCGAAGAGGAAGACTAAGCATTGATTCTCTTAAATTTGCTTCCACCATCTTTCGAGAATCTGGTAGACAGGTTGATCTACAATAGGAATACCATCGATGTGGAGACTGTCATCTCATCCCTTCATGAGAAGCAGTTGAGAAAGAAAGACAGTAACGAAGGTACATCTATGAATGCATTGCTTGCCAGGGGAAGCAATACCGAAAGGGAGAAAGGCAATTTTCGATCACAATCCAAATCGAAAGGAAATGGAAAGATAAAGTACTGAAATTGTGAGATGACAGGGCATATGAATAAGGACTGCAAGAACCATAAGGCTCAAAAGGGAGAAAAATCAGAGAATGCGCTAAATGAGGCCAACACAGAGCAATCATGCGAGGAGGTGGATGGGGGTGATATCTTAACTACATCCAAATCTAGTTACCTTAATAACGATTGGATTTTGGATTCAGTGGCCTCATACCACATGATTTCTCACAAGAATTGGTTCACCACATACAACGAGTACAACGGTGGACAGATTTTTATGGGCAATGGTGTTGCCTGTAAAATTGTTGAAATCGGTTCAGTGCACATCAGAATGGTCGATGGCGTGGAGCGTATTCTTACAGATGTTTGACACGTTCCGGACCTCAAGAAGAATTTGATTTCTTTAGGGGCTCTTGAGGCACTTGGTTACAAGTTCACTGGTTATGACAGGGTCCTTAAAGTTTCGAAAAGGGCACTTATTGTGATGAAAGCGCGACAAAACAGTAATCTATACAAGTTGATCGGAAACACTGAAATGGGTGGAACTACAGCGTCTGTAGCGGAATCCACATCAGCACGATTGTGGCATATGCGCCTAGGCCACATGAGTGACCACGGCATGAAGGTTCTTTCTGATCGTTGCTTGATTCTTGTTTTTAAAAGTATTCAACTTAGTATATGCGAGCATTGTATATATAGTAAACAGTCAAGGGCCTCAAGGCTAACTTTTAAAACTAGAAAGCATAGTTGTAAAGGTGTGCTTGAGTATATGCATTCAGATGTATGGGGCATGTCGCTTATTGCTTCTACTAGAGGCTCATCGTATTTCATCTCATTTATCAATGACTACTACTACAGGAAAGTGTGGGTTTATTTCCTCAAAAATAAATCCGATGTTTTCGCCACACTTAAAGTGTGAAAGGCGATAGTTGACAGGTAGACATGGAAGAAACTGAAGGTATTAAGGACTAACAATGGATGTGAATTCACTTCAAAGGAATTCAATCAGTTTTGTAAAGATGGAGGCACACTCCTGAGCAGAATGGAGCAGCGGAACGGATTAATCAGACTCTCTTAATGAAAACCCGAAGCATATTGAGTAATGTTGGATTGAGCAAGGAGTTATGGATGTAGGCCGTTAACACGGCTTGTTACCTGGTGAATCGGTTCCCGTTTACGCCGATAGACTGCAATATTCCTAAAGAAGTGTGGGGTGGTCATGAGGTAGATTACTCACAGATGTGTGTATTTGGTTGTGGCGAATACTCTCGTGTACCGTCAATTGAGAGGGATAAACTGGACCAAAGGGCTAAGAAGTGTATTTTTGTGGGCTATGATAATGGTGTGAAAGGGTACAGGCTGTACGACCAAGTCACACGAAAGATCATAATTAGCCGAGATGTCAAGTTTGATGAAAATTCCTTGTTCCGCAAGGACGATCGCAAGGAACCGGAGAAATCAGCAGTCATTGATGTCGAGAATCGAGATTGAAAAATAAGATACACGGGCAGAGGTACAGGAGCAAGTGGAGCAGTCACCTCTTAGAAGAAATCCGTTAAGAGATTGCATATTGCCAGTGCGATACAGGGATAACTCAAATGTTGCATTCACCCTCATTACGGATGAGAGGGATCCGTCTACCTTCCAGGAAGCATTAGATGCTTTTGATGCTAAGAAGTGGATAGCGGACATGCATAACGATATGGATTACGTGTAAGAATGAAACATGGGAGTTGGTAGAGCTTCTAGTGGAGCGTAAAGCGATCGGTTGTAAGTGAATTTACAAAAAGAAGCTGAATAAATACATGGCAAGATTGGTAGCGAAAGGGTATGCACAGAAGCAAGGTGTCGACTTCAGCGAGATTTTCACGTCTATAGTCAAGCAGGTGTCTATCAGATTTGTATTAGTGTTGGTTGCCCAATACAACCTGGAATTGGAACAGATGGATGTGAAGACTGCTTTACTTCATGGGAAGTTGGAGGAGCAGATTTACATGAAGCGACCAGAAGGGTTCTAAGTGAAAGAGACAGAATAAAGTTTCCATGTTAAAGAGGTCGTTATACTGCTCGAAACAATTGCCTATACAGTGGTACAAAAGGTTTGATACTTTCATGATGGGTCAACGATTTACCATAAGTGAATACGATCATTGTGTCTATTACAACACACTGAATGATGGACAGTTCATCGGACTAGTATTGTACGCAAATGATATGCTTATTGTCAGCCATAAAATATCTGAGATCAATACGTTAAAAACTCAATTGTCAGAGACATTCAAAATGAAAGATCTGGAGGCTACAAAGAAGATTCTCGGCATAGATGTTCACAGAGACAAACAGAGGAGCAGGCTACGATTATCACAGGTAAAATACTTGATAAGGTATTGGTTAAGTTCGGTATAGACTAGGCGAAACCGGTTAGCACACCCCGTGTTACTCACTTTAGGCTTCTTCTGAACAATGTCCTACTACAGATGAAGAAAAGCAAGCGATATCTCGTGCCCTATTCGAGCATTGTTGGCAGTTTGATGTATATTGTGGTCTCTATGAGACCTGATATTTCACATGTAGTGGGTGTTATGAGCAGACACATGGCCTGCCCAGGCAAGCGACACTTGAAGGCAGTGAAATGGTTATTTCGGTGTATTCGAGGTACAATCGACAACGTCTTAACATTGAAAAGGTCTAAGGACAAGTTGATAGGCTATGTGGATGTCAATTACGCAGGAAATGTGGATAACAGGAGATCGACTTCCGGCTACTCATTTGTGTTAGCAGGTAGAGCAATCAGTTAGATATCGAAGCTTCAATCTGTGGTGGCTCTTTTCACAACCAAAGCATAGTATATGATGGTGACGGAAGCATTCAAAAAAAGTGTTTGGTTGAGAGGGATGATAAGTAAGCTTAGACTTCAATAGGAAGTCGTGTCATTAAATTGTGACAGCAAAAGTGCGATCAATTTGGCGAAAAACTCAATTTAACATCCTCGTACCAAACATATTGATGTTCATCATCATTATATCCGACAGTTGCTTGAGGAATGTGGAGTGACTCTTAAGAAGATTCACATAAGCGTGAATCTGGAGAACATGCTTACAAAGGTGTTTCCTACAAAGAAGTTCAAGTTATATGCAACTTCTCTATGCTTGGCAAAGGCTTGACGAAGGTGGAGTGTGCACAAGAAGCAACGACGATGGTAAAGTAATGATTGAGGCAATTAAAGATGGAGCTTGGAGCAGTGGTTCGTGATAATTGAAGACATGGTAAAGATTGTTGTCAGATGTCTTTATTGTCTATAACTGGGTCTGTCTATGGCGTCGACAGACCACTCGATCCCATCGAGTGGTTGTCGATCCCATTGAGAAAATCTCATATTTTGGCCTTTGCTCGCTGGACAGTTTTTTGGTCCAAATCGATCTAATCAAAGGTTGCTTCGATCCCATCAATGGGTCGTCGATGACACGTGATATGATCAAAGCTCCCATCGACCGACTTGCACAGTTTTGCAAATTTGTGGGTTTTATTTCCTAATTCATATTTAATCATTTTTAATGGTTTATAATCGGGGATTAGGGAATTGGAAACATGCTTAGGGCTTTTGGTGAGCAAAGAGAGTTCAAAGCTAGGGTTTTTTATGGTTTTCGGAGTATATTCTCGAATTGGTAAGCTCTTCCATTTCTTGTAACGTTGATTATCATAATGGATTCGTTGTCGCTTTGTATCGTGGTTTTTTTTTTCCCGCGAGGGTTTTTCCATTTTAAACCTTGTGTTCTATGTGTGCTTGGTTTGTTTGATTCTAACTCGAGGTTGCTTCCGCACGTCCCCCAAACACAAGGTAGTCTTGTCACGTTCTTTTAGTTCCACTTCTAGCATTTGGTTTGTTTGGTGGCGTGTGGATTCTCCCTTCTTTTGCCTCAGATTCCATGTATCCAAGCCAGCCATGGGGTCGTTATGGGGCTTTTTTCTATAACAGCCATTACGACCACGTAATGTGTAACGATAGCCATGATTGACGTTACATAACCGCTTTTGCATACCTTGTATGGAGATCGTAATATGGTTGCCCATCTCCTGCTGCACAACTTATAAAATCTCTCTCTCTCTCTCTCTCTCTCTCTCTCTCTCTCTCTCTCTCTAACGGACAAATGGTATGTACCTCAAATCCAAACCACACACACGGTGGGACCCACTGTAAATTGGATACAACCCCCAAATCAAATTGGTTAGGCGATCCAGGCTTCTGAACAGCAGACATTTGTTTGGTGAATTTGGACCGTGTACTACTTCACCCTTCCATTGATGTCAACCAATAGATCAGCCTGAATCATACTTCCAGTGTAATTTTTAGTCTATAATCCATCTACAGTAGGTCCCACTATTTGGGCGGTCTGGATTTGAGGTATGAGATCACCAGGCACCGTAGTCATTAGTCAAGGTACAATCCCACCAGCACCTTATTGTTAGGCTACCACTGATACAATGTACAAAAACCCTAAAAACCTCACTCTCCAGTATGTACTCGTCACTCATGCGAATAGACGACCATACGTATGAAGTCCTTAAAACAAGCACGTGCAAGATTTTAAATGTGCAAGAAATTTCGATAGGCAGAATGATAATCTACAGCACTTTGATTGCCCAAAATAAAAATTAAAAAAATCAGGATAGCGAAACTATCGATAGATTGCAGTAAAAAAAAATAAGAAATGAGAGCGTGGAGCTGGATTCCTAATTCTGAAATTTGAAAGAGAGAGAGAGAGAGAGAGAGAGAGAGAGAGAGAGAGAGAGAGAGAGGATGAGAAGAGAATGGAGAGAAACTAGGGTAAGGGTTTGGTAACTGGTGTACCTGGAGAAGAGGAAGCGGGAGAAATTCTTCATCGTCTTTTCGAACGATTCGGATTTCGGGGATGAGAGTTGGCGCTTTCGGACCAGATGAGAAAATGGGTCAGCTTTTTTTATAGGGTGTCGTATGCCCTCTACTCCTGTGACCCGTTTTGAAATTTGTGGGACTCACCTTCAAACCACGTGCCACTCGTGTACAGCTTATCCATACCATCCAAATTGTGGGTCATATCATGGATGGCCAATGTCTCTGTAATCTCACTCATCAATTAATTCTAACCATCCAATTAATTGTTGTCCAATGGATGTTTAAATGTAAAATAGTTAGTGGTATGAATTGGAAGGGGAAAAAAAAATAGTTGGTTGATATTATCATCTCGTGCAAAATCTTTAGTTGGTTCCATCCATTGTTTGGTCTGGGCTCCCTCGACTATTTCACGTTTGAGTTTTTTACAAAGCTCAGAACTAATATACAAGTATGACAGCCCATGAAGCAGGGTAAACCTATTTAAAAGCTCACTGAGGAAAGGGGCATCCTCTATAATTGCCACGTGATTCTATACAAAGACTCCATTTCAATTTCCTACGGAAATGCAAGTGAATGATCCATTATTATTATTGTTTTCATGTGCTTGGTTACATAGGAATTATGGCCCATAAATCAATAATCAAATACACTTATAAAGAAAACTGATAAAGCATAATCATTCTATTTTTACATTGTAAATTTATTATTTTAATAATAATGACTTCTAGTTGAAGCAAACAATATAGTAAAATTATCATTATAATCAAATGTAAATGATATCACCTCACAATTACAATAGTAAATAATTATTACTTATTTACCACCGTTCTATTGTAATTGGAAAACCAAACAAGCCCGAAGGGCAAGGTTTTTTCCACTACATCATCCAAGAAGGATGATAGACAGCTTATAGTGGAAGATTCTAACATGTGCACTTGGAATTGGATCCACTATAGAGCTTTGTAATAATTTTATAAGGTAGGCCTCATTGATCAACAGTTTGTATTGTCCAATGTGATTGGGAGTACCAGTGGACCCACTAAGTCATGATGTTTCTAGAATTCGTACAAGGGGCAGAATGTCATAGATGTAATTCACAATATTATCCAAGTGGAACTAGGATTGTAAATTTGTGTGAAGCCTTTAAGGAGAGGAGTTTTGATGCGTTTCAAACACCTCTACCCTCTGCATTATAAATCAAGGTTGGGTCCCCAATCCAACACAACTGACGGAAGTTCAAGCTTATCATATGTTCTCTAAAGTGTGTTAGGAGAGGAAGACCTCAGTGTTCTGTTTTCACAACAATGACATCACAACAAGGTAAGCCATCTATTCATTCGGATCTCCATAGCCAATGCAAAGCAATGTCCTTCAGCAATTCTGCATTATTACATCTTACAAGCTTAACTTCCAAAGGGATGTGTGGGGCTTGCCATTATTTTGAGATTTACATCTGTTGTCTCCATTGTATGCACCTGAGTTTTGGAGTGGCTTATTTTTTGGGTGTATCCATCTTATAGATTGATTGGATGTGAAATAAAACACGGTCTCCACATACAATTTGGAAGGTTTTTTTTATTTTTTTTATTTTTTTATTTTTTTATGGTGAGTGCCACTGTCTCAATTGCTCCCTGTGGTATGGCCCACCTGAGTTTTGGGTTGGCCTGATATTTTTCACGCAGGCGCATGTGATGGATGGATTGAAGGTCATTTACGCATCACGGCAGGCCCATCTAATAGTTTTATAGGTTAAGCTCATGCAGCGAAACTTTGTAGTGGATGTAACCTTTTTTAAGATGAGAATGACAAGCCGCCATCCACTGTTTATGCCCAGATTAAGAGACTACTTTTCCAATGAATTGACTCAACTTATTTTGAGTTTGGAGCCACTTGAATCTCTGTAAGTAGACAATTCAACCGATTTTTTTTTTAAAGTAAAAATTAGTTACATCTTGTCTCTTGCACTAGATTTAAAACCTTAGGGGTGTAATTCTTCTATTGCCCTTTGCTGTGATTCACATTGCACAAATTGCAAATCCACCACCAATTACTAAAGCAAATTGTGCAAACTGAGAGAAATTAGCAATTGAAGACCAGCCCCATCACAAATGGTGCAAACTGGTGATCAGACATTTCCATCATAAGCTTAGCCTATGAAAAGAATGAAGGTGGAGCGACATAATGGATGGTTTGGATTAATGGTTATATCTTTTTTATATGTAATCAATTTGAGGAACGGGATGGACCGCTCCGACTTTCAAAACAAGCATTGCCTAAAAAATGCATGATGATTTTCTAAGAAATACAATATTGTTAACCAAGCTCCATTTCAAACCATCTCTACTATGTACCAGGCCGATAACTTTGGACATATATGCATGGCAATTAGTTATAACTATACAAGTCAGGACAAGTAAATTCACAATAATAATGTAGTTGTTTGGCAAGAATGATTAAGATTTTATTGTACAAGGGATGGCATAGATTACACCCACTTCATTCCCCTTCTCTCAAGGCATGTAGCCTACACCGACCTCTCTTGTTCTTTGATTAGAGCACAAAGCACCTAATTAAGGATACCATGAGACAGAGACTTTGCCAGGCCCACCCTAATAGTTGTGTGACATTCTACTTTGTATACCTGATGCATCGGCCCTATGTTGGGACATTGACTTAAGAGATTAGGCAAATCAAGAACTCAAGTGGGGCTCTATAAAAGGAATGATGAGAATGTGCTTTCCACTTCTCTCCTCTCCTTCTCCTGGTGCAGAGGACGTTTTGTATGTTGATTTCAGACCATTGAATGCTTTTTCATTTCAACCATTTGTGGGACTTAATCTATATGCGGAATAGACCCACGGATCTGTCTGTGCAAGGGACATGGTGATCAGGGGTTCAGATAGCTTACCTAGCTGAGACGCCGCCATGGAAGCCGGATAAGAATACTAGAATTTCTGTAGAGCTTAGGATCTTCCTCTCCTTCACACATTTTCTGCAATACAATAGATGGGACTCGAATTTTACTGTGGTGTAGAATCGGGGACCCAGCTCTCTTTTATAGAGTCTGTGGAGAGAGAGTTTGAAACTCATCACAACTCTCTCCCTCCCACGCTCCACATTGTAGTATCCCAGTTCAACTCAAACTGCTGTCTGCGTAAGACAGCTATAGCATTCCAGCCCTAGTATGCAGAGCTGCGCAGATAGACTGCGCAGCGTATCACCTGAAGTGGGGCCCACTGGTCTACTCAATCATCCAGTCCAACTGTATGACAATCCAGACCGTTGATCAGTGAGGCCCACCAAATAGAGTTCTTACATTCTCCCACTTGGGCCTCATTGAGCAACATCAATGATAGTCAAACAGAATTATTTTGAAAACAATTTTTGATATTTTAAGAAAATATTCAAATGGTTAACCAATGAAATAGTTGGACAATATAAGTAATGCTATTCAATCTAGTCCATTAAGACTGTCAGTATCGAAACGCGATAGTCGTCACAATATTTAATTTTGGCTAAGTGAGACCAAGCGCGATCACAAGTACTTTCAATCTTAACGACATAGCTCACGAACTAGGAAATGTGGTATAAGGATTACACACTTTAGTGTGATGATATGTGCCTATCCTTAAGAGGTCCTGAAGCTTTTACATGTCTCCAACGAGACACGGCTATAGTTCTACTTACTCAAAATTTGCGCATGTATATAGAGAAGCAGAAATAAATCTTTATATCAAAATCATCCAAACAAACTGTATAAAATGAGATCTCTAAGTGTTTGTGAAAATCAAAATACGCTCAACTCCCACTAACTGAAAACACCTGTGGGATCAATGACTCCCATGGATGTTACATGCTCCTGAAATGGCGTGATAGGGAGCCCTTTAGTGAGCGGATCTACAATCATCTGCTTAGTGCTGATGAATTCCACGGACACTAGATGATTCTGAACCCTTTCTTTTACAACAAGGTACTTGATGTCGATATGCCTTGACTTTAACGAATGCTTGTTGTTATTAAAGAGGGAAATAGCAGCCAAATTATCGCAAAATATTCTCAATGGTTTCCAGATATGCTCCAGTACCTGTAAACTTGAGAAGAAACTCTGTAACCATAGTGCCTGATTAGATGCCTCATGGCAGGCAATAAATTCAGCTTCCATAGTGGATGAAGCTGTGGTAGATTGTTTTACGCTTTTCCATGACACAGCTCCTCCCACCATCATGAAGATGTATCCTGAAGTAGACTTCTTAGTGTCAACGCAGCCTGCGAAGTCTGCGTCTGAATATCCGATCAACTCCAACTGATCAGATCTTCTGTATGTGAGTCCGAAGTCTTTTGTTCTCTAAAGATACCGTAACACTTTCTTTGCAGCTATCTAATGTTGCATTCCTGGATTAAATATATATCTTTCCAACATTCCAGTAACAAAAGCAATGTCCGGTCGCGTACAGACTTGAGTATACATGATGCTCCTTACTACTGATGCGTACGGAAACTCTTTCATTCGATTCTTTTCCAAATCATTCTTTGGACACTGAAATAAACCAAATTTGTCACCTTTTACAATAGGCGACTTTCCTGAAGCACAATTTTGCATGTCATACCTTTCGAGTACCCTACTAATGTAGACCCTCTGTGATAGGCTGAGCAGTCCAAGTGTTCTGTCACGGCAAATTTCAATGCCGATGACGTAAGAAGCTTCACCAAGGTCTTTTATTTCAAACTTTTGAGATAAGAATTTTTTGGTGTCGCTCAACATCCTGGTATCACTGCTAGCCAACAGAATGTCATCAACATACAAAATCATTATAACGAACTTACTCCCACTGGTTTTAATGTAGATGCATTCATCTGCAGTGTTTTATACAAAGCCATATGAAGAAATTACTTCATGAAACTTAAAGTACCACTGTCGCGATGCCTGTTTCAACCCATAGATGGACTTCTTAAGTTTGCAAAACAAATATTCTGAGCCAGTAGCTACAAAACCTTCGGGCTACAACATGTATACATTCTCATTTAAATCTCCATTGATAAATGCAGTCTTTACATCCATTTGATGTAACTCTAAATCCATATGAGCTACAAGAGCCATTATGATTCTGAATGAGTCTTCCTTAGATACTGGAGAGAAAGTCTCCTTAAAGTCAATGCCCTCACGTTGGTTAAAACCCTTGGCAACAAGTCGGGCTTTATACCTTTCGACATTACCTTTGGAGTCCCTTTTGGTTTTAAATATCCATTTAGAACCAATCGGCCTTATTCCAGTTGGTAATTCTACAAGATCTCATACTTTATTGTCTTGCATAGATTTCAACTCATCTTTCATGGCATCAAACCAACGAGAAGGATCAACACTTTGTTTGACTTGTGTAAAGGATTCAGGATCTTTGTCCACTCCTATGTCAAAGTCGTGCTCCTGTAAGTATACAATATAATCATCTCGATTTACAGGCATTCTCTCTCTTTCAGATCTTCTTAATGGTTCAGCTTGCTGGGTCTGATCTTGATTTTTCCTTATCAGTGGTTTGTATTTGAGGTTCTGCGTGGTGTTCTGCAGTGACTGCAGAATCGACTGCACCATTAATGTCCACGTGATCTGGATTTACTATGACTGGAGTCATAGTCCTTTGTTCCTCAAATACAAAATTTCTTATGTTCGTGCTCACACTGTTTTCAGTGTCCTCAATGAATCTGGCATTCCCAGTCTCAACAATCATAATAAAGTGGGAAGGAAAGTAGAATCGATAGCCTTTTGATCTTTCTGGATATCCAATGAAGAAACAACTTATGGTTCTAGGATCAATCTTCTTTTCATGCGGGTTATAAACTTTAGCCTCAGCAGGACAACCCCAAACATGTAGATATCGGAGACTTGGTTTTCTCCAATTCTACAACTCAAAATGAGTTTTGTTAATCGCTTTCTTTGGGAACCCTGGTTTAGTATATGAGCTCGCGTTTTGATCGCATCACCCCATAGAGATTCTGGCAATGTTGAATTGCAGACCATGCTTCGCACCATATCCATAAGGGTGTGATTGCGTCTCTCAGCCACTTCATTCTGCTCTGGAGTGTCAGG
Organism: Magnolia changhungtana; assembly: GCA_030180095.1. Taxonomy (NCBI): domain Eukaryota; kingdom Viridiplantae; phylum Streptophyta; class Magnoliopsida; order Magnoliales; family Magnoliaceae; genus Magnolia; species Magnolia changhungtana. The sequence continues at coordinate 15,603,195 of JASAUF010000662.1, forward strand.
CATAGTGTATTGAGCGACAATGCTACAATCCTGCAGGTATCTAGCGAATGGCCCTGCATTGCGTCCTGATTCGTCATATCTGCCATAGTATTCACCACTACGGTCAGATCTGACGACTTTAATTATTTTATTGAGTTGATTTTCAACTTCGGCCTTATAGATTTTAAAAGTATCCAGGGCATCTGATTTCTCACTGATAAAGTATAGGTACCCGAAGCAAGAATAGTCATCTATAAAGGTAATAAAATATTTGTGGCCACTCCATGAGGCTGTAGGGAATGGTCCACAGATATCTGTATGTATAACATCTAATAAACTTACACTTCTAGTTGCACTTTTCTTTCTCGTTCTAGTCTGTTTCCTTTTTATGCAATCAATGCATACTTTGTAGTCAGAGAAGTCTAGAGAATGTAAAATTTCTTATCGCACAAGCCTGTCTAATATCTCACGAGATATATGGCATAGCCGCCTGTGCCACAATATGGAGGAATTCTCATAATCTAGTCTTCGCTTGGATCCCACTTTATTTCCATGCAAGGTATTAATATTATAGACGTGAGAGGCAATTCAGTCTAACTGGTATAAGTTGTTTACTATAGAGCCGGTTCCAACTTTAATCGAATTAAAGTAAATACCAAAACTTTTATTTCCAAAATGGAATAAATATCACAACTTATCCAAACAGGAAATTGAAACTAAATTGCGCCTTATAGATGATACACAGAATGTATCTACTAAATCCAAAAATTGACCAGACTTTAACTTAAGCCTACAGACTCCTATTGCCTCCACGTCTACCTTGACACCATTGCCTACGTATACTGAGCGCTCCGTATTAGTTGGTGGCCTGGCCTGTAGTAATTCCTTTCTTTATGAGCCAATTCTTAAAGCCTTCGCAGTCTTTCTTAAAATGACCTGCCTTATTGCAAAAGAAGCATGGTTTGTCTTTAACCCGTTTACGTTTAGATCCATTTCCAGATTGATTCTCATGATTTCTAGATGGAGGACTAGAGAATCCATTATTAGAACCTTGTTTCCTCTTCTTCTTACCTTTATTCCCTTGCCCATGCCCATGACCTGAGGTCACCGTATTAACATTTTGAACTTTAACCACCTGCCTGATCCTATCTTCTTCTTGGACACACTGAGTGATAAGTTCATCCAATGTCCACATATCCTTCAGAGTGTTATAGTTCACCAGGAACGTGCCGAATTGGGGAGGTAGGTTATTCATGATCAAACGAACTAGTTGATCATCAGTGAGTACAAGCCCTAGAGCACGGATCTTAGAAACAACCTCGATCTGCTCTACAATATATTCACGGATGTTGCCTTTTCCATCGTAGGACGAACGAGTCAATTTATTCAGAAGAATGCCTACTTCAGATTTATCAGATTTCTTGAACCGTTTTTTCATTTCAGTCAAGAAAGTTTTGGCATTGTCTGTATCAGGCATGACACCCTTCATGGATTCAGAAATCGAATACTTAATTACTTTCAGACATGTATCATTTGATCTAAACCATACAACCCATCGATTATATTTAGCTTCAGTGGCATCATCAGATGGTTCTGGCGGTTCTAGTGTTATCAGGGCAAGATCTAATTGAAGATAGCCTAGTACAACTTCAATGGCGTTCTTCCATTGAGCGTAATTAGATCCATTAAGGGCAGGGACTTGACGCGTATTAGTTGAAATTGAGACTGAAATAGAAGAGATACATATATACTCACATTAGTTCATTATTTCACAAATTAACATCAGGCAAAATGAATCAATTCAGTTGCTAAGGGAGGCATCAACTAAATTATCAAAGATGAAGATGAGCCCAACGATCACATCTTGGTGAGAATTTGTTACATCATTATCATTCCTCCTATGGGTTGAAATAATAACATGCTAGTGATCCTCCTTAACATGAAGCCAAGTGACGTCAGTGATATAAATCTAAGACATTCAGCACATGTGGGTGAGATGAATCTTTCAACTTTACATTACCTACATCATTTACTCCACCCCTTCACATGTCTACCAAACGGTAATCGTCTGTATTTTCGTTACCGTACGGATGAAAATGTGAACGCAACTGTATATGCAATCCTCCTTAACATAATGTTACAAGTTTGTACTTGTAAAGTTTTCATCGATTGAGGTCTGTTGAGGGTCAAATATTGCACATCAGACCCTAGTTACTGCTTGGATTTATGAACATGATGCCGTTTAAATGACCCGCTTTTATCGTGTTCGTGATGCAGAGTGTATTTGTAAGCATGAATTGAAAAAGGGAGTTTAAATCATGGATTTAACGTTCTAAAGTCACCAGAGCAAGAGACGGACTCCAGGGGACCAAGATCAAGAAATTTACACACCAGAGATCGCAAAAATCAAGAAACTAAAGCTCAAGTGGCTTGAATCTGGTCCAATGCAAGATCACGGGTTTCCCACCATCGTCCGTCCTCTAAGATCGCATGCATGGCCTAAGGACCATAAATTAACCGTACATGACAAATTTCGGCCGTTAGATCCTGGTGGAAGTGGCTTAACGGATGATCGACCCTCGGGATCATGATTGGGCCCACTGCTGTTTGGATGGGCCTCATCTTCGGTCCCTATGGGTTAAATGATATGACAAAATGGATGGATGGAGCGGATGAAAACATCAAAGTGGGACCCACCTTGCATGTGCATGTGTACCGCACGCGCGCGCACTTGCAGTGCACCGCACCCAGCGTTCGGTCGGCGCCGGCGCCGACCCGCGCATTCGTCGAAGACATAGCCAGACGTTTCCGGCGTCCTCGAAGACGATCGCGGTCGTCGATTGTGTGTCCCACTCATTGTCCAAACGGACAATCCAGATCACCGTTCATTCATCTCTGGGGCAAGCAGAGACCTGTGCCTCAGTGTCCGAATGGAGAAAACGTCGGAGATCGGTTTTCTACCGTCGAAACGAAGAACGGACGGGCCGAAGTTGAAATTCTCTGTGGGCCACACGGAAATAAAGGAAAAGGTCATACACCGGTTTTCTGTTGATTCCAACAGACGGATTGGATTTCATCACAAACATCAAAGTGGGGCCCACCGAACTCGTCAGCGCAGGCGAAGGAGCCTGTTTCGCAGCGTCGGCGAGAACCGACGCCGGTTCTTCGTTGTGGGTCCCATCGATGGCTCGGGATCAATGATTAACATCATTAAAATGAGATAGGGTAAAACCTACGCTCAGGTGCCCATCTCCTTCCATGCAAGTTATCATAAAATTTTAGTCACAAAAGGCGGATGTATGGACGGTGGAACTGTTTGAGATGGTGGGCGCATTAAACTCAAGGAAAAATACTATTTCTCGTTATTTTCCGCCACGAGTAGAATGAATGGAGTGGATTTCGTGTTTGATATCGGTAATGGGCCCACAAATCACCTACTTGCGTAGATTTCTCGTTCATAAACAGGGAGTTTTGACTGCTTTGAGTTGAACTCCTGTAACACCGACGGATCATTGGCTCTATAAAAGGGAAGGTATACTACTGGAGGAGGGGAGAGAGGAAGAAAGAGAGAGAGGAAGACAAGGAGATGAGGGAGTAGATTTCTTTTCTTTTCTTTTTCTTTTTTATTTTTATTTTTTTATTTATTTTCTTTTGTTTAAGAGCTAGCCCATTCATGGCTAAATCCTCTAGCTAGGGCTAAGAGGTGCTCAGTAGCGTGATGGGAGGACCTATTGCTTGCTTTGTTTAGATGAATTCTTCTGATTTGAGTTTAATTAAGGGAATGTTTTCGGTCTTTAACACATGTGGGAAATTGAGTGAATGGCTTTGAGCATGTTCTTTTCCTCTTTATGTTTATGACGTCGTAGGAGAAGCCCGTTGTTCACCATCGTCTCCTGGGCATGGTTGGATGTCTACCTTCCTAACCCTCATGGCATGTTGATTGGTTGGTAATTAGATTAATTCTGTTGTTTGCTTTGTCTCCGGGCATGGTTTGGTGATGGAATCCATTCTAATTCATATACTTTTCATCTCTTGAAAACTAAATGAAAATCCACGATTTATAATACGGGCATAAGATCTCCGATCTCTACAAGTGGATCCTCCGAATCCCTAGTTTCCTTTTCGATTTTTCCTTTTAGATTATTAATGTTATTCCTCAAATCATAATTAGTTTAAATTTCATCTTAAAGTTTTCTAGATCTGGTTATTTTGATAACGGTTCACTTGGGATTCGACCTCGGTCTTACCGAGTTTATTACTACATCACAACCCTATACTTGGGGAGTGAACAAGGTCACTATAGTGGCTAACACAACCGAATCCAAAATTACAAATATAGACTTTATGATTGCTATTATAATCCTGCCTCTTAATGGATTACTTAAAGAATTAGTCCGATGTCCCCATAAGTTAGTTGGTATTATCCTTTTGGAAAAATAAAGGTGTCTTGAAGTGAAACATTCGGATAGGTTTCACACCATATATCCCAACCGTCAATATCAACACCTAAGGATGGGTGATGGGCCAATGGGGTCATATCAAGACTAGGATTGTATATTGTTAGGTGATTATCAATGGGTAAAACAAATATGGTGTATATGATGTACGTGATAGATAGGACAAAAAATAACCTTTTGCTGTTAGATGTATAGATCCATCCATGGGTGTCCATAATATGGATGGGTCAAACCCATATTCTAAATGTCCATCAAATAAAGGTTATGATCTCTATTATCTATCAAGTGAATAAACCAGCTTGGGTGCTCATTGTGGGCTGAATATTTATGAGTTAGATGTGGGTACATATATATGATGTTAGATGAATCTGAACCACATGATCTAATAGATGTGCCCAATAAATAATCATGAGAATGATCTACAAATGAGGCCCACAAGCGGTATGGGAAACACAGTTGTGAGGCCAGGATGTACTTAATGGGCCCATAACAGTGTCAAGCCCAAGATTTGGACATAGGTGATTCCCGTTTGCAGGTCCGTAAGTGGATTCGAATCAGTTACAATCGGGTCCACTGATGGAATTTTGACCAAGAGAACTCCCGTTTTCGACTCAAAAGGGTAGAATGCCCTATTTCGAGTTCTCCGCAAGAGAGACAGAGACAGAGAGAGTGAGTTGCCCCCGCTATTCGTCCAACGAACGAAGACAGAGATGGAGCTCCTCTCCAATCCCCAGCTGTTTTCAACTTACTGCAAGCAGCGACTGAAGAGATTGGGATGAAATCCCCAACCGCAGCAGATGTATTCACAGTCAGACGAAAGTCGGGCCGCTGACATCTTCCACAGTGTCGATCAAGATGGCACTACCATCTCTAATGAAGGTTATCATGGATGACGGTGTTCCTGTATGCGAAAGATGTCAGAGGTGGACTGGAAATCCATGTCTGCCTCCACTGAGGATACAGGTAAGGGTGCGAACCCTATGCTATATTGATGGAATAAAATTCGAATTGGATTTAGGGTTTATGAGATCCAAATATGGATTTGGGATTCCAACTGCAAACACCCAATCTGACCGAATTTGGGGATGATGGATCTGAAATCCTCAATGTATAAGATTGGGGTTTTGAAATCCCTAATCTAGATTTGGGGAATTCGAAAAGCCCTAACTGAATGTCTGGATTTGGGGTTCGAATAAAAAATCCCCAATTCTAACTGGATTTGGAGTTATAGAACTGAAACCCCAAATATGGGATTTGGGATTCGAAATCCCCAATCAAAACTGATTTCTAGCTTTAGGGATTCGAAGAAAAAAAAATCCCTAATTAAATCTGAATTTGGTTTTCGAATTGGAAAACCCTAATACTGATATGGGTTTTGAATTTGAAAAAAAGAAAAAAACTTAACCCTAATACTGATACGGGTTTTGAATTTGAAAAAAAGAAAAAAACTTAACCCTAATATTGATACGGGTTTTGAATTTGAAAAAAAGAAAAAAACTTAATTCGAATCAGAACTCAAAATAGATGAATTTGATCATCCATGCATGTGCACAGATGACTCTGATACCAACTGTGGGACTTAATCTATATGCGGAATAGACCCACGGATCTGTCTGTGCAAGGGACATGGTGATCAGGGGTTCAGATAGCTTACCTAGCTGAGACGCCGCCATGGAAGCCGGATAAGAATACCAGAATTCCTGTAGAGCTTAGGATCTTCCTCTCCTTCACATCCTTTCTGTAATACAATAGATGAGACTCGAATTTTGCTGTGGTGTACGATCGGGGACCCAGCTCTCTTTTATAGAGTCTGTGGAGAGAGAGTTTGAAACCCATTACAGCTCTCTCCCTCCCACGCTCCACATTGTAGTATCCTAGTTCAACTCAAATTGCTGTCTGCGTAAGACAGCTATAGCATTCCAAATTTAATATGTAGAGCTGCTGAGATAGATCAGTAGCGCGGCAGTATCACTGAAGTGGGGCCCACTGGTCTACTCAATCATCCAGTCCAACTGTATGACAATCCAAACCGTTGATCAGTGAGGCCCACCAAATAGAGTTCTTACACCATTCACTAAATGCCCACCACTCCTCATAATTACAAAATCAAATCTATTTAACTATTGGTTTATGGTTCATCTAAGTTGGGGTTCATTATTGGTACGTCTTAGCTCAAGTTGCATGCTTTCGTCATACTTTTTGCCTAGCATAGATGATTCTATCATTATATTAACCACCATGCCTTCGATGACAACATTGGCAAGCATATGCTGATTCCAAATATTCATCCATCAACCATTATTATAGGCAACACATACCCCTAAAGTAGCATCGAGGACTTAAAATGAGACGATATAAAAGAAGTGCAACCAAAATATTCTTCCAACGGGCAAAGACCTTTAGTTATGTGGCTAGAACTATCTAACAATGATGTGCAACTATTTCTTTTATATATGTGCATAAAATGAATGATTGCTAGTCAGTTACAGAACACTCGGATACATAAAATTTAAAGAAAAATAAACTAATGTCCGTTAATCATAGGATTCTCTAATGTAAGATATAAGAATGAGTTTTATTTTATAAAAATATTTTTTTTGCATGTTAACCAAAAAATGACCCTAAAAATGGAATTCCCTTGTCAATGGTGTTGATACAAATATTCACTAATTTTTCACATGGACGCTTCAAATTTAGTGGGACCCATAAAGCCAAAATCGCTTGAACGGTATCAATGAAAACAATTGTTACATTTTCTATGTCCATACCTTCATTCATTGCATTCTAAACATGCATTAGATTTTATCCAATACAAGTTCTCTATCTCCGCAGGAAGTTTGTACATGTGAGATTCATGGTTCGGTGATCCAAACCATTGAACTCGTTATGCTTATCATTGATGGTTCATGGCCAAAAAACATCCTTAATAGAACAACTCCATCCCCTTTATTGCTGGCGTGGAGTGGGAAAATAGGCTAGAGATTGCATTGCTAGGATATTCCAAATCGAGAGCTTTTGGGGCATGGTATATCCGATGGCCATGATATCACTAGCCCGGGCCTGATTGATTGCATTACTATGAGATTGAGTGGGCCAGGAGGTGGGGCTCTCGGCCTGGACCCATGCTTGATTTGCTGGTGGTAACAGATGGGGTGGCTCGGTCGTGCTCCCGCTGTGGACGGAACATGGTAAGATAAAGAAAAATCCTAACCATTTGATTTTGCCACTTAAAAGCTGACCACACGTTTTCCTTCCTAGATACCAAATTGGGTGGCTGGGATCATTTGATCAATGTGATTTTCATGATATGATCCCTTGATTGGGCAGCTGCTCCTATGCCGCATTACTCCAAAATTAATGGAACTATAGACTACCCGAGCCGTCTATGAATGAATGGATGGTTTAAAAGGAGCAACGGCTCGAATATAGCGGCAAACTTCCCAAGTATCGGAAGTTCCAACCATTGCTATCTGGGTTCTGTTTGTCGTGTGGTGGCCTACCAGGCTAACGGCTATGATCACTTTAGAGGGTGGCCATAGTGACAATGGAGCCACTAGAGACGCGAACAACTGTCTCGCCCATCGCTGGGAGGGGAGCGGATTAGGTGAGATCCCGGCCTCAACCAAGACGGTACGCACCTTACTGTGGGGCCCACCTTGATGTATGTATTTAGCATCGATGCTGTCCATCCGTTTTTTTCAGATCATATCAGTAAATTATCCCAAAACTAAACTAGATCCATTTATCAAGTGTACCATACCATGATAAACAATGGTGATTGAACTTCTTAAGGTGCACTTTAATGTTTCTATTATAGATGGAGGGAAAAATAAATATCAACTTGATCTAACACGTTTGTGGCTCATTAATGACCAATTACTAAAGTTTCCTTGGCATGATTCACCTGATAATTGGATTTACTTAATTTTTAGAATGATGGATTAAAATAAAAAATAAAAAATGGACAACGTGGATATATGATACATGCATCAACGTTGGTCCATGACAAGGGCTACACCTTTGGTGAGTCCGGGCTCCCACATAATACATTCCCAGTTGGGAGCCTTTGTCAGCCGCGTGGATTGGGTAGTATGGGATTAGTTGAGATTTTGGCCTCACCTAAGACAATACAGCTCTTACTGTGGGGGCCCCTTTGATACATGTATTATATATTAGTGATATGCATTCGTTGTTTTTTTTCAAATCATTTTAGGGCATTATTTCAAGTTATCAGGTGAACTACACCATAAGAAATGATGGTGATTGACCATTAATGGGGCACATAAGTTTTGGATAAATTTGATATTTATTTTTTCCCTTCATCAAGGTTTATGTGACCTTATCAACAAATTAGATGGTAAATAAACACTGCGAAAACATTAAAGTGTGCCCTAAAAGGCTTTTAATAGTAAGAAGGTCAATCACCACTGTTTATTACTGTGGATTAGCTTTTCTCTCTCAATATTTATTTATTTATTTATTTATTTTTTTATAATGCCCTAAAATGAACCTTAAAAGTAGGTAGTGTGGCCCCAACGGTAAGGGCTGCAACGTCTTCAGTGAGGCAGGGTCTCACCCAATCTTTTCTCCCCACAAGTATCTAGATAGAGATGGGACTTTCTAGGCCCAATGTGATGTATATGTATTATCCACGCCGTCCATCCATCTTGAAAGATCATTTTAAGTTACAATTCTAAAAAATGAGGCCGATGAAGGCTCAAGTGAACCACACCACTGGACGCAGTGGAGATTGAAAGCCTACCATTGAAAACTTCTTGGGATCTATAGAAGTTTTGGATCAAGTTGATATTTAGGTTTTCTCTTAATACAGGTCTATGTAACCTTATAAACATGTTAGATGGCAAATAAACATCATGGTAGGCCCTAGGAAGTTTTCAATCCCTGCTGCTTCTTGTGATGTGGTCCACTTGAGCCTTTGATCTTGCTCCTTTTCGCTTCTTGTGGTGTGGTCCACTTGAGCCTTTGATCTTGCTCCTTTTCGGGCTCATGCGCCAAAATGATCTTTCAAAATAGATGGACATCATGTATAAAACATATACATCATAGTGGGGCCTACGGAGCCCTTAACATGACTGTCCATCCCTAACTAAGTCCTGGTGGGGTAGTACCCAATCTGCACCGCAAGCTCCTCGAAAATATCTCCCCTTCCGTCAGGGCCCTTCTACCACTGCTTCTACCCAGTACAAAACCAAGAACAATTCTAGAATTGCTTGTGCAGAATTGATTCTTTGGAAATATGCTTGGTAAGATGCCATGAAAGTTCAAGTGATCAGTGGTACTGCATATAAGCTCTACTAAAAACTACAGCACAGTGTCCTAAGCTTTGTGGGCCCCACCATATTGCATGTTTAACATCTACTCTTCCTATCAGGTGTGCCCCCACATGTTCACCACAGGTACAAAAAACCAAATTCAGTCAAAACTCGGGTGGGCCAACCCATGAGAAGTAATGTAAAATCTCAACTAACACCTCTAAGCTCTTGCACTTGCAATGTGGCCCACATGAGTCATGGATCAAGCTAACTTTAAGGCCCTGTTTGGGCAACTGGATTAGAAGGGATTAGGTGGGATTGTATTCAAAAAAACATCATTATTACCCATGGCAGGGATTGTCCCCTGATTCCATGGGATTAGATTAATGCTCTGCTTTGTTGGTAATATGGTGGTACATTGAATGGATATACCCACCATCATTTGAAATTACTAGAATAACACATATGTATTATATCTAAACCGTTCATTTGTTTTGTAACCTCATTTTATGGTATGGGCCGAAAAATGAGGTAGATCCAAAACTTATGTGGCCCCAAAGAAGTTTTCAACGGTAAGTATTCAATCCCCATTGCTTTCAGTGGTGGGTCCACTTGAGCTTTAGAATTACCTGATTTTTGGTCCATGCTCTAAAATAATCTCAAAAAATGGGTGGACAGTGTGGATATAGCCCACACATCAGGGTGGGACTTACACAACTTGCTAGCATTGAGTGAAATTGGCACGGGACCCAATGTAATTCCATCCGATCTAATTCCAAGCTTTGCCAAACATGGAGTGGAATTGGCACGGAACCAGATGAATCCAATCCCACCTAATCCCTTCTAATCCTGTTGCCCAAACAGGGCCTAAGAGTTTCCATTCATCTTGACGGCACAAATGTTAAATGGGTCATAGGGAATACACACATTATGGCAGGCCTAGGCACAAACCTACATTTGGTGTCCCCTCCTATTTGTTTCTTGTATTAGTTCAACGTAGATGAAATTATGTTGTGCGTGCAGGATGCAAATAAATCAAATTAAGGTTCCAAGTCATGGGTCTCAACTAAGATGTTTATGTTGTTATTCAATTCGGAGGCAGCATTGCATGTGCAATGAATAACCCAAATTCATTTATACGCGCATAAGTATGTACATGCCAGGCATGCCGTGTTGTATTTGACTTGAATTGAACCGAACACTCTATAAGCCCTTACACTTACATAATTAAATTAAAACTATGTCTATGGCAATTGGCCTTAACACTTAGCCACTAATTGTCAGGATGATTGGCTGATTTATATTGGAGATGATTAATCCTTTGGATGGATTCTTGTTGCCTTGAAGTTAAAGATTATTATTTTTTTAATCATACTGCTGATGATTTGGCTGTGTTTATCCAAAAAATAATAACATAGGCAAGTAAAATAAGAATTTAAAAGCTACATGCCAATTTTATTAATACGAATGAGGAACTAATAAAATCAGTATGTAAAAATAAATAAAGCATAAAAAGCTATAGAACACGGTTTGAGCAGGTGAAACGACCATGGATATTCGACTATCTTCCGGACTTGGGTGGTTGTAAGACGGTTGTGAAAAACCCTTGACAATCATGGCTTTTGGTCAGCAGGATGTGATTGAGAAATCATTGAATAAGACTTAAAGGGTCACTTGGATGCCTATAGTGTCCTTAAGCTACAAAAGGATTACAGGGAATTGTTGTTGATTGATGTCTTAAATTTGTAATTCATCAGTTTGTCGATGACAAGTTTGATGCCATCAAGCTGGCTTCGATGTTATCGAGTATTTTCCGAATTTCCTCTATTGATTGTTGGACATATTAATGTCATTTTTTTATGACATCAAGGAGTGTTCAATGACATCGAATGTTGGTCGATGCAATCGAAGTTGGGTCGAGCAATCGAAGGTTTTCGATAAAATTCATGTTTTGCCTCTGGACTGATTTGGTGATTTTTCTATGCCTTCGATGTCATCAAAGGTTAAGTGTCGATGACATCGAAGGGTGTTTGATGACAATAAACTGTTTCACGTAGATTTTCGCAAATCAGCCAGATCTACGGAATTTATTTCTGATTTTCTTTGGGATTCTTCCTAAGGCTATATATATATATATATATATATATATATATATATATATATATATATATATATATATATATATATATGGTTTAGGTACTATGAGCTCAAGCGCACACCAAGGGTTTGTGAGGTGAAGTGTGGCACCGTGATGCGTGTAGACCATCAACACCGTGCATTTCATGGGTTCCCTTTAAATTATGGGATATCCCAAAAATCAACCGTATACGGAGCTCAGGTGGGCCATACCATCTAAACTATGTGAAGACACCGTTAAAACATATAAAAGCACTTGGCGAGGCCCACCTGAGTGCTTCATGCACCTGAAACTTGGTCTAAACCCTCATTCAAGTGGGACACACATAATGGATGGGCTGGATTTGCAAACCACATCTCGGTGAGCCCTAAAAAATGGTTATGAATGTTTTAATGGTGCACGGCCCCTCTACACTTCTGTACGTGGTGTGGCCCACACAAGTCACGGATTGACTTGATTTTTGAGACCTAGGCCCACGATGGAATGGTGCATCAAATGCACGGTGTTGATTTTCAAAAGGCATCACGGTGGGGCCCACTCAGCTCGACCGCATGTGACGGACGAGTGCACTCGAGCCATTGTACCTTTTCCCATATATATATATATATATATATATATATATATATATATATATATATATATATATATATGGGAAAAGGTACAATGCGCTCGAGCTGATTTTAACGCCCCATGAGGTCGAGCTATATGGGCCCCACCGTGATGCGTTTCGAACATCTACCCCATCAATCAGATGCATCATTCCATCATGGGCCTAGGTCTCAAAAATCAAGTCAATCCGTGACTTGTGTGGGCCACACCACATACGTATGGAGAGGGTCATGCACCATTAAAACATTCATAACCATTTTTGAGGGCCACCGAGATGTGGTTTGAAAATCCAGCCCATCCATTATGTGTGTCCCACTTGAATGAGGGTTCGTACTAAGTTTGTGCGCATGCAAAACTCAGTGGGCCCCACCAAGTGCTTTTATATGTTTTAACGGTGTCTTCACATAATTTTAGATGGTATGGCCCACCTGAGCTCTGTATACGGCTGATTTTTGGGACATCCCATAATTTAAAGGGGACCCATCAAATGCACGGTGTTGATGGTCGAAACACATCACAGTGGGGCCCACATAGCTCGACCTCACGGGAGCTTATCGTCAGCTCGAGCGCATTATACCTTTTCCACACACACACACACACACACACACACACACATATATATATAAACAGGATTAAGATGTTGTAACACCCCGAATTTTTGCTATTCTGAATTACTAAAAAACCTTAAATTTATATATATATATATATATATATATAACTAGTCATGTCATCACTTACTGACCTTTGATACTCGAGATGGGCTTATACGCGGCTGGTACCGATAAAGAACCGTACTAATAAGATCGATCCGCTGTATAAAACTGATGAATCCAACTGATCACTTAAACATTAAGTTTTGCCCCATGATTTGTTCACATGGGGCCCAAATCTAACCGACCTGCCACTGACTAATTAAACAACCGTAACTAAATTAAAGATCTACTCAAAGCTGAGTCAGCTATGGCCTGGACCTTAATAAATAAACCAAATCAACCCGATTACTCTTTTAGCTTAAAACCGACGGTTTAGAGTGATCATGACCGAATCACCATTTTTACTAATTTCGAATAGGCCATACTGTGAACTTAGTTAATCCATACCTCAACCACTACGCCCAAGAAATCTCCCTACCTAATTTATTCCAGAAGTACACCGATTACCTGAACAAGCTTTAAACTGCTCGTTAGTAGGCCGCTAGTTCCAAAATTATAGAGTAATATCTATCTCACTGGGCTTGTGGTCCATCACAAGAAATGGACTCAAACGACGCCTGGAAACAGACGATTTGCGTCATCCAGTTGGCACTTGTAAAATGCAACTCTCCCAAGTATTGACAAAAAATCTAAATTTTATAAAAAATGGCCCTGCCACTTAGGACAATAAACTAGGATATCTCAGCCATCAGATTCCACCCAAATTTGCACCATAGGTTGAAGATATTTCCTACACTTGTCCGCTAAATATGACCCCCGATCGAGAAACGGTGACCGTTTATCGCAAATCGGACCATTGCGACAAAACCCTGCATCCTTTTGCTGTCAAACTTTACCCAGCCCTTCATTGGGCCATGGGGTACCTGATCCATGAATTAGATGGGCCAGGGGGCTATCAGGGCAGCCCCAACAACCATAAATGGGCCCCACAAGGCCATTAGAAGCAATTAATAGAACTCAAAGTCAAATGATTTAATTTCGGGGTATATAACCCAAGTCAAGGAGAGAGAGAGTATGTGTGTGTGTAGTGTGTGGGTGCATATTATGCTTGGGGACCGGAATTCCCCACACAATCAGCTCCACATTGTCGGGAACTTCGACTTAATCACCGTAGGAACGAGCTACGTTCAGTCCAAGGTAAAAATTTGAAGTCCTATCCATCTCTCCCTAGCTATAAACTACATGTGTGCACCTTATAGTTGAATTCGTAGGACGCAGGGTTCCGTCATGTCAAGTTTACGGACCCGTCGACGCTAGAGCGACTCCAAGGACCCCCAATCGACTATAGGTGCGGACCTAGCGTAGACCTTAGTGAATGTGAATGGTGTATGTGCTTGTATGTTGTTGAATTTTTTGAACTTCTTGATTTGAAACATAGACATAGGTTTTCCCTAAATTTGGGAGAGGGATTTAGGTCCCGAGAGCTCCCCAATGTGTGAATGTCGGTTTATTAGTCTATTAGGAATCTCATGTGCTATTCCCCAAATATATTGCTGATTTGGTATCTTGAACTTCATCACATGCAATTTCTAGGTGTAGATTGGATGCATGGTTTGCCTACCCGTTGATTTACTGAAATTGTTGTGCTTGGCTTCCATTACCTTGCTGAATTGTATGATTCATGTTGGCGCATGCGAATTAAATTGTTATGAATGGGTGTATGGTTGTTCATCTTCGCTAAATTGCTGAAACATGTTGATCCTGATCTCCAATTACTGCTGAAATTGTAATGTTGACTCTTCACATGCAGATGTTCGACGGAATTTAGCATGCTGCTGTCCATATGCCTATAATGCTGAAATATGCTTGTCACTTATGAAATTGTCCCTAAAATTGTTGAATATATGTTATCTACCTATGCACGTGTTCCCTTATGGATCGACCGATCAACCGGAATCCCTTTGGGCAACCTTTCCATTGGGTCAGCCCACGAGCAAGTTTGGCCCGACTTATCGGTCGTAGTCGGACTACACGAGACGTCGTTCTCAGGCCGTACAGTCTGTGGTTCGTCTTGTGGGAGCATATTAGCCCACTGATTGGTCATCCTTAGATGTTAACCATGATCGTACACGTCTGATTGAGCCTGAGGTACCTTGTGACCCATGCGCCCACTGTTAATCATGATTTGCGGCCCATAAGACTCGTGAGTCGGGGATAGTGGTATGAGACACTATGCCCATGCTGTCGGCTTACGCTTGGGTGACGACCTCCTCGCAGTGACCATGAGTAGGACTTTGAAGTCCCAATTTTTTCGTATGAGCCTAAGAGCTATTGGATTGACGAACCCACGAGGGCTAAGGATCGCAAGAGTCATGCAGCCACGACCATTAGAGTCGCGCAATCAGATTAGGGCAATGTTTTCCGACAAGGGTATCTCGATTTTCCTAACCTGCTAGATGAATGAGCTTAATTAATCAACTTGACTAACATTTACATGACATTGCATTATTTACTTTGGTGATTCGACAGTCGAGATCGCTTTGAGGGAGTGTTGGTCATTCGCGATCATTAAATGTTGTCACTCGAGGGAGTGTTGGTGGTGAGAGACATGCATCATGTCATTAAATCATGCATTACATTAACTAGAGCATCTAGGATTCTATGATGTATATTGTTCACTAAATTTACTCTCGTGTATGATAATTTGTGTAACTTATTATTAATGGTACCACCGTATTAGCTACTCACTCTCACTCTGGGACGGTGTTCTAAAACATGAACCAGAACCTGTCATCGTGCAAGGTTGATAAAGCTAGATGTGCTGGAGGATGCGGGCATGGATGATGAGGATGAGCGAGCGTACTATCAGACTTCCAGCGGTTTCTTATAGTTTATGTTTGGATGGTTGTTGGACATGGGTCAGGGCCCTAGTTATTTTGGGATATTTATTTGGGTGAGATTAGTTTTCAGTTTGGATTTTATTGGCACTGTATTTTGGATATCTTACATGTTTAGAGGCTCGTATTTACATTTTATGATATTCGCATGCTTATAGTTTGCTTAACTCCTCATTGCTTATGAATAAACTCAAATGCATTGAAATCTGGAGCCTATTGAGGCATACGTGGCACCCGGGAATTCGGGAGCCGAGTTCATACTCGCCCCCTGAAATTCGGGGCGTTACAGATGTATCTTCGGGTTTCTAATTTATCCAGAGGGTTTCAAAGGTGTAGCAGGGGTAAGATTCGAGGTTGTTCAAATCGGGTAATCTCTTTCTCTCTGTAGTCTTTGCTTTCATAAGATTATTTGTCACTTTGTGATGTAGTTATTTTTTATTATTATGAATGGGTTTTTCCAAGTTAAATCGTCGTGTTCTCTTTATGCTTGCTTGGTGCAATTGGATTACTTTCCTAGATTCATCTGTGTGCTTCCGCGGTCCCCCAATAGTAAGGGTGTACATCGAGTTGAACCGAGTCGAGCTAGCCTCAACTCGACTCAGCTTGGCCACTAGCTGACCTCAGCTCAAACTCGACTCGGCTCGGTCCTCGAGCTTGACTGGTCAGCTTGATTCGGTTTGGTCAGCAGCTCGGGCTGAGTTTGAGCCAAGTTTGTCATTGAGGCATTTTCACAAACACTTGGACTGCACCTTCAAAATCTCACTGTATTTGAGATAGCAACAATAGTTTTACAGGTATTTTATTAAACACCTTCTAAGCAACATAAAAATCAATAATAATAAAAATGGTGTTGGTTTCATATACATACCTTCCTTGCCACCAGCCACACTTCTTTGAGTAATTTCATCAAACACTTGGTGACTAACATCAATATCAAAGTAACCAAGTCACCGAACTGGTTCGTTCTAAGTTTAATTTGAGATGGGTTCGATTTGAGTCGAGTCGGGCTGGGGCCAGCTCGAACTCATTATCGAGCTCAAAAAATAAGCTCGAACTCAGCTTTGAATCAAGTTGAATCGAGCTTTTTTTAGTCGAGTCGAGCTAGCTAACCGAGCTAGCTCGGTTCATGTACACCCCTACCCAATAGTAATTGGATTACCAAAGCTGATTAGATGCATGTATTTGCCTGTAAAGGCTTTACAAGCTGTAAACATATTATAACTTTTAGTCGTAACCTGAAACTTGGCAAAAGGCCATGTTTCATATTACAAGTAAAGTACTTACAACCAAAAAGTCATTATACGTAGCAAAACACAAGGGTTTATATATACTTGTGGTATGTGGGGCCCACTGTAATGTACATGGTACATCCAATCTATTCATCATGTTCTTCTATGGCTTTAAAAAAAAGATTATTAACTACCAAACGGACCACATGAGGGAAGGATGGGATGTCCACTATTAAAAACTTTCAAATTGCAATTGGGCCCCATTGTGATGGGTGAAGGACATACAATCCATCTAGTGTGTGGATGCTTTAATGCTCTCTTAGGGCCAAAAAGAAAAAATCAAGTCTGTGTTATGGTATTTGTAAATTTTCAAAGGTTTACCACCCAAGCTCTATGATATGAATACCTACTTTATCCACTGTAAATACTTTCAAGCCAGCCAAATGCATGATATGTTTACCTTAAACAGATTATTGTTTAAAAGCCAAATGGAATAACATGTAAATTGCTTATACATGAAACTTTTTTCAAGTCTAATGTGTGGATCAAAGTGGTCATGAATGTTTACTTAGACCAGATTTTGTTGTGGCAACGTGTTGGATAAAAGTAAAATTTAAACTAAGTTAATTGATTTGGACTTGCTACAACGTGGTCCTAAACATAAGTGCAAATACTAAAACTAAGCTAAGCTAAGTATTTATGAGGGACAAAAGTTTTTTTTTTTTTTTTTAAACATTGAGTTCAAAAGAGGCAATGGCCTTGCGGAATATCTGACAGTGTGAGAGATTCAGATGGTTGGTGTTGTCTGGACGTCTTCAATCTATGCAGAAACAGGGGACTTTAATTGATCGAAGAAGTTGCTCTATTAATCGAGTGAAGCCCGGATTAAACAAATTGGTCGCTAGATAATTTTGGACAAGTTCGATCGATCGACGAGTGATCAACAAAATTCAAAAAATCCATGTTAACTCTTTGGACACTTTTGAGAATATTTTACTGATAAAATATGGTGGGCTTGATCAATCAAGAGTTACTTGATCGATGTTAATCAATCAAACCTTAGATCAAGGATGCGCATAATTTTACGTAATTACATAGATTTGTTTCCTAATATGGGTGTAACTCTTTGGACACAGATTTGTTTCCTATATAAGTGTAATTGCGGGAGTAGGGTATGACAAGGAGGGTTAAGTCGATTATCAGGTTTCAAAATGAGAAAATGAGGGTTTTCACATTTATAAGTGATTTCATCTCTTATACTTTCATTTTCATAGTGGATTTGATTGTCGTTGTGTGTTATCAGTTTTTCCCGGAAGGATTTTCCACGTAAAATCATGCATTTTTATGTATGCTTTGTTTGCATTTATTTTTTCGATGTATGATTCTAATTTGGAGTCTTCTTCCGTAGTTCCAAAACAAGTGACATTAAAGCTATATGTGAGGACTGGAGTTTAAATATGAAACATGGCAATGAATGGATCTAACGTAAAGTATGTGACAAAAAAGTTCACCGATAAAAAATAACATTGAATTATGTAATATGAAGATGGGAGGCCTTATGGTTTAATAAAGATTGCAACAGACATTCCTTGGCACAACAAAATGTCCTGCGACTACGAGCTACAAATAGTGAAAAAAACTTAATGAGAGAGCGAAAACATCAATCCAATTATGTTTGGCGGATGACATCCTTTATAATGTCCTCGATTAGAAGACCACCACAAAGGCTTTGGACGAAGTTAAAAAGTTTGTACATTACGAAATCTTTATCAAATCGTATCTATTTGAATAAGGAATTCTATAATATGAAGATGGTGAAAGGGCATGATCTTAATAAACACATCAACGTGTATAATCAATTACTTTACAAGTAAATGAGTGTTGAGATGAAGATCGACAAAGAAGACCAAACCCTAATTTCATTAAATTCTCTTACAGAGTCATATAAGAGTCTCATAGACACTATGTATCACGACAGAGAGACCATTAATGTCGAATCTTTTATCTCGGCCCCTCATTCGAAGCAACTGAGAAAGAATGACAATGACGGGGTTAATCTACGGATGCGTTAGTAGTTAAGGGAAAATTTTATGAACGGGAGAAGAAAATTCTGCGATATAGTTTCGAGTATGCTAAAATTGTGGAAGATTATGGCGTGTGAATGAGGATTATTAGAATCCTAAAACCTGTAAAGCAGAGAAATCAGATGAATCACCAAATGAAAAAAATTCTGCGATATAGTTGTGTTGACTTTATTTGGTTAATCTACGGATGCATTAGTAGTTAAGGGAAAAATTTATGAACGGGAGAAGAAAATTTTGCAATATAGTTTCGAGTATGCTAAAATTGTGGAAGATTATGACTTGTGAATGAGGATTGCTAGAATCCTAAAGCCTATAAGGCAGAGAAATCAGATGAATCACCAAATTAAGTCAACACAACGAAATTCAGTAAGGAGGTGGGTGGTAGTGACATTTTAACCGCATCTAAGTATGTGTATCCCGGCAACTATTGAATTTTGAATTCAGGGGCTTCATACCATATAACATCTTATTGGAGTTGGTTCAACAGTTACCGAGAGTATGATGTGGCCAAGCGTTTATGGACAATGACATTGCCTGTAAGGTTGTTAGTGTCTGATCGATATGCATTAAGATATTTGATGGGTGGAGAGTATCTTGAAATATGTGAGACACATTCCTGATTTAAGAAACAATCTGATATATTTAAGTGTTCTTGAGGCACTTTAGTGTAAATTCATTGGGTTTAATCATATCCTGAAAGTTTTAAAATGGGTACTCATTGTGGTGAAGACACAACAGAGCGGCGACCTTTACAAGGTGATTAGGAATATCGTGTTGGGTGGATCTGCAATGTTTGTAGCGGAGTCCACATCGACACGTTTATGGCATGCACGCATAAATTATATGAGCGAGCGTGACATAAAAGTACTTTATGATCTTTGTTCGATTCCCGCGTTCAACAATATTAATTTTAATATACGTGAGTATTGCATATATGGTAAACAATTGCGTTTATTTTTCAAGTTTGAAAAATATGTAAGTAAATAAGTAAATGATCATGTGCATTTGGATGTATGGGGACCGTCACCTATGATTTATAGTAGATGATCATTATTCTTTATCACATTTATTGATAATTTCTTTAGAAGGGTATGCGTTTATTTGTTGAAAAATAAATATGATGTTTTCGCCACTTTTCAATATGCGAAAAGGTATAGTAAAAAAGTAGTCAATACGGAAGTTAAAAGTGTTAAGGACATATAACGGTGGAAAATTCATCTAAGGGGAATTCAATCAGTTTTACAAATATGATGGGATAGTAATGCACAGTATAATAAGACATACATCAGACCATAATGGTGTGGCAGAACGAATGAATCAGATTCTCTTAGAGAGAGCCCGAAGTATGTCGAGTAATGCTATATTGGGCTAGTATCTATGAACTAAAGTCATCAATATGACTTATTATTTAGTGAATCGATCCCAACTATGACCATATATTATAAAATTCCATAAAAAGTGTTGAGTGGTTATGATGTAGATTATTAAAGATTGTGAGTATTTAATTATGATACTTACTCTCATGTACCATTAGCTGAGAGAGATAAATTAGCCTAAATGACGAATAAGTGTACATTTGTTAGCTATGATAACGGTGTGAATGGATAAAAGTTGTATAACTGAGTCACACTGAATATCATGATGAGCCGTGATGTCATATTTGATGAGGAATCCTTGTTCTGCAATGATGAATACAAGGAAACAGAAAATTTAGTTGTAATTAATGTTGAATTTGAAAATGGTGATATATAGGTAGAAGTCAAACTGGAGGAAAAGGTATGGGGGTAGGTGGAGCAGCCACTTGAGAGGAGAAATCTAGTGAGAGATCACAAATTAATAACGAGATACAAAGATGATTCGAATATTGCATTCAATCTCATTATGAATAAGGGGGGTTCATTTACCTTATAGGAAGCATAGAAAGATAAATATGTCGATATGTGATTGACAGTAATAGAAGATAAGATTAATTTATTGTACAATAATGAGATGTGGGAGTTTGTGGAGCTTCCCGTTGGGTGTAAAGTGATCGGATGTAAGTGGATCTATCAAAATAAACATAATAAATATAAGGCAAGACTGATAGCGAATGGTGATGCGTATAAGGAGGGTATAAACTTTAGAGAGATTTTTGTGACTGTGGTGAAGCGGGTATCTATCAGATTTTTGTTGGCATTGATTGCCCAATACAATCTAAAACTGGAACAAATGGATATAAAGACTACTTTTATACATAGAGAATTGGAAGAGCATATATACATGGAGCAATCATAAGAGCTCAAGATACAAGGGTCAGAGAATATGGTTTACATATTAAATAGGTCATTATACGACCTAAAATAATCGCTTAGGCAGTCATATAAGAAATTTAATACTTTCACAGTAAATTGAAAAGTTACCAAAAGTTATTATGATTATTGTATCTATTTTAATGTACTTAGTGATGGTAAATTTATTGTACTGTCATTATGTGTTGATGACATGCTTATAGTCAGCCATAACATATCTTTGATCAATATATTGAAGATTCAGTTATTATGGACATTCGAAATGAAAGATCTAGGGGTTGTAAAGAGGATTCTCAGCATTGATACTGCAACAACTTATTGTTTCTTTTAACGGTGGGTACCCCAGTTCTTACTAGTTTCTTTGTTATGACCCATTGTAACTTTGGATCGACCTCATTTTCGGCCCATGCCCTACCATGATGGAGCAAATATGATGGACGGAGTGGATCTGCCACATCTCTTCCTTGGGTCTCACCGTGTTTTAGAAAAAAAAAAAGAAAATAAAATAAAAAGAAGAGAAAAATTAGTGCACCCAACTCCCTCCCTGATTTTCTCTCTCCTCTCCTCTCCATCCTGCTTTCTTCTTTGACGTGTCAAGCGTCCACATGACTCGACCCATTTGTGCACGCCATTCTTCATGATGGGACCCACCTCACAGATCCAAGCTGTCTTTTGGAACTGTACCATCGTGGAACCCCATCTGTTGAAACCCCTTACCCAAAAACTTCTAGTGCAGCCCAACATGAATGTTTATCTACATTATTTTTAGCACCTCCATGCATCTAGGTCCGTAGAGATTATTAGGCAGTTTGGATTTCCTTCTCATTATCTCAATGGACTCCACCTAACTTTGTCAATGCCCTTAAAACCGTCTGAACTAGGATTTCATTCCATTTTGAGTAACGACAATGCGGTACACATTTCCCATATTCTCGATTTGTGTCAAGCTCCCTCCCTCAAATCCCAGCCATCAAACCTCTCTTTTCCAACTATCATCACTCCAGCATTCTTTACTTCGAGTAGTTAATCAAAAGGCACTAAAGTGCCAGATTTTCATCTCATTAGCAATAGAGTATCGTAACCAAAACTTTCCAATCTTACAACCCACCAACCAAAATCCTTTCAAACTTTAATACGAGGCTTTTATGAGTTCTTATAACTAATCCAAGTAATTTATGAGCGTTTGTTTGTATAAATACTCCCTTAGTCGAATTCTACCATTGAAGCCGACCCTTCTTCTTCACCGTGAAGCATCGCCGTTGATCCTGGCATAACATCGATTTAACAATCCAAACTATTGGCCGTTTGGCTCTCTTGGTGCATATTAGATCATAAGAATCTATCCAAGACCGGGTTCTAGGAACTCCACCGCCAAGCTATTTAGTTTGACCCATTGGACTCAACCGGGTTGAGTTAAACTTGGTAGTCAAGACTCTTGCTGGATGTCTCTGAAAGTAAAGGAAAAGAAGAAGAAGAAGAAGAAAGAGAACGCAAGAGAAAGAGAGAGAGAGCTTGCCAACTTGTAGCCGACCGAGTTGACCCATCATTCAACCGCGGCTGCCATGCCCAATCAAAGTGTCAAACTGACCGAAGGAGCTCTGTCCGTTCATCCATATTGACCACGAGGGAGACATCCGCCTATTTCAACCGTATATCAGTTTTGTACCACGTCGGATTATTTACAAGCTATAACAAGTAGGTGATCTTCATTGTTGAAAATTTTAGGTTAACATATGGATTGATTTGATTATTTATTATGTATTAAATTTATTTGATCACCATCATTAGTTGCACATTATTTTATTTGATTATTGATTGCATATTGTAGAGATAATTTATAAGAGTTATAAATTGACTTCATTTTATTACCGTTACGTGCTTAAATTATAATTATTTTATTATTATTATATAATGTATTTGAATTTATAGGTGCTTTGCCCTAAAAGGATTGCCATGTTATTTGCTTATGGGTGCTCTGCCCTAAAAAGATTGTAATATTTTTATGGGTGCTCTGCCCTGAGTCATTCCTGAAAGGATCAGCACGGTACAGGTGCTTTGCCCAGGTCATTCCCAAAATGATCGGCACATGTGCTCTGCCATGGGTGATTCCCTAAAATATATGCACATACAGGTGCTCTGCCCTGAGTATTTACTTTAAAAGTTTATTTACTGGTGCTTTGCTGATGGTCATTTCCTAAAAAGATCAACACTGGTGCTCTGTTGAGGATCATTCCCTGAAATGATCAACACACACAAGTGCTCTACCCTAGATTGAACATAAAAATATATTGAATGATTGTCTTATCTTATTTTTATTATGAATACAGAATCGTTATTATTATCATGTAAAATGTCCGTTCAATACTTATCATTTATCGTGTTTTTGTTATTAAGTTATATTGGTATTATCGTATAATTTTAAATTTTAGGAAGGATGTGGCCCCATGAGCCGTCGCGCTCATACCTATATTGGTTGTTTTGCAGTGCTTATATATGAAGAACTAGTTGGGTAAAGTTGAAGACTTTTCCTATTATTTATTTAAATATTAATTAAAATTCAATTTTATTTTAATGTAATTAAGATATGATGATAATTTAGTGGAACATTTGTTAATGAAAATAATACTAGTTTATCTCCCCTAGTTGCTTTGTTTACCTTAAAATGTATGGAAATTATGTGAATTGCGATGTATATTTGGTTAAATATAACTTACATTCTTGAAATTCGAATTCAAGCCTGGTTAGCTCGAGTACTGAATTTCGGGGTGTGATAGATATACATGTAAATAAGAAGAGGAGTGGGTTATAGTTGTCTCGGGTAAAATTCATTGAGAAGACGTTGATCAAGTTTGGGATGGACGAGGCTAAATTAGTTAGCACACCTGATGCTGCTTGCTTTCGGCTTTCTTCAGAGCAATGTCTCACTATAGATGGAGAAAAATAGTTTATGCCTTGTGTGCCCCATTTAAGCGCTGTAGACAGTTTGATGCATGCCATAG
Organism: Magnolia changhungtana; assembly: GCA_030180095.1. NCBI lineage: Eukaryota > Viridiplantae > Streptophyta > Magnoliopsida > Magnoliales > Magnoliaceae > Magnolia > Magnolia changhungtana. Next base: position 15,627,800 of record JASAUF010000662.1, read on the forward strand.
TTTCTATAAGATCAAAATTTTCACATGTAGTCGGTTTATGAGTAGATACATGTAAATACCCGACAATCACAAAAACCCGACAAGCAATATTAAGAGACAATGAAATGACCACTTCGTTACATACGAGATATAACGAACTACGCGTCAACATTTGAAATATCAAAGGAAAAACTTGTAGGCTATATTGATTTGGACTACGCGGGGAATGTGGATAATAAAACGCTGGCTTTCAATTAGTCAATTGTGATAATGGGTGGATTGATCAGTTGGATGTTGAAGCTTCAATATGTGGTTGCTCTTTTCACAACCAAAGCCGAGTATATAGTCGTGACAAAGGCATTGAAATAATGTGTTTTGTTAAGAGAAATGATGAACGAATTGGGGCTTCAACAGGAGGCTATGACAATATATTATTCTCTTACTAAGCATATGATGTTTGTCATCATTTTATCTGATATGTTATTGAGGAAGGCAGTATCACTCTTAAGAAGATTCATACGGGCATGAATCCAACAGATACGCTTACAAAAGTGGTTCCCACATATAAGTTCAAAATTTATTTGACTTCTCTAGGTCTGGAAAATGTTTGATGAAGACGGAGTGTGCATGAGAGGCGAGATTATGAAGTTATGATGTAGATGATTAGAGATGAAGCTTGGAGCTATGGTCATGATGATTGAAACTATGGTGGAGATTGTTGTCCGAATGTCTTTAATTTGTGCAGAAACAAGGGAGTTTGATCGATTGAATGTCACTCGATTTTGGATTAAACAGATTGATATTTGGACAGTTTTGGATAGGTTCGATCGATCAACTTTGGTGGTTCGAGGATCAACAAAATTCGTATTAACTCTCTGGACACTTTCGAGCATGTTTGATTGATCGAACATGGTGGGCTTGATCAATCAAGGATTGCTCGATCGATTAAAGCTTAGATTGACAACATGCGCAGTTTTGCGTAATTACGCAAATTTATTTCATATTCTGGGTGCAACACTATATAATGGGTGTAATTACAAGATTATGGTATAAAATGAGGACTAAGTTGATTTTAAGGTTTGGAAGGGGAAAACAAGGGTTTTCGCATCTGTGAGTGATTCAAATTCACGTAGTTTCAATTTCTTAATAGATTTGTTTACTGTTTTGTGCTGTCGTTTTGGTTTGTTTGTTTGTTTTTTTTTGTTTTTTTTTTTAAATTTAAATTCTCGAAATAATTGTCTACATAACATTGTGTATTCTTGTACATGTTTTGTTTGCATTTATCTTTTGCCATATGATTCAAATTCAGAATTTGCTTTTGCATTTCCCCAATAGTTGGCCGTGTAAGTATCCTTAATCGTTTACACAAGTATAACTGATGGCCACAGACCAAACAAAGATCACATTTTTATACAGGAGAGAACAAGTTCCCAACTAGTACATGATTATACATGCTTTCATCTTGTTATTCCCATAATGTAATGTGCACAGGAAACTCTGTTATAACTTTTATTATTAAATTTGACTAAGTTTTGCCAATCTCTAGCATTAAATATAGCTTTGCCGTGTAACTTTTATTACTAATTTTGACCAAGTTTTGGTTATCTCTCGCATTTAATATTTCCTAACACACATACTTTTTACATTTACGCTCTGACACTTATCTTCACGGCGTGTGCATAACTGGCAAGGGGTATTTTTTAAATTGTCTGATACGGCTGTAGCAAGCTGGATGTCAACAATTTCAGGAACAAAAAAGTTGTTTGGCCACCAAAGCGCTGAATATTTATTGGACGATTTAAGATGAAAAATAAGTAGTGGATCTTTTTAATCATACAGGCGTCCGCGAGTACATGTGGATTGATTAAGTAATATGATATGGTGACTGATACCCAGCAAAAGTGTGTTCCACAATATTAAATGGTTTAACTTAAATGGCCACTATCTGTGCTGCTTATCAAGTGTTATATGGAACCACTGTATCAGAAAACTCCCCATTTGATTATGCAATTTAATAGTGCTTCCGTATTAAGAATCATGCCCGGGCAGAGCATCAAATAAATCCCTCACAATCGCACCAACTCGTAAAGATTCTCCACCACTGCCAGTTGATTCATTTATCTACCCTTACTCAATAAACCAACGTGTGTGCAGATTTAGTACCACCCTCCCCTGTTCGGAGTTCAGTAGTACAGGCGGAGGCTCCGAGGGCTACTGAGGGGCCACCTTGATGTATGAATTTTATCCATACTGTCTATTTATTTATTTTTATATCATTTTAAAATAGTGGACAAAAATAAGGCAGATCCAAATCTCAAGTAGACGACAAAACAGGAAGCAACAATGCTAAGGACGGCCACCATTGAAACCTTCTTAGGGTCCACCATGTTGTTTATTTTCCATCCAACCTGTTGATATGATCATATACACCTAGATGAAATTAAAAAACAAATATCATCTTAATCCAAAACTTCTGTGATCATCAAGAAATTTTCAACGGTAGGAATTTAATTCCCTCTGTGTGGTTCATTCGAGACTTGGATCTTCACTATTTTTGGGTTCATAATCTAAAATGGTATGGAAAAAAAATATATGAACAGTGTAGAATTATTGGTCCTTCATGGCACTTGGAGCCTCTGCCTGTCCCGAGCTCCAAACCGGGGGTAGTACCTAATCGCGTCCAACCAACGTGTTGTGAGTCGGCAGCTGAGTTTTCGATCTTTCACAGGGGTTTTCTCGTCACATTGAAATCTGTCCCGCAGCTGTCGTTATAAGAGGTCTCATATGCCACGCCACGCAAGACGATGCCGAGTACACGTGGGCTTTTAACCACACGAAGCTGGTACGCCGATTTCTTGCGAGAGCCTTTCGCAGTAAGTTCCTGCGCTGGAAACTGGGTGGGGCCAACGTGATTTTTTGAGAAATCTACTCCGTACATCCGTATTCTGAGCTCATTTTACGACTTGAGACCGACCGAAAGTAAGAAGGATAAAAGACTCAAGTACGCTGCTGGAGTAAAAGGTGGGTATAAAAGTTACTATAGTTGAAAACTTTCTTGGGTGGAAAGTAATGTTTACCTGACATCCATACCGTTAATAACGTCATCCCTACTTGGATGAACTGAAAACACAAATATTAGACTGATTCAAAACTTCCTTGGCTCACGAATATTTCAACTATGTACGTTCAATACTCACATTTTAAGTCCACTTGAGTATTGGATACGGTTCATTTTTGCCCTATTAACTTAAAAATATCTCAGAAAACGGATGACTGGGATGGATTTCTCAAAAACATCACGCTGGCCCACCCAGGTTTCCAGCGCAGTAACTTTATGCGAAATGCTTTAGCAACCGGATTTCCTGCGAAAGCCTTACGCAGAAGTTCCTGCGCTGTAAACTTAGTTGAGGCCCACCCTGATGTTTGTCAGGAATCCACTCCGTCCATCAGTTTTGGGAGTTCATTTTAGGATAGTAAAATTTTTTTTTGAAAGTCCAAGACTCAAGTGAGCCGTACTAAAGGAAAAGGTGGCTAGGAAAATTTTTACCATTGAAACCTTCCTGGGTTCGACAGTAATGTTTACATGCCATCCATACCGTTAATAACTTCAGTTCTACTGGGATGAACTGAAAACAAAAATATTAGCATGATTCAAAACTTCCCTTGGCCCATGAATATTTCAACTGTGGACGTTCAATTATCCTGTTTTCAGCCCACCAGTGTATTGGATACGGTTCATTTTTGGTCTGGTTTCTTAAAATGCACTCACAAAACGGATGGGCAGGGAGGATTTCTCAAAAACATCACAGTGAGCCCCACCTGGGTTCTCAGCGCAGGAACTTCGTGCGAAAGCCTTTCACAGGAAATCCGCATCCCACGAAGCTTGGCCGACTTTCGGCAATCTGGACCATTGGTCTGTTTCATCTCATTTTGGACGGACTAATTCCTACACAACCTTAAAAGTATGATCTAAACCTTTTCAATTGTGGCCCACATCTCAACGGCAGGGAAGAAAAATACAACACCAGTCCACATTCAACGGAAAAATTCAATAATGGTATTATGATTTATAGCGCTTGCGTGTCACGGTTCATACGCAACAACAACGGTCTAGATTAGCAAACATCTGACTATCTGATTGGTACACATTCATTGGATGGTTGAAATAAAAATATCTAATTGTCCAATTTTGGTAAACAACTGTCCATAAATCAGAGGTTAGGATAATTCAACCACAATGATTTTATGGAATTTGGATGCAGAAAGTGGGTTATACAATTTTAGCGGATTTGACAGGAGTAAACGTTTGCTACGTTTACAATCCACGAGTACCTGTATATCAGGCATCGAATGCTGGCGGAGTATCAAATGACCCCCTTAATAATCGTACGTTAGTTTCCTGCAAGGCCCACAACACCTTTAACCTAAATCCCTACGGGACCTACTGAGGTATCCTTGTGAGATCCACTCCGTCCATCAGTTTCTTTAGATGATGATAGGGTTTGAACCAAAAAAAGAGGCGGATCAAAACTCAAGTGGCCACACGAAATGAAATAGTGGGGATGGAAACTCCCCCTATTAGAACCTTTCTCAGCCAACCATGATGTTTATATACCATCCAACCCGTTCATAAATTGACTCCTACAGGATAAATCGGAAATACAAATACCAACCTGATTCAGAACTTTTGTGGGCCCAATAAGGTTTCAATGGCGGTAGTTTCCTTTTTCACTGTTTTCTGTCGTGTGGCCCTCTTGAGTTCAGATATACCCCATTTCAGTAGTGTTAAAATAAAATGAGCTGAGGAAACTGATGGACGGAGTGGATTTTATATGGACATCGTGGTAGGCCCCACAGGTTTTTTTTTGGTTACAAGGGATTAGTAATGGGATACGGTAAACTCGCGTCCATAACAATCCTAATAATATCTTCTGCCCTCTCTCAAAAGAGAAACACTCACTCTGCCTTCTCTAGCAGAGACCAAGATCTCGCTTTCCCATCTTTCTGTCTTTCTAGGGCGGGAAATGGCGCCACCATCGGATCAGCCTCCTCTTCCACCGGCGCAGCCACAACAGAGGCCGCGCCAGCAGCAGCCGCAGGGTTTCGGGCAGATGCTTTCGGGCATCATACGGATGGCGGTTTTCTGGTATTTCGCGATGAAGTTCTTCTCTCCCAAAAAGCCCTCCGATCCTTCCCAACTCATCTCTAATATCTTCCAAAAGGGCGAGCCTCTTGTCAGTTCTCTCTTTTCTCTCTATCTCTCTATCTGTCTCTATATCTATAATTTCAGTAGTTATTATCTATGCGATTAGTGTCTGTCATGTTTTTCCCCATCAAAACTCGCAAAACCCTAAGCACGCGTTGTAGTGTTCTTTCAACGGGTGGTGATGAAAGAAAAATGAATTTCTTTAGTCGAGCGTAGGATCTGAACAGTGCTGCTAATAAGATGGAGAACAACTTACGGTGATCTCAGCGCGGGTTCTAGGCCACAGTCAGGCGAAATCTGAGCGTCCATTTTTTGGGTTCGGAATTGTTGGTAGGCGGTTGAGATCATGTAGAGTTTTTTTTTTCTTCTTCTTCTGGTGAAAGGGTGAGGATTGATTCGATATTGGGTTGAGGAGGAGGTGGCGGTTGAGTTAGAGGCTTCTGGCTGATTGGTAGCGGGGATTCGTAGATTGGAATTAAGTGTAGCGGTTTCAGGAGGAGTGCTAAATGTACTCATCTGTGTGTGATGTGCAGGGTGTTTATGGCACATGAGTGAAGTCGGGGCCATTCATTACATACCTCCCACTTTGAGTCCGTCCTAGACCAAAATTCAGGTTGGTCCACTCATCAGGCAATAGATGTGGACTGACTGTTGGCGGTTTTGATGTAATAGATGTGGACTGACTGCTTGTAACAGTAATTTTCTCTGACTGTAGGCCGGCCTGTTTTTGGGCCATGTCATACTCAAAGTGAACCTTAGTTGATGAATGGCATGGGTCTCACTTATGTAACTTGAAGACCCCCTGCTATGTGGGCTTCGGATACCCATGCAAGTTTCTCATTAAACTCTAGCATTGATCATGGGGAGGTTTCTCTATCAATCTTTTGGTGGTTGGGAAGCATTCCGCCATTGGGATGTTGAGGTGATTTGGTGTCTTCCTCTATTGAAGGAAGAACCCAGCTATGTCTTTGTTGTGTCCACTTTGATTTCGTGCATTTGGTTCCCTTATGGCAGGAAAGATCAAAAGAGAGCTTGGTCCTCTATCTTTGCTGTAAATGGTTTGCCTTTGGAAAATGTCACACTGACTTGTTTAAAGTTCTTGGTATCAATGTTTTAACCAGGACTGGATCCCCAACTCATATTTGTCGGAGGTTCGGTCCCACCTCTATACAAAGTGGCCCTTGTTATGGTTTTGTACACCCCAAGGTCTAGGGTTTGAAGAGTTGGTCGCACTATCATAAAAAACCACTGTCCAACTAGTCAGAGACCTGTTTTGGCCCAGAAATGTTGTCAACCAAAAAATAATACAAGTGAATGAATTTAACAGGTAACTTGTGCACCAGCACAGTGGTTATGGTGTCTGATTTTGGAGTAGAGGTTGTGGAATGTGGATTTGAGTTTTTAGTAGTGATATTTTGTTTTTTTCAATAAAGCGGTTACCTAATTGACCTGGGTTATAGTGACTGGGCCCTCTTTGGTTGTTAGTTCCGGTCTGTCTGTCTGGTCTGATTTGGGTTTTAAGACTAGTTAATATTGCTGTGCTGAATACCTATCATTCGTGTTTAGCATTCGATATGCTGTGGCACATCCTTAGTTACTTTGACATGGTTACATTGTTTTCTTTGTTATCAATCCCCCAAAGCATTGTTTGATTTACTGTCTATTTCACACTGCTTTTGGCTTTATATTGTGTCGATTTGAGGTAACTGCTTCGATTCAGTGGAAATGACCAAATCATAGTACCTCGTTTAACATCATATTGAAGGACTCATTCAAATTGCAATCATGCTACTTTTATGGTGGGCCTGAAAGAACTATAAATACAATTTGATGGCCAATTTCTCATTTTGAATACTGAGGAAGTTAATCAAAAAGTCATGTGGTCTTCCAAAGGGCTTGGAGTAGGGTAGTCTATTGCGCTATGGGGCTTAATACGTTTCATGGTTGTAATAGGGAATCTTTTGATGCTAGTTGGGGGTCGCCCTCTTGCATGACTAAGTGGGCTCTTTTGTGTCCTGATGTTTCTTTTTACTGTAAAATTTTTGCTGCTTAAGAAAAAGGAAGTTAATCATGATTTTTGGGCATCCGGATTCTAGTCATGCCTTAGTAACATGAGCGGCAAACAAAGCTAACGTTTCTTTCTCATTTCTGTGCAAATAACTTTGGAATAAGTGCACCTTTGCGACCGATATTTCCAACCATTTTTTTGAGCTATAATACTCCCGTAGATTTTATCTTTTTTTTTTTTTTTTTTTTTGAAAGATGACGAACATTGTATTAAAAGGCAAAAGGAGAAATACAGAGAGTGCGGGGCCGCTGAGGAAGCGGACCAACTACGCTCCTGTAGATTTTATCTTTTGCCAAGCAATCATGAGAACAACATGTCAAAGTACGTTGGACAAGACAGTGATAATGATGATGGTTCTTTTGAACTATTATATGATACTCTGGTCAGTTTTTCGTCATGCATTTCTTAAATATCGGGACACGTTGTCGTTTCTTTATTTTCAAGTAACCTTGTTCCTGGCTGATCTCTCTCTCTCTCTCTCTCTCTCTTGTTGTTTCACTCACTAATTTATGTTGATTATGATTCTATTCTTGATTAGGACATGTGGCTTTATATTTCTGAATATGAAAAGTTCAACGACTTTGGTAACGAGGGTGCCCTGGTTTGGCATGAGACAAATGTTCCGTATGCAGTTTGGGGACGAGATAGCAGTAGGTCTCATTCGTTGAAGTATTATCCATCGGAGGTATTGCCAATAGTACTATTCAGATATCATTTTTTCCTGTGAAGTTTGACATGGTGGAAGGCTTTCTCTGTCTCCAAAATCATTGTTGTTATATGAAATAATGAATCTTATGTAATCCGTTCCAGGCTGTGAAGAACAATGGGAGCCTGTATGCACATGTTTTCTTTGCTCGATCGGGTTACCCTCCAGATCCAAATGATCCTGAATATCAGCCTTTGTCTGCATTTGGGAGGACACACTGTAAGATTCCCTTTTTTATCAATTGGTCAAGCTCATGGAGTAGAATCCAGGATTCATGCAGTTCCTTTTTCTTTCCCTGATTTCAGCCATCGTGGCATACTTGCCCAAGTCAAAATCAGATAAAAGAAGGAGTCTATTGGGAAGTTCCAAAGAATCCGAAGAGGTTGAACTGTCTTCTGAGGTTTGTTCTTTCACTCAGTGCTCTTTTGTCCGTGTTAATGGTCCTGAACTCTTTTTATATTCTTAATGATGTTCCTGTCTCTTCTTTCTCTTAATTTTCACTTGTGTGCTTCCTTTATTTCCGGGCATTTAATTGCATGTGGACATTTTGATATGATTGTGCTGCTGGATTTTTTTTTCGTCCTTGACATCATAGAAATTTATTCTCTTTCATGGCTCTACTTGCTCAAGAGAAGTAACATGTAGCAAGTTTTGCGGGCCGTTGTTGTCAAATCTTTATGGTAAATTTTAGGTAGTATTCGTTGAGAAAATACTTGTCGGTTTGATGTCCGATGATGAATTAATTACTTGAGCATGCGATCTAATCTTTGTTCCATCTTTTACTCAATAGTAGCTATCTTGCTGGAAAACTGTAAACAATTGTAAACAAATGCCTTTGCAGGGGACTAAAGATCCTGTGGAAGTCCCATAACAAAGTGTTGATCCATTCAGACAGAAATTGAGCTTAATCTTCCCATGAGCTGCAATTAGTTTTAGGAAAAACAACGACCAGTTACACAATATGGTCTTGCATAGATGGACAGGTGTAAAGCAAGATGGTTTTAGTTCAAGAAATGTAAAAGTCCACATGCATGCAGTTTCATGTTTTCCAGTGTTGCAGAAAACAGTTCCTGCAGTTTGGCCTCATCAAAATGAGGTCGCATCTCAAATAATTTTAGCTTTCAAGTAAAGCATGCCTGAGCATTAGAGGCACATCTCGAATTTAGATCCCCATTTAGCAAGGTTTGTCATGGGCTTATCCACTTCATCCCAAAGTACAGTGGGTTTTTAGTACCTGAGTTTTCACATGAGTATAATCTTTAGTTTTTTGTTGTTGTAAAGCGATAATGGGTTAGGAGATATGGATATGATTCTCAGTTTTCCAATGGAGTTTTTATTTCTTTTCGTTTTTTTACATCCAATAATGAATTTACTAAAAACTAACAAACAAGTGCTACATCAAGACACAAGAAAGATAGATCAACCCTCTTTGGACAACAAATTAGCCATATGGATCTGGCCCTTTTCATCATGAAAGATTCCTCTGATACCACGTTGCCTTGCATGAATCCTTAGAGTTCAATTTCCTAAGAGGGTTTCATGATGGATCACATTTTCAGCTTGCTCTTCTCATTTAACAATTAGGGGTTGTTTGGATGCCTATAAAATCCTTAAGTTGTAAAGGGATTACATGGGCTGTTTGGATACCCGCATTTGCCTAGAAAGGCTTTACAAGCCGTAAATACATTACAACTTCTAGCTATAATATGAAATATGGCAAAAAGCTTTTTTCGGATTACAAGTAAAGTCTTTACAGCTAAAAAGACAATATACATGATAGAACTGTAAGTATTTTGGATTGAATGTCCTCATTGTGAGGTTCCTCTGTTTATACTTTATATAGAAATTCTAGGCTTAATTACAAGGCTGAATTGCAGCCATTAACATCAATCTAGGCTAACAAACAAGGAAACAATAACTGTACAAGATATATACAATCAATAACTGTACAAGATATATACAATCAATAACTGTACAAGATATATGCCATAAATAGATGACCTAATTATGGCTAAATATATGTTATCCATCTCGTTTCGATTGACTTGCTTTGTCAAGCTAAATATATCTTTGTCCATCTTTGTCTGATTGACTTGCTGTCTGGCTAAATATATGCTGTCCATGTTGTCCTGATTGACATGCTGTCTGGCTAAATATATGTTGTCCATGCTGTCCTGATTGACAAGAACATGATGGTTGATACACACTTGTGATGTGTGAGGCTCACCGTAATGTGTACGGTACATCCATTTTGTTTGCTTCCCTTAATGCTCTCCTTTCCTATGGCTCCCCCCACCAAAAAAAAAAAGCTTGACTGATCATCAAATAGACCACACAAGATGGAAGGATGAGACATTCACCATTAAAAACTTCTAGATTGCATTTGAGGCCCACTATTTTGGGTGGAGGATATCCAATCTGTCCAGTTCGTGCGTACTTTGATGCTCACCTAGGGCCCAAAAAATATCAAGTCCTTTTTATGCGATTTGCCAAACTTGGCGGGATTTACTGCCCTAACCTCTATGTGGTGTGAATACCTACTTTATACATTGTAAACACTTAGCCAAACACAATTTGTTTACCTGTAAACAGATTATCACTTAAAAGTCAGACAAAATAGGATGTAAACAGTTTACACCGAAACTATTTTCAGGTCTAAAGTAGTGTTTACAACCTAAAACTTCACATGCATCCAAATGACCCTTTAGAAACTAGAACCCATTAAAATACAAATTGAATGGTGGAACCCCTGAAATTTGGTCCTAGATAGGGCTGACAATGAATATCCATTTACCTGTTCACTCGACATTTCTGACATGCGAAAATCGGATACAGATATGTAATTTTTACTCTGTTCATTTTATTTATTTATTTATAAACCTAATCACCCGATTACTCAACTTCTAAGCAGGTCAAATGTGGATACTACGGATATTACCATATTCATATCCACTTACCCAATTACCACGTAGCATTTTCATAATTTAACCAATAGTACTTTTGACTAAAATATTAAATACTAATATACGATATATTATATTTTATGGTGTTGATTGATATGTCAATATGTATGGTGTTGATCTATATTGACATAGATAATGAAGTTGATATGGTAACAATTGCTATTATTGGCTGTATCTTTTGTCAAAGTTGGCAAGTTTTTGTAGCGATGCTCTATGATTTGTAGTTTGATATTAGCTAACTATATTATGGAATTTATTTTATTTTTAGGTATTTTTGTTAATTTTATTAGTTATTTCACTTTTAAAAAAAAAGATATTAGTTGGATAGCCGATTACCCTAATATCCAACTTACATATGACATCTTTGCATAATATCCATATCCAACCTATATCCGACTTATATTTGACTTCTTTGAACAATATCCGGTTCCGTATTTGTATCCAATATCCAAGTCTGATGTCGGATATGGATATTGAAATATCTAACCCGTATTTGACCTGTTTACAACATTAGTCCTAGACATGACCCACTTTATAAAATTGCTCTTCATTCTACCCCCCATCTTACAAATCGGTTCAATGCCATTCTTGAAAATGGACTTATTTTTGCGCTTTATGAATTCCCCAACAAATCAATTGGACCACAAGCCAAAGGTTTTATCCCCATCTTTGAATGACCAATGACCACATCCACGAGCTTATGATGAAAGGTCCAAGAGGATCCCAAATAGATTGAGGAACGGCCCCAAATCTTTTTTTGTCATCCTAGGCAAAGAAATAAATGGTGAACCTTTCTTTATCTCACATGTTAGGAAGTCTGCGCTTCTATTTTGTAGGTGATCAAGAGTGAGGAGCTGGTTGGCTTGGTTGTGTTTGTTCGCATGAAGCTTCCACCCCAGGTGGCATCAACTACCCCCCAAATGAGAGCACATGGCAAAATTCCCCCTTTGATTTTTAACTTATGTGAAAAGAATGACTTTGAGGAGAACAAGCCACTCAAGTTTCATATCCAAACTTTCACATCTTCTCCCTTCTGGGTGTAAATACTTCATTAAAGGATGCCAAATGGCTGGTGTGCTCTCATCTTTCCTATAGTCAATATTTCACATTGCTCTTGACTTCAAAACAATAATTTACTATGCATTTGCTGAAGAGGCTCTAATTTGGCTCTCTTAATCCCCCACGACCCCAACCTTCTTATTTATTTATTTATTATTATTTTTTAATAGATTTTTGGACCTCCTTCCAATTGATTAAATGATAATTTTGCTTCTAATTCTTACCTTCCCAATAAAGTTTACCTTGAATTCTTTTCAATTTGTTCGTGACAACCTCTGGCATCTTTGAAAAAAATGTAGTAATCCAAGAGAGTGATGCGTCTGCCAAACTACGAAGTTTGCATTTGCTCCTGACAGAAATCCCGAATAAGTATTAGGGAAGATTCCTCTTTGCAACCCAATCTTCTAGCCAAAGTTTCTGCTCTACCATTCTCCATGGCTATCCTGACCATGCCACTTTTCTAAGATTATCTTGGACATGAGAGACCATCTCGAAGCATCTTGGAACGCATTTAAGATTATCCACTTGATCCTCGGAAGCCTTGCACAACGGCAACATGGCATCAGCGATGAGTAATGCTAACTTCTAGGGATCCCAACTTAATAATGTCAAATATACCACACTCAGTCAAATAATCTATGGAGACCTGCAACTATAGTAAGCAAAAGGGGCGAGAGAGGATCTCCTTGAAAAAACCCTAATATGGGAGCAGTTCACAATGGTTGAATAGGACATAGTGGATATAAATTCCTTTATCGACTTCCACCGTCTTTGGATCCCATTCTAAGGAGGTAAGGGAGGGAATCTTACTCAATGTGAATGTCCTTCTCCACGTCTACCATGTACAAGTTACCCAGACCTTCATTTACCTTCCTGGAATGGATATTTTCATTTGCCACAAAGACTCCCTTTCGAATTTCTTGGCTGTTCACAGAAGTGCCTTGAAAATGTGATTCTACCTTAGGAATCATTCCCCTAGGATGACAACACAAGGGGCTAGAATTTGTAGGCAATCCCCTCTAGGGTCTGGGCTAATTGGCTGAATGTGCTTCACCTCAGCCTCTCTCCCCTTTGCGATAAGCAATAAAAATGTTGCATTGATTCCTTTATTTAGCTTTGAATGATAATGAATTACCACCATCAATTTCATTATATCCCTTTCATCACGTCCCTTTGAGAGTGGAAGTATGCAAATGAGAATCCCAGGTTCCTTCACAACCTTTTAATCTCCTCTCCATCAATTTCTCTCCAACCACTCTGCCTCATCACCTGATATCAAATAAAATGGAAGGTTGTCAAGAGTTGGACTTGGAGGGATGAATCCCCTCTTGAGTTAAGTTTTCAATATATAAAACAAGTGAACGAGGATGAAGTTTTTATTGCAATGTTCACCACTCTCACAAAACTATAAGCCATGTAAACTGAATCTGACAAGTCATTCCAGGTTCCTCAAAATCAAAAGCGCGAGTGTAACTGGTTACTATCACCAAATTGACACCTATATTTTTGCTTCTCAAGTAATCTTCGGTCCAATCATCATTTATCCTCGTGATGCAAATGTGAAGAAAGTTAGGTTTAGGAGATGTTGCTGGTGCTTGCATTGGGGTACTGCGTATTTGGGATCCGAAGAGGACCCAAATGAGGCCTAGTGTGAGGCTCATTATAACCCAAGAACAGCCATGATCCAGTCCCAGTATCTGTCTTGTGGACATATATCCAAGAGTAGCTTCTAGCAGCAGCAAAGAAGCGCTTGTGTGCAGCGTTTGAAGATCAAAGGAAAGGGCCGACCCCTTGCTAACATTGTCCCATCAATAACATCTCATGACATCACTCAAAAGGGCATTTTATGTGTGGGTAAGCAAGGGTTTTTACTCTTGTAAAGGATTCTAAGTCCACGTGGATGTTAAACTGTTATTCCAAAATTTTCATTTGCTATCTAAGAGTTGTTGTTCTAGTGTTATTAAGATTAGGGGGAGTTTTCCTGTTATATCAGCCACAATAGATTGATTAGATGAACATTTGTTGTATGTTCTGGCCAGAAGACAAAAATGTGGGGATGTTTTGGGTTTTGTTGGGTTCTTTTGAATGCTTTTTTGTTAGTGATAGTTGATCTTCTCTTCTTCTTTATGCTGGTTACACATGAAACAACGGTATTTTAAGGTTTATGTGCTGGAAATCCATTATAGTTTCTGGAATTTGCACATGCTGGAAATTCTGGTTGAAGGCTGAATTTGTTTGAGAATTCTTACCATTTCAGTTTACATGCTTATTTTGTTGAATATTTGCTGCCAGTAGGCCTAGTTGTGCTGGAATTGAAATCATCTGTTGCGTTTTGTGAGGTACTGCAAATACCCAGATCTTGTGGTGGGAATAGCAGTGGGCCTATCCTATACCATTGTAATTAAAGTGGCAATCTAATGGGATGTTTGATCTACAGATCAGATCAACTGCATTACTTTGCTGCCGGTAGGCCACCTTGGTGTCCATCTAATTCTAGATTTGCATTCCTTTCTATCTGACATAAGAGATTTGCATATGATATATTTTGGACTTGCATATGATATTGGTAAAATATCTTTCCCAAACATGTGTGTTGTGTTGAAAAGATGAAGAATCCAGTGATCACCTAATTTTTCCATAGCCTTGTGGTTAGGGAGGTTTGGGCTGCTTCTTTTTCTTTTTTCCTCCTTTCTTGGTTGGGGGTAGGATGGCCTTTCAGTACATCCACTGGAAAAATAGTTATAGAGTGGTTGGCCAGTCCATTCAAGGTGTAAGGAGACAATGGAATATGTGTTTCTTTGGGATATCATGGGGAGTGTGGAAGGAAAGAAATGCAAGTGTCTTCAAAAATTCAGTATCATCGACGGTATGTTTAAAAGAAGAATCCTGCACATGATCATAAATTGGGCTCTTTCAAGATGGGAGCTCCGAGGATGGTCTAAGGCAGACCTCATGTAACGGGCGTAACAGCCGTTATGAAATAAAACTGACCCATAACTGCCGTTAACGGCCCGTTTTGCCCCTTGTAAAGGCTGTAACCAGTGTTTTAAATAGCGTGTAGTGTATTGCGTAGCGTTCAGCCCCCTATAGTGTGTAGCGTAAGCTGCACGATACTTTTTTTTTTTTTTTTTTTTATTAAAAAAATAGAAAACATATAATACATTGTAAGAATAAATATGAAAAAAATGCAAAAAATAAAAATGGAAATGTCTACACATGTTTCATTTTTCAAGTAAAAGCAAGCCAATTCACATATTTAAACTAAATCAAATTAGTAGCACATCAAAAACAAAAAATTCCCAATTGATAGTCATTTAACCATAATTTACCGAAAAAATAAAATTCACAGATGGACAGTATACACTACTGAGTGGACAGTATACACTACTGAGTAGTTGGGCCATGCCATACACACATCACAGTGGGCCCCATGCATGTGGGCCATGCCATACACACATCACAGTGGGCCCCACACATGTGGGCCATGCCATACATACACCACAATGGACTCCATGCATGTGGGTCATGACATAAAACACTATAGAGGACCCTACAAAGAAAAAAATTTGAAAAAATGAAAAAATAACCACAACTTTCCAACATAAATAAAAAGAAAACCCATTAGCAATGACCAAAGGGCCAAAACATATCTTGAATAGAGATTTAATCAACTGGAAACTGATTTTTTTGAGCTATGTATCCATGCGGCTGCGAAATGGGGGAAATGTGATTTCTCCGTTGTAATAAGATGCTCCCATGGGGCCGATTCAAATTTCGTCTTCAAGGGGCCTTTGGATCGAGAGAATCGAAGTTCTCCAGGAAGCTTGTTGAGGCAAATGCGACGTCGAGATAGGGCTTTCGAAAGAAAGCCTTCGTAACCTTTTAAGTTAAAAGGTTATTATTATTATTTTTTTAAATACGAGTCTCCCACCATCTCCTAAGAGGAAAAAAGTCTCATCCGTACATTTGGAGGCCCATTTTTGAATGGTTTAGATTGTAGAAAAGGTTAAATGAGCACATGTTTATAATTTACGCAGTGCCACGTTTGTGAAGGATGGTCTGGATAGATCTACATGTTGCCACGTGTGAGAAATATGAGTCATCACCATTTTAAAACCCTTTACAAATTCATAGAACAAAGTACATCTTTTATTTTAACCATAATGGAGCATGCTCCGGAGGCGTACGCTATTCATGCTACACGCTACACGCTACATGCGTGTAGCGTACGCTACAGGGGAAATACGCTATTTCAATGCGCTACGTAGCGTTTTTGGTATGCTACGCTACGTAACGCTACAACGCTATTCACAACACTGGCCGTAACAACCTTGTAATGGTTTGTAATAGGGCAAATACAAGTTTTTTAGATTTTTTTTTTCAACGTTATTGGACATGCTTTTTAGAGTTTTTTTTTATAATTTAAAAAAAAAAAAAAAAAGAGACCGTAACGGCCATTACGACCTGCATTGTACAAGGTAATGGTGGTGGCCGTTACCGTTATGGAATACTTTATTGGGCTTGTTTGCAATGAACCAGGATTTGATGGTTCATGATGGCTCGCAGATATTGTATCCTCCTAGTGCTTTTCAGTTTTGGCCCAATGTTTTAAGTGACAAGAGGGTCACTCTGTGTGTGGGCCAAATCTTTTGTATTGGTTTATTGAATAATTTAATGAATCGACAATATTAAAAAAATGTCAAGGTACTCAGGTTTCCTTCATCAGGTTATTATTATTTGAAAGATACCAATTTATTAAAAAGACCAAAGGGCCAAAACAAAACAGAAAAGCGATATACAGACATTTACAAGACCACAGGCCACAGGCCACAAATTAAAAAATACTTGAAATTACAAAGCATCCCTCATAGGAGAAGAAAGAGAGCACTCTTGCAACTGGGGACAGACTGCTGCCCACTCTATAATAGAGCATTGTAGAGGTCAAAACAAAACAGAACATCAATATACAGACACTTACAAGACCCTAGTCCACAGGTCACAAAGAAAAACACTACATGATCTTACAAAGCATCCCACATAGGAGAAGAAAGACCCCTAGTCCACGGCTGCCCACTCTATAAGAGAGCACTCTTCCTTCATCAGTTTATATTTTATGTCTTGATGCATGTTCTGTCAACGTGTTATTTTTGTGACATATAATCTCACCCAATATCACTTGAAAGTTCAGCTCCAAGATCTGGTCTAACGTGATATTGTTCCTGAATTACAAATAACTCCAAAATCTAGTCTGTAATGTAATCTGTCCTGTGGCTACATGATTTTTTATTAGTCTTTGAAGATTTTTGTTTGTTACAGGCCATGGATGAAAGTCTCGTTGATTCTAAAGATGATGGACCTATAGAATGGGTTTCATATTGGAAACCGAATATTACAATTAATCTAGTTGATGACTTCACACGGTATGTTTTCCTGTTGGTATCAAGTTTGCACTTTTTGCTGATGGTGTCAAAGTATGGCCATGGGGCACTCATGTCACGACACACGCTTCTTCATGTATATGCATAGCTTCTCCAGTTTCTTTATGATTCATTCTGACTTTTTGGAGTATGCAAGCATGTATTTGGTTGGAAATGCTACTGGAAGCTAGTTGATGAGCTTTTATCGCATGGTTCATTTTCTTGAGATTTATGGGAGTCTTTAGTCTGAGAAATCTAGCACTTGGCTGTATGCATATGAAAATCCAGATGACTCATAATGCCTGTTTTTGAAGGTGACTCTTTTGGCGTCACTGCCTGGAAATGAAGAGTCTGGCTTCTTACAGATTAGCATATGTAATCATTGGATTATGGATTTTTCTTGTGGATTAGATGTCTAGTTATGTTTTTTATGAGTTTAACAAGATAGCAGACTCTTTATGTACTAGATAAGCTTTGCCATTTGCACCTCTTCTTTATTCATTGTTTGTAAAAGATCTTAGGAATTGAATTGTGATCTTACATATCCAAGGTTAGATAAAATTTGCCTTAAGGCATAAAAATTAGTAAATTTTAACTTAGAAAGTTGGCAAGGAAAATGGTTCATAGAAGTTACTATCACATGCATTAGACTCAACTGCTAACATATATCAAATGTCAAAAAAAAAAACCATATATCAGTTGTGGGTGATGAATTTAATGTGACTGATAGGCCTAGTGATAATAGTATTTATTTGACCAGAAAATTTTGATTCATAAATGTTATTTGATGCTTCTACCTATCATATTTTCGGAGGTTTAAGCTCAAATACTAAAGTTTTTATTTTATTTTATTTTAATTTTTTAACATATTCATTCTATATTTTTCTTTTCTTATTATGAGTTATTTAGTATGGAAATATTAACTCTTGCAATGTTGTTTGCAGATACCCCCATAATGCTATTCCACCAAATATTGCTGGTTGTATCCTTTATATTATATTGTTCAGTTCATAATTTCTTCAACAATGTTTTATAACTGTCTGTCACTATAATTTGCTTGTGGATGCAGGCAAGTCAATCAGTACTCTATGCCCTTTGGGAATGAAATCGCAAAATGTTATTTTTTATCAGATTTTTGTTGTGCACAGAAGTTTCATAATTTATGTCGTGCTTTTGTGTTGTTTTATAAATGTATCAAAGCTTGGTACTCAGTGATGTATGATCGATTTGTAGGAAGAAGAGAATCAACAGACAAAATTCAAAGAAGCTAATTTTTAGGGTTTTCTCCATCTGCAAAAATATCTCATCTCTAAAACCTAATTTTCTTTGTTCAATTTTCAAAGCCATATGGACCATGACATCTGCAGAACCTTGTATATATTCAAAACAGGGAATCCTAACCTAGAATAAATCTCAGCCACTAAACGTTAGCTGATCCGAGCCCTTGATTTCTACCTTTAAAAACAAAATGTATTGCAGCAATTCTTTAGCAAACACTGCAGTTTGTACTTTTTGTTTGGAAGGCGATGATTTTATTAACCCAAAAGGGAAAAGAAAGGTAAGATGAGAAGAAAGTGGAGGCTGGACCGAGTGACCCTCTCATGAGTCCCTCTCTAGGTAGCCTGCAAGTCAGCAAGTGGCCTCATCGTCTTATGACCAGCCATGGAGAAATGGGCTCCTAAGGAAGTTATAGTTGATTTAATCTCAACGATACAATTTGAGAGCCTCCAAGGCACTGGGAGGTAGTTAGAGAGCCACTGGGAAGCTCACTTAAGAGTATCCCTAGATTATCTTTCCTAATAGGAAATGTGATGGTCGGAGAAGGCCTTTTCTTAGTGCCAGAAGAGAGGCTCCACTGGATCCCGCCTCCCTTCAAGGGTCCAATATTACTGCGACCAAAACCGTCTCATCCTTGTGTTTAGGATTCCTTAGATCCCTGAGGGGCTAGAATTGCCCAAAGAATATCCTACTGAAATTAAGCTCAAGGAACCCGGACTGGGGTGGGTTTGAAGAGGCATCCAGTTCTAAAGGAGGAGGCGCCTCTCGCCTGAGAAAACTTGCTTCCCAATCTTGCACAAGGGTTGAGAAAGATGACCCCTATGAATTTTAAGGCCATATCCTTGGTGTAACAAGCCTTCATATTCCTTTCTATCACCTCAATCCAAGTCCTTTAAGATCCTCTCATCTTTTTTGTTTTCCGTCCCTTTTAACCTAATCATTGTTTTTCTCCTTAGCCGAGCCATCTCCGGACTTTGTTTAATGCTCCTAATGCAGTTCTTCCCAAATCCATGAGGTAGTGAGTTTAACATTATACAATTGATATATGCATCTAGCATATTACCTTTTTCCCTTTCTTTTTCTTGAGGGGCTGCCCCTCTCGGCGAGATTTGGAAGTATATTAGATGAACTTTAAAAATCAGTAGATGGATTCCTACGCCCATTTATAGTTTTACAAATTGGATTCAGGAATTCATTACATGTTTGGAGGGTCAGAATATTGTATCTGTAATGGCTGATACGAGTCCATATCATATCTGTACCGATCAAGGTGTTTAATAATGGTAACAGTGGCCATAACGGTCACAGTGTCACTGTTATTATTGTTGCGATGTGGGCTGTAACAGCTGTTACGACCATTAAAAAAAAGAAAACTGTATTGGTCCTGTAAAGGACTGCTATGGGCTTGTAATGGCTGTTACATGATTGCTATGGGCTTTTGTTTTGTTTTTTGTTTTTTGTAACGGCTGTTATGGCCTCGTAACGTGTAACAGTTCCCACTGTTTTCATTATGTAACCATTTTTGAATACCTTGGTATCAAACATGGTTGATATGGTATGTAGTGGCGAAATGGCTAGATAAAAAAATTGGTGGTCGCATCTAGTACAACTATAACGGCGTTGATATGGACCCATATTGGCTGGTGCGGGCATAAGAATCCTTTTTTTTTGCCATATTTTCCCTTCAGATTCTCTATTTTTCCGCCTATTATCTTTGTCAAAAGCATAGAGGAAGGCTAGAAAGTCATTTCCAAATTCCAACTATAGACCTATTGTGAAGATCAACACACAAGATTTAAAGTTGTTTTAAGAATTG
This sequence comes from Magnolia changhungtana, assembly GCA_030180095.1. Classification (NCBI taxonomy): domain Eukaryota; kingdom Viridiplantae; phylum Streptophyta; class Magnoliopsida; order Magnoliales; family Magnoliaceae; genus Magnolia; species Magnolia changhungtana. The sequence goes on from JASAUF010000662.1 coordinate 15,648,292, forward strand.
AAGTAGGAGCCTTGTGTATATGAATGTGATTCAAATTTTTTTTTTTTTTTTTGAAAGGTGACCAAACAAACAAAACCAACAAAAAGAACAACAAAAGAAAAAAAAAACTATACAACAACCAACCTCACAATTGGTCAACCCCAAGAAAACCCCCAAAACTCAAGGCACTCAATCCCTGAACAGACAAAGGACTCTGCAGTACACTCTGTCGACAGAAGCTCTCATATTCCAAAAACATAGATTATTTCTCTCAAGCCAAAATAGACTAGGGAACAACAAGAAAAATGATGCGCCAGTTATTCCTGCCTAGGAGACCCCATATTCTGCATGCCATGATCGGAAGAGACCTTCAACATACTCTGGCATCACCCTAGGACCCCCAACCATTTGAAATACATAGCTCAAAATCTCCGAGGAAAAACAACAATGGATGAAGACTATTGAAGAGATGATTAATGGACTCTTCATCTTGGAGACAGAATGCAGGTGTTGGGCAAAACCATACCCCTGAGAAACAATCTGCTACCAAAATGTCCTTTATGGAGCTTAGGGAAGCTAAAGACGGAAAGGAGGACCTAAGAGAAGAGGTCATACACTAAGGGTCATCCCAAAATCTGATACTCACCATTTCTTGAAGCAAACCTAAGTTCTGAAAAGACTTTCATGGCCAATTTTATGATTCCTTTCCACAGAAAAGAGGACTGATAGAGAGGAAAGTTGTCTTCCAACCGCCTGTGATCAAACCATATTTTGTTGTAATAACGTAGCTCCATAAACTAGAATTCTCCAAAGCAAACCTCTAGAGCCATTTACCCTGGAGAGCCTCATTAACCAAATCAAGATGCCTTATCCCAGCCCCTACCTCTGCATAGGGGGATCAAACCTCCTTCTTGATCACCAAGGGGAACTTTTTAGAGGAGTCCTCTTGCCACAAAAAGTCTTTTCGAAGTTTATCTATGCGATCAATGACCGACTTAGGGCAAGGGAACAAAGACATTATATATATATATATATATATATATATATATATATATATATATATATATATATATATATATATATATATATATATATATATATATATAGAAAGATAACGAAAAATTTATTAAGAAAGCGTCGAAGCGAAAGAATACACGCCCGACAACTAAAAAACTCAAAAAAACAAGAAGGCTAAGACTTCTTTAACATAAACCACCCATTTGGACACAAGCCTTTTAATTTTCAAAATTACTTCATTCTCCCCTTCTATGATATTTCGAAAGCAGCGCCGATTCTTGGCGTCCCCAGATGACCCACAATATCGCCGTTACGAGCAACCACCACTCCACTTTCTGCATCTTCCCTCCAGCTCCACCATGCCTGGCCTAGAGAAGCTCCTCCACAGACTTCGGCATCACCCAAGCCAAGCCCAGATACAAAAGAAAGAAATCCCAGATTGAAGAGGCAAAAGGGCGATGGATTAATAAGTGATCAATCGATTCCTCATTTCCCATGCACATAAGGCAAATGTTTGGCAACATGAGTGCTCTTCTTTGGAGATTATCTATGGTTAGGATTCTTTTCCGACCTACCAACCAAACAAAAGTAGCAACTCTTGGGGGAGCTCCATAGAACCAATAATGGAAGGGGTGATCCAGTTGCTTATGGGCAGGCATAGGAAATAAACCTAAAAAGAGTTTTGACCGAGAATTTGTCTATTTTACTTCCCGTCCACGCCATACTATCTTCAAGGAGAGGGTCTGGAACCATCGAATCCAGAAGCTTCAATAACATAGGAAAATCTTCCACCTCAGAATCCATCATATTTATTTTGGCTGGTGTAGCAATCCATCACACGCACATGCCTGTCTGGTGCTAGCCTGGCAAGAGAAGGGAACAAACCTTGGAGCGATTGAGTGCCACACCAAGTATCCATCCAAAATCTAATATGAGAGCCCGACCCAACTTTGAAGGAGATGCCTCTACTCACCAAATAATACATTCCCATAATTGATTTCCATATGCTCAAAAGCTCTGTAAGTGGATGAAACCTTGACAAACCAACCTCCCTCCTGCATCTCGTATTTAGTCACGATCCTATTTCTCCATAACCTCCCTTCCTCCATGCCGAATGTCCAAATCCACTTCTCGAGCAGAGCCAAGTTCATGAGATGGAAAGGTTCTTCCAGACCTCCTCCCAAGTCCCATCTTAGAAGATGGAACTTTCTCCCTTCGGTGTCTCCATGCCAAAGAAAATCCCTTCTCATCTTCTCAAGCTTGTCCATAACAAATTTTGGGCACTTGAATAACAACATAAAATACAATGACATATTGGTGAACGCCGACTTTATCAACGTAATACGGGTCCCCAGAGACATACCTGCATTTCTGTACAAAATTTTGGCTTCCAGGTTTAGGGAGTGCATCTCCAAAGTTATATCGGAAAATCAAGGGACCTTTGTGTCAGGAAGACAAATTCTAGATACCTTCTTGATAGCTCATGAATGTGTCGACTCTATTTTCAGGGAGAGGAAAAACGGCCTCATTTGCAAACTGGATATCGAGAAGGCTTACGACCATGTGGATTGGAATTTTTTGGATTATTTGATTGGGAGGTTGGTCTGTGGCCACAAGTGGAGGGGCTGGATCAAAGCTTGCGTGCAGTTGGCCTCTTTCTTGGTGCTGGTAAACGGCTCTCCTAAAGGATATTTCAAAAGCTCTCGCGGTCTTTGGCAAGGCGACTCTCTATCGTCTTACCTATTTGTGGCGGTGGCTAAAGGCTCTTGGCAGGATGCTACAAAAAGGTGAGGAAAGTGGTCTCTTCTCTGGTTTTCAGTTGCAGAACGTATCGGGCAGTATATCTCATCTCCAATATGCAGATGGCATGCTCTTTTTTTGTGAGCTGAAGGTGGAAGATGTTTCGAACTTGAGGAAGATTCTAGTGTGTTTTGAGGCAGTATCGGGGTTGAAGATAAATGCTGCTAAGTCAGAGATGCTCGACATACACCTAGATCACGGGGAGTTGTCTTGAATGGCCCTTGCTTTTGGATGCCAGACTGGGTCCTTCACGACTTTTATCTGGGCTTGCCTCTCTGTTTGGGGAAACTAGACATAATATTGGGGCAGGTTAGAGTGCGAGACCTTGATGCGAGTAATCCTGCCTCTTAGAGAAAGTAATTTGCTCTTCCAAGGGGAAAGCTTTCTCTCCATATGCTCTATGATTTTGTCCCACAGTTGAAGGCTGGTTTCCCCACATGTGATTCATGGAATGATTATTTGACAATATATCATTTAGAATTGTGCACATTAGACAAATAAATTGCATTTTTTACACTATAAAAACTAAAATAGCATATATTATATGCTCCAGGTCGCTGTCCCTAAAATAGTATATATTATTAGCAAATGTTTATAAGGAAATTGCATCATTAAATAAATCTTGTTAAATTGTATCCTTGAATAAATCTCAGTCAATCTTGATAAATTCAATGATGATAGCATTGGTTTTCTTCCTTAACCATAAGATTTCAGACTTGGATGTTGAGCGTTCTACTGGGAACTACTACCCAACAGTTTTCTTCAATGAGTTTTGGCTGCTAAGGGACAAGTTGATACCACTCAATGATACAGTGACCGAATTGCTGCTAAATTTAGAGCTGGGTCCCATTAGCATGACAAAGTGGCAGCTATTCTTACAGATTGATCAATCATTCCAGATTCACCGAAGCTATGGAAGTATGCTCGAGGGCGAGGCTGATCAACTTAAGGTACCGTTGTTCTTACTGTTGTGTATAAGGCAGTTATGTTGGTAGGCTGTCTAAACCAGTCTGTATCTTATCTCATCGATAATTCAAAACAAGGCTAAAAAACTTGATGAGACCGCAATTTTTTTGTTGAGTAGGGACTCATTTGAGTGCTTGGATCATTTTTTCTTGGAAAGTTCTAGTATGATTCTTTTGAGTCTCTGAGTACTCGAGTATTGTGGTGTTACAGATGGAGTTCAACCCCTTCAAATAAATCAACATCTTGTTTGAGTCAAAGAGGGTAGGCGCTGATGAGTGCCTGAATTCTTAGACGTCGGAAAACTTGTCCTTTTCAGTTTCTCTGATGGAAGTTTCATGTAACTGTTATTGTTTTCAGTTTCATTGTTACTATTATTGTTGGCCACCCTAGCTGCTCCAAACCTATTGGGTAGGGGCTTGAGGCGTAAACCTCTTTTTGAGAAGAGGCGGCTGCTTCAATTTACCTTGGAAAGTACCATCCTTAATGGATGAATATTATCCTTTCTTGTCGAGGAGCGGTAGTTCTTATTTTGTCACCATCATCATCTAAGCCTTATCCCAATTAATTGAGGTTGGCCACATGAATCCTTTTCCGACCAGGTATTGTTGGTCTGCGTTGCTTGCGGCCGATGCCCTGGCCAATTCTTGCCCATTTCTTACTGCACCTGGGTTCCAATGCCACGCGTTGCTTACTGTGAATGCCCTAGCATGAGTTTGGAATGTCATATTTTGTTCGTTTTCATGTTGGAAATTATGGCTTAAGTTTAACACAGGCTGCCAACCTGATGCAACACTCCTTTATCCAGCCCTGGGACCAACAGTGAGAGCACAAAACTCCTGCAGGTGCAACAATAGTTCTTATTTGTACATAGATATTAGTTTAAGCTAAAATAATTATGTATTACCTGGGTTTCTTATTGGTTAATCGTACTCTCTCTCTCTCTCTCTCTCTCTCTCTCTCACTCTCACTTTTTATAAGATTGGTTAGTTCTCTTTTCGTCCAACTCTCTTTCATCCAGTGTTTAGATTTTATGAAATACTTCAAATGTTAGAACTGTATGATCCCCAGCCGGTGGATATGTTTAATCGTCTTGAGTTGTACAAGTCCATATTTTGATGACTGAAACCATTGATTGATGGAATCCACTGTGGATGGTCCAGGCCTTAAAAAAATGCTGATTGGAAGATCCTAATGAGCCAGTCTTTGCCTCTTTTTCCTATTGAACTTACCTTCTACTACACACACATAACCACATGCATCAAAGAGTTTGTGCATGTTTTATCCAAGGTGGATTCCATCAGGTCAACAGTCTGGATCACTAAACTTTGGATCCTCCTTGTAGGAACTAATTGGTTGATGATACAGATCCTTAGGCTGGGGATTGTATCATCAATTTTATCATCTTAGCCTTTCTCCTAGTAATTTGGATTGAACCTTAAATGGCAGATTGGCGTAGGTTCCACAATCATCTGTCTGCCACCTATCAACTTTCTTATGTACTTGGGCTGTTGGAGAGGCTCACGTTCTTGTGTCTAGGTCAGTGTTTTAAAATAGCACGTAGTGTATTGCGTAACATTCGGCCCTCTATAGCATGTAGCGTAAGCTACAGGATACTTCTATTTTTTAATCAAAGTAATAGAAAAATATGATAAATAGTAAGAATAAATAAAAAAACAACAATTTTTTTTAATGCCTAAGAAATGCTTCATTTTTTCATGTAAAAGCATGTGCAAAACAAGTGATTAATTATCACTTATCAAAAGCCAATCCATTTATATTTAAACCAACTGTAGAGCAGTGGCCCGCATGGTGGTTCGATCAACCCTAAAAAACAATGGACAACCACAACATAGAAAACACGACCACCACTATCATCACTTGGACACTATACAGGATAACCACTACACACTGCACAAATGGTTGTAGAAAATCAAATTAAATCAATCACAATGAATTAGAAGTTATTAACCGAGATAAAAGAGTAAAAGAAATACCTGTATTTAGCTTTAAATGAATTAAAAAAAATCAATTCTTCAGCTCCACAGCCGTACGAACTTAAAATGTGGAATCTCGAAGTTCTTCTTTGTTTGGGTTCCAATGTCCATGCAACTTCAGCTGTAAGACCTTCTCACAGGACCAATCATTGCCCTAATTTTTCATCTCTAATGGTTCCTTGGATTGGAAGAATCAAAGAAGTTTGGTGGAAAGAGGGCTTGCCGTCGAGGGTATTAGGGCTTTCGAAACTCGCTTTTGAAACCCATTTCTTTTAAATCATTTTGAGAAAATGTGAGTATGTGAGTTAGACACCATTTAGAAAACTCATCTTCAGCCATACACGCATAGGCCCTTGTATAGATGGTTTAGACTATCTGATATGTGTACATGTACAGATATTCTTCCTCAACAATAGGACCCACCATTTGGATAGTCTGGATAGCTCTAAATCATTTTCACATGTGAGTAGTGGTCACCAACATTTTACATCTACAGCTAAATTAACATACAAGTAGAACATTAAAAAAATAAAAAAATAAAACTGGAGTATGGTGTAGCATGCTCTACGTAGCTTGTAGTGTACACTACAGCCATGTAGCATATGTTACATGGGAAACTTGCTATTTACAAAGTCTACATAGTGTAGGCTATGCTATGTATGTAGTGTACGCTACATGCTACGTAGCAATGCTTTTTAAAACAGTGGTGTAGATGAAGTAGCATTCATGTTCATCTGTTTTAGACGAAGAATTGTTTTAATAATAATAATAATAATAATTACTATTTTCTTGGGTAGTCAAGAAACAACATGTTCATAGGATGAGCCTAGCTGAGATGAAGATGCTGAGATGGATGAGAGGCAAGACGAGGAAGAATAGAATTAGAAATGATTGCATTTGAGGGAACTTAGCTTAGATGGTTTGGCCATGTGCAACAAAGACCAAGAACCCCACCACTTGGGAGAGTTGGTTCAAACCCAAGGCTCTAATAGGACAAGGGAAAGGCCCAAAGGGATGTGGCTGGAGGTAGTAAGAAAAAACATGATGGTCTATGGTTTAACTGAGGACATGGTTCTTGATAGAGTGGATGGTGGAATAGAATTCATGTAGCTTACTACAATTATTTGGGATAATGATGATTTTTTGTTTTCTGTTTTTTGTTCTTTTGTTTTTGTTTTTGTGTTCTTGGAGGGCCCTAGACATGCACCACAAATGCTGTTAGGGCCTTGAAGATTTGCATAATTGCATCGCACAATACCCATCATCTTGGACAATATTTTAAACTGTGGTTAAAACATGTGGCGGGTGTAATAGACGTATGCGATATGACTTCAAAAATGTATAAGCTAAAATAATAACAAAAATAAAAGTTCAAAGATGATTCCATAACAACATGTGCTTCTACTCTCTTCCACGCATTGAGGAGGCTTGTTTTTTCCCACCCAGCAATGGGTATCTGCAATCCAGATTGTGTCAAATATTAGTTCCCAAACCAATTTCATTGCATCTTGTTGATGCTGTCTTATTATGCAATTTTGGTAGAGGCATTTCAAGGTTCTTAGTATCTATTTCAATTTATTATGTTCTTTCTCATGTCAGAGGGTATTCTTGGAAGGAAATCCATATCTCCTGGTGATTACAATGGTTGTGTCTTTATTTCATTCGGTGTTCGACTTCTTGGCATTTAAGAATGGTAGGCTATGACTGCATTTTGAAGGTTTTTTTAATTATTATTTTTATTTTATTTTTTATATCACTTCAATCAATCCACAATGGCTTCTGTTTTATTAATGCTTTAATTGGTGTCTGTTTTGGTTACAGATATTCAGTTTTGGAACAAAAACAAGTCCATGGAGGGACTCTCCGCTAAGTCAGTTGTCGTTAGCTTTATCTGCCAGCTGATCGTTTTTCTCTATCTACTTGACAACGATACTTCCTGGATGATCCTTGCGAGCTCTGGCATTGGTTGCTGCATTGAGTTTTGGAAAATTGGGAAGGCCATGCACATTGAGGTATAGTTTATGCTTCTGCTTGAAGCTTGGAGGGATCTTAATGATGTATAGGGAGGAGCTAAGCATGATATACTCGAATAGATAAGTCTTCCATTGATGGTCAAAACTGTAAAACACAGACCTATATCGGACAAATGATCTTCAATTTCTGAGTTTGACTTGGTTGAGTCCGTGAAAAGTGTGCCCCTTGTACAAACTCCTCCATTTGGGTTATATAATTGAAAATGTTTTAAGGCCTATATTGGAGCCCGACCTGTTTCTATGGGCGATTCAGTCAAAACAAGTCGGTCCAATCCAGCTGACCCACAATACCCATTTGCAATCTGGGATGAATAAGATATATAATAGGTGGGAATTATATATATATATATATATATATATATATATATATATATATATATATATATATATATATTTAAACTGGTTTGAAAACAACAGTGTGTTTGTGGCATGGTGGAATGTGTTGTCCAGTTGATGAGATTGTAGATTCGAACCTTGCTTGTATTGCTTTTTATTCTTAAAAACAATCGAGCCAGTTATAGAGAACTGAAATCTGACCCAGACGGATGTATCAGTTGGGTGGAGCAGCTTGAATGAATGGTCAATTTCCCAAAACAGTTTTTTTAGTGACCCAACCTCCAACCCATTATGACTGGTTCTGCCAAAATCAGTCTGACTGTCCGCTCCGCTCCAGGTTTTAAACGTTGATAGTTTGAATTCAGATGTGGTACTTGGAGATTGTCTATACTGAGTTAATTAAGCTGGCTGAATTCCCAATCATTTGTCAATTTTTGCGAGTGATGATATTTTTAATCAGTCAATAATCAATGGAGTGTTTTTTTAATACTCACTATTCAGATGGAGGAAAGCTGATCCCCATCCCCAGTAACTAGTAGAGAGCCAATGTGGTTCCTTAAGCTTATTTATTTATTTGTTTCTTTTTTATGACGAATATATGATCATCATCCTCAAGCTCCCCATATGGTATGTTGTTAGAGAAAATGCATGTTGCTTGAATGCGTATCAGTGTGAAATTTGGATATGGTGTGTTGCAGACTGATATGATAGAGAATCTAAAATTATCACGTTCTTGACAGCATATTTGAAAACACAATCAGTTCTTTCTCTGTATTCCAGCTCACAGTTTACAGAAATAGTTTGCTGTTCCCTTTTTTTAAAAAGACATGTAGCTATCAACTACTGGATTGTAGATTTCTTATTCTCATCCTCTTTTTCCAGATTGACAGAAGCAGAACGATCCCCATGTTGAGATTCCGAGACCGCGAATCTTATGCACAAAATAAAACAAAAGAGTATGATGATCTTGCTATGAAGTATCTATCCTATGTTCTTTTCCTCCTTGTGGCATGCTCTTCCATCTACTCTCTCATGTATGAGCGCCACAAGAGTTGGTATTCTTGGATACTCTCTTCCCTTACAAGCTGTGTGTACATGTTTGGTAAGTTCTTCTTCTTCTTCTGTCTCTCTATTGCCGGTTTTGAATCATTCAGTTTTTATTAGAATTGGAGTTTGGAATATTGGATCCTGGCTGAGTTAGGGTAGACAGCCAAATTTAGAGTTGATGAATGAGTTTTACTTTTTTCTACATGCACGCACACACAGGCACACCCACGTATAATTCCATAGTATCAATTATTCTGTGCACATGGTACATGGGGCCCACTGTGATGTGTGCCAGGCATCTTTGCATCAGAGGCGCCCTGTCTAGAAAATGAGGTACTGTACATACATGTACGTGGGACCCACTCTTAGGCATCCAGACCGTGCATTAGTGGCGCCCTGTCCAGAAAAAAAGGATTGTCCAAAACATCATCCAGATCCAGAACTCTAGTAGGCCAAACTGTCATGAACAGCACAAAGTCATGCATAGAGCCATTAAATTGCATGTTGTGGCCCTCCTGAGCTGTGTAAGGGCCTAAGTTTTAGGATGTCCCTTCATCCATGTGGGGTGCACACAATGAACCAGTTAGATTGCACATAAACAACATGGCGGGCTTTACAGGACGTAAGCACTAAGCAGGCATATTCACACAGTGAACGGATGGCATATAAATGGTGGTCCCCACACAGGAACCTACAGTGGGTGGGGACAGATTCATCAGCTTGAAATTTTGCAGAGGCAGGTGATCATTTGAGGCATTGGTTTCATGTCAGCCTAAAGAACGATGCTATGGGAAGTCTCCCTAAATAATCCATCCATTAGTCCTACATGCTAACACCTGGGTGCATCCCTCTTGTAACCCAAGCAGCTGAGACAAGGCCGTGATGATGATGTTTCAAACTCAAAGGGGACATGCATCCCCAAGACCCAAACCAAGCCACACCCTAACCCCAAATGATTGCTACCCAATCAAGGACTTCACATTTCACTCCCCTTAAAACTTTCTCTGTTGCCCCGCCCCCGGCCCGCACACACACACACACACACAAAGCCCAAATTCCTGTTAGTAAGGTTCATCTCCACACCATTTAGCCGCTTCTTCCCACCCTTCCCCCATGCCAAGCTAGAAGAAGCTCTCCAACTGATCCTAGCATCACCCAAACTCAGACAAATGATAGCACATGCTTATGTGACGACTAGGAGACGATTCCTCTTCCCAATAATCTACCAACACCCAAGATGCTCGAGTTTCCCAAAATTCTCTGTAATCACAATGAAGTATTTGGCAATCATTCCACAATGCTAGAAAAATCTGACCTTGTGTGTTGGAGGACCTGAGATTAGACTGTAACTTGTGACTTGAAAGTTTTTTTTTTTGAAGGATGCTTGTGACTTGAAAGTTGGTTGAGTTAAATTTCGAAGTTCAAAACTAGTATCCCAGTTTTGGAAAGAAAATTGAGTTCTCTTTTATATTTTGTGCTGGTCTTTATTTGATTGAGCCAACGCCACATTATTTTCTGTACGAGAGTTTGAATGTTGCAACTACCATCCAAAATACTCTCCCTTGAACCCTTGGTGTTTATAGCTAATAAAGCCATGGGTGATTACTGTTTGTTCTTGTTGCAGGTTTTATTATGATGTGCCCTCAACTGTTCATAAATTATAAGCTGAAATCAGTTGCTCATCTACCCTGGAGACAGATGACCTACAAATTCCTAAACACCATCATCGATGATCTATTTGCTTTTGTCATCAAAATGCCGATGTTACACCGGCTCTCCGTTTTCCGAGATGGTGAGTTCTAAATAACATGATCTTGTTTATGGGTCTTAGCTAACAAATGCCAGTTTGTACTGGCAGCCAACCATAATTGGGATATCGCAGCTGTTGGATCTTATTAAATGCAATTCGAGTAGAAATCCTACTGTGAAAGTGAATAATCAACCTTGTTTGAAATGGTAACTGTTTCTAGCTGACAGTGCTGTGCCTTTGGGACCATATTAGAAATTGGCAGCCAATCCATCATGCCATGGTGTACCCTTGTTAGAAAGACTATTTAAAAAAAAAAAAAAAAACTCTTGGAATTGACTGAATGTTCTAAACTTTGTATTTTTTAGAAGATAGGAAAAAAAACCTCAGTTTTTCGGGCAAATAAAATTAGACGTTTTTTTTTTTTTTTTTTTTTTAATTAAAAAAACGTGATTTTATTTTAAAAAAACTTTTGGGGTGTGATTTAAATATTGAAAGTGGTGGTTACCATCATTGATGCAATGTAGAGGCAAAGAATAATATCAACCCACCATTCAATTACCTATATACATAATTGCTTGTGCATTTACAAATTTAATCATTTTAAGTGATTTTTTAAAACTTTTAACCTTATTTAGACAACTCATGCACATGCATAGCCATTTTTTAATTCCGTATTATTGAATTGGAATCGTATTAAAACCAAACTTTTCATTCCCCCTATTTTTGGCGTTTTCCCCATTTTTTGACTGAATTTTTTACCGTCTTTTTAATGATCAAGACAGAATTAAGCCTGAACATTTCCCGTACTGATTTTTGCCATATGGCATTTTTCTAACTATGAGTGTACCTACACACCAATAGAAACTCAGGCCTCATTGTGGATGAAGCATGGCCTGAAAATCACATTAGTTTGTACCATGGATGGTTGAGATGGAAATTTTCAGGTCTCCAATCATCCAAACACTGCAAGTATTGGGCTAATGCTCCATGCATAATTTTCACAACACAATGGAATAACATTGGTATATGCCATGTGTAAGGTGGATGGGTTGCTTAAAATAAATGGTTCAAATGCCAACGTAGTCATTGCCATAGATGAGATGCAGGTTCAGCGGCATGCCACTGACAGAAATTTTCCAATTCTATTGAATTTAAGGAAGCGGCCTTTATTTTTTCCTCAATTGGATTAGGGTTTAGATGAAGACAGGAAATTTGTCCGGTTCTAATCACTTTGGAAATTTGTTTTGGAACTGCAGATGTTATTTTCCTGATATATCTCTATCAGAGGTGGATTTATCCAGTTGACAGGAAACGTGTAAATGAGTTTGGTTTTGGGGGTGAAGATGAAGACAGTGGCTCAACTAATGCTGGTGTGGCTGCCATTCAGGACACTGATTCATCCGTCGAGAAGGTCAAAGAAAAGAAGACCAACTGAACTGAGCTGTTCGCATAAGGCTTTGAAATCATGTTTGCAGCACAGTTGAACTGTAAAATTAAAATAGGATTTGGTTTCTGGTCTACTCTTTTAGACATCCTTCCTGAAGCATGTCAGATTCCAGGTGCACTTGGCCATCTCTGCCATATGGCAAAAATTTTATGGCTGAGCAGGACGTGGGGAGCTGGGGCTCCATTGCTGATTGTATTACATAAGTACTGATGGCTTTGTTTCTATTTCATTCTCTGTTTCTATTTTCAGTAGGCGAGCTTTAATTACAGGTGCAGGACCCATCTAATTGCCTTTCAGGAAGCCTATCCAACCCATTTGTATTCGAGACTGTTTATCTGATGGGCCCTGCAAGGTTTGGTCAGGCTACAAAAGCCCTCCTCCATTTAGACTGTCCTAGCTACCTCATCTGATCCACTACCCAATTTGATACTATAAAACAGAACAGTTGCTTGGATGACTAGGATGACACGGTAGCAAGAGTTTCATTGGAAGCTAATTTCGGTTGAAAGCTAAAGGGCCTTTTTGGCAGGCACCCAAAAATGGGTTCATTTTAGCTAGACTAGTTGGCAGTGTAATGAACCATATGTGATCCCATCATGTATATTACGTGGCCCAAAAAGGCAGGTTAGTTTGATGATGCTGTGGTTTGAGTATGTATGTATTGGTACACAGGCCCACGAGATGAAGATTTTGCACACGTTCCATTGGCAGATATGAAGAGAGCGTTCAAAATGGCTATTGCTGCTGGTGAGTGAAGGCCCAAAGGTATAGTAGTTTTGAGTGAGAATGTCTTACATGTACCAGATACAATGGCTAGGTATGGTTCGGAGACAAATGTTATATGATTATCCCAAGACTCAAATTGTCATATGACTGCATGCATGTGGTGGAGCATCACATCAAAGGGATACAGAAGGTTCAAATGCCTTTAAGACTGGCCACACTGAACAGTAGATGCACCAAAAAGAAACTCAATACTGGTAGGTGGTTTTAGCCTCCTATTATCCGAGGTGCTTTTTATGATAAGCCATCTATAAAAATCAACAGTTAAGCACCCCTACTTCACAAAAGTTGAAAACCTGAGCACTGGGTACAGAGGCTTGTTACAATGCCTCTCTTGAAACATTCGTTGACAGTGTCGGTCATCTCCGATCCCAACTCCCCAGCAAGCAACGGTGCATATTCTGGCACCAGGACAATTCCGCACACAACCCAAACCTTCAATTCCAAAGCATAAGATGGCTGAGAAAATCTAGATCATTGTATCCGATCGGCATAAGTTGGCAGTCATTGCTGGCAAAAAGCTCAGAATCTGGGAACACATGCCCATAACCAGGCAGGAGTAAGATCCATCACATTCATTCAGTAGAAGTGGTTATAGAGATGAACCTAAAACGCACACATTCATTCGGTAGTAGTTTGGTTATAGCAAAGAAGCATGTAAACCAACTGATCAGTATCTAACTATTTCTTAAGAACCAGCCAATAACCATTTAAAAAACCTTCTTCAGTCAGTCCAGTTTCCAGATTTAAAAACGCACTCTCTGTCTCTCTCTTCATAGGATGCCGTTGAAAGACAGTATCACAATTGATATATGCTCTTGACACCAGATCACACTTTCTGTTTTCCGCTCTCAGTATTTCATTTTTCATAGCAACCTTTGAAAAAAAAAAAAAATAAATGAAATAAAATCTATAGCCATTAGAAAAAGTTAACTTTCTCAGTGCAATGGCGGGAAAAAAAACCCGAAGAAGAGAAGTCATTTTTTCTTGTTTTCTTTCAGGATATGGTTGTTTGGCCCACTTTTATGTTTAAGTAACGTAGATGGGCCATCATTAGGGCTGTCACTGGGCCAGGTTGGCCTATCCTGCCTTGGGCGCCGGAGGGTTGGGCGCAAACTTAAAACTCAAGCCCGGGATCGGGCTTGGACCATGTACAAACAACCTGTCAGCCCGGCCAGCCTATTAAGGCATAAATGGGTTTGTTTGATTGTGTTGTTTTTTTTTTTCTTCAAAAAATCCACCATTTGTTGCTATTTCAATCTTTAACTCTTCTCGTCTGCCATGGCTTTTCTCTCTCTCTCTCTCTCTCTCTCTCTGAAAACGGCAATTCAAACTGTAATCGTTTTTTTTTTTTTTTTTCAATTCTTCTTATTTCAATCTTAGCTCCTCGTCTGCCATGGCTTTTGGTCTGCAACTCCTTCCAAGAAATGAAATGATCCCAACCATGAAGAAGAAGATCTCGGCTTCTTCAAAGAAGAAGATGCCAGATATTTGCCAGGTGGAAATTAGGGCTTGGTGGCCTGGGACCAGGTTTGGGCTGGATTTTTTTGGCCCAGGGCAGGTTTGGGCCTAACCAGGTCCATCAACACCCCTAACAATAATTGCTATTTCACAATGCTTGTTTAAATAGGTTTTACAACACATTTCGAGGGTCAAATGCAGATGTAATAGGAGACCAGTAAAGAAATTTATAATACTTACAAATTTATATTATATTGTAGTGGAAACTCCACTCCAAACACTAACAACAATTTGTTTTAGTGTTGATTTGATATTGAAGTATGTAAAATTGCCATCATTGCATTTTTACCATAATAAACAATATAATTGGTACACCATTATGGTGTTCAAATGCAACTGATGTCACCAGACAAGTACTTTGTAATTATTTGCCAATTTCCTTTACCGTTGTAATTGGTAAAACAAATAGGCCCTCACATCTTTTAACAACTGACGATAGGTTTGGAGGGGTGTGTAGTATACTTCTCCATGAGTTGGGTCAGTATAGAACCAAATTCCTTCTCTAACTCGACTTCTTCTTCTAAATGCTTTTGCTTCAATTCGGTTGTCTTATGCTCGTGTGACTTTATCAGCTTCTCCCTCTCGGCTTCAAACTCTTCAATTCCTTTTGTCTGGCCATCGATGAATCTAGCAATCTCTTCTTGCCTACAGGAGAGGGAAAAGAGGAAGATGAGTGGGACTTCTGATGAATGGTGAAGTTTGCACATTTTCTTATATCAATAGCAGGTTGGCCCATAAGTTGCAAAATGGAGACATTGAGAAATTTCCAAAGCTGACATACTTGTTTGGGTTGGGGTAATTTAAACCAATGAACCAAGATGGAGCTGTATTAAGAATATCAAATCCTAAAATAGTTACTATTAGAAAAAGCCTTTTTTTTTTCTCCCTTTTGGCTGATCAGTTGAGCAACCCAGACCAAAAAAATATTCAGTAGTCATGGACTCTAAAGAGTGTAAAACCTAGATATTATAGCAAAGGAATCTAACTTATGCATGTGTCTGTGTGTGTGCACGCGCACATACATGCATCGGCATATGCATGTGTACATGCACACCCACATTTGGGGAGGGGCTAAAGTTAGGTTTTCCTCTATCACCTTCCATCAACAAGATAAACAATTCATTACAAAGATGTCAATTAAATTCAATACCTAAGTTTCTTCTCCTCTTTGCTTCTAGAATCATTGTTGGACAGCTTTGCCTTGTCACGTTCTCCCTGGAGCAATTTCTCAAAAGCACTTTCTTTTGCTTCCAAAGTTTCATGAATGACAGCCACTTGGTCCTTGAAAAACTGCTCCATGTAATCCATCTAGAGGAAAAAAAGAGAGAGCATTCAACCCAAAAAAGAAAAAGTAAAAAAAGAGAGCAAAATTCAGGAACACATACCACACGGTCAACAAAAAAACACGAAGAATCCTCTCTTTCGGGTGTCGACAGGTCGGTGGGGCAATAGTTGAATAAAACAATGACTATTTTTATCCGCATGTATTGTCTATTTGTTTCTTCCATAAAGATGGGGAAAAAATGATACCCAAAAAAATGCCAGTACAGAATGTCTTTTTCTTCTTCTTCCTCTTCTTTTTTTTTTTTTTTTTGAAAGATCAGTATACAGAATGTCTTAATGGCTGCAGTTATATGTTTTTTTTATTTTTATTTTTTATTTTCTTCTGGTGTTGATATTTCAAAAATATAGGAAAGAGATTTTATGTCACACTCATCCAGTGGTCTAATTTCACTTGTCAAAACAGCCTCTGTAATAAATTACAAAATAAATGTGCTTTTATCCATTTATCAGCATCAACTTGTAAGAGGTTTCATGCTGACAATGGTTCCTAACACACATAGGTGCACTAACATAACATATAAGAACTATATAGTTGTACAACTAAAGTGACCTGGGGAACCATGCCTTGAAGGCCCATGCAGGCTTAACAGCTACAGTAGTAACCAGTATTCAAAAACTCAGGACTCAACTGAGAAATTCATGTAACGTCTAATCTTCAGGTGTACTTCACGTCTCTTTTTAAATGTCCGAAGTCGGTGATTGGAAAATTAGATTAGATAAGGAGAGATTTCTTGTGGAAAGGCATGGAGGATTCCCGCAAATTCCATCTAATGTCATGGAAAGAGGTGTGTAAACCATATGATCGAGGGGGAGCAGGAATTAGGTTGTTGGACAAGTTCAATTTAGCATTGTTAGGTAAATGGGTGAGGAGATTTGGGGTAGAGAAGGATGTGCTTTGGAGAGTGGTGTTAGCAAAGAAATATGGTACTGAAGATAAGAGGGTGGTGGATTAGATCATCTTCTCTCTATAGAGCTTCTCATTTGTGGAAAGGGGTGGTGTCGGTCAAATCCAAAGTATGAGATGGAGTAGGTTTCTATTTGGGGAATGGAAAGATGGTTAGATTCTGGGAGGATAAATGGGCGGGGGAACAAAAACTTAGTATCTTTACCCCCGGTTGGTGGGTATCGCTGCAGAAGTGGATTTGAGGGTAGATTCTTGCTTTTCAGTGATCAGTGGTAAGGTAGTGTGGACTCCCTGCCGGTGGAATTTGGATGATGAAGCTGCAGAATTTTCGTGCTTGATGGGCAAGCTATCATCTTTGGTTCCCGTCATCTCAGACTCTGAAGCTATGTTATGGTTAAAGGCAAAATCTGGAAAGCTCACGGTTAAATCTTTATACATGGCTCTCCTCAATGCGGCCCCTCCAGTGGTAGCATGTCCAACTGGGTTCATTTGGCGATACAGGGCTCCTCCAAAGGTGGTCTGCCTTGGCATCGCTTGTTGGTAGAAAAAAAGGTGCTATCAGTAGACAACCTGCACAAGCAAAATTTCATCCTTCCAAATATATGTCTTATGTGCATGAGGGAAGAAGAATCAGTGGACCATCTGTTCCTTCATTGTGTTTTCGCTAAGTCAGTATGGGATCGTTTTCTTTGGTTATTTGGTATCTCTTGGGCCACTCATAATTCTGTGGACAGTCTTTTCCTGATGTGGCGTGAGGGAGGTTTAAAGAAATCCGGGGGACAAAGTATGGCGATTATGCCTATTGGTGGGTATATGGGTCATTTGGCTAGAAAGAAATGAGCGCTGTTTCAGGAATGGTAAACTCGATTCATATCAGGTTTTCAGCAAAGCCAAATCGCTAGTGATTGAATGGGCTTTGTCATCAAAGTTAGTGGGGGTGTTTTCGGAAAGCTGGGGGGATTTTGTAGCCTTTTTCTTTTTCTTTTTCTGTATAGTTCAGAGCTTCTGCTCCTTTTAATAAAGTTATCACAGTTTCACAAAAAATAAAAATAAAGTGAGAAATTCATGACTCAACTGAGATTGACTCAGTTGGGTCAACGAAACTCAGGATTTTAGAGAAAAGTATAGGCTCTAACAGTTTTGCCGCGTCGACTTGGCCAATTTCAGAGTCTATCATGGAGTTTGAATATTAATTATGATAGCATAGAAGTCTGTGTGGGTTCCGAATATCACCTCTTCTTTGTTCTCTTGATGTTGACTTTTAGTTCTCTCTCTCACAATCCTGTTGTCTGCACTGGCGATGCGGAGTTGCATACTCATCACTCCCATTGTTTCCTCGAGCTCCTTCTTATGCAGCTGTTGTTTGGCTACCCTGTTCCTGTACCACATCAGTTGCTGATTGTCCTCACTCATTTGCTTCATTGGACCGACAACCATTTCTTGATATGACTGTATCTCAAATTTAAGTTTTGATTTTCCTAAATTGAATTTGTTCAAAGAGTCAGATAACCATAACCATGTCAGTATAACAGAAATTATGTGGATGTCAAGTTAATGCATGCACACAATAAACATGGAAAAAGAGTCCAATAAATGACACTGCACCTTTGAAACATCACCATGTTCAATATGCTCATCTGATGTGACATTTTTTTCTTTAACTATAACAAAATTTAATTAAGGAGAAGACAAAAACATCAAACCAGGCAACGGCGAGCTGATTTGAGTGATCCTCTTGTCAACAAGTCAGCAGTCTCATTAGCCTCTCTTGAAATATTGAGAACACAATGCTCCTATTAACTAGAAGGGATCTAATTCCATAAATGCAAAATCAAGTTTCCAAGGACCCATTTCACCCTAATAGGTCTATTGCGTTGTTAGAATCACCCTCGATGAATAGACACCGTTGAAGTTGGCATGAAATATTAGAAATCGCTCTCTCATCACCATTAACCCTGCCTTATTTGAACGTATCTCACCACAGGGGATCTTGCCCTTGTTACTGCTCAGAACTCCACTGATGCTAGCCAGACCTGGATTTTCAAATGATGTTTTGTTGAAATTAAGCATTAATTGGCCTGTGGGAGGGGACTTCCATTTCACCATTCGGGTTGAGATTCTATCCTCCTAAGATTGATACTTTCAAGTTACAAAGAAAGTCCTCTCTAGAAATACCGTGCATTCAGGTCTAGCCAAGCTCCATTTGATTCCGACCTGATAATTCCTCTTGTAATGCTTTCCACCAATGAG
This sequence comes from Magnolia changhungtana, assembly GCA_030180095.1. NCBI lineage: Eukaryota > Viridiplantae > Streptophyta > Magnoliopsida > Magnoliales > Magnoliaceae > Magnolia > Magnolia changhungtana. Next base: position 15,667,463 of record JASAUF010000662.1, read on the forward strand.
ACCGTGCCTTCCAAAATTCTATTGTTCTTTTCTATCCCTAGGCCCTGGGGAATTGCAACAAAACCATTTTCCATAGTGTCTCCACATTGGTACAACAGACCCGCTGATCAATCCCGTCTACCCCTCAGGTAGAACAGCCTTGCCAACCAACTCATCTCATCATGGTTTCGGCAATCAGACATATTTCGAAGCAAGTTTTTCACATCTAGTGTTTTGGGCAATAAATGCCTACCCTTGTGTGCATATGCATACATATACACAAATATGACGGGCAAAATAGATGCTACTTTGTAGGAAAAATACACTAGATAAAAGTTACTTAAAAATGGAACATCAGATTTCAAGAGGATACAGTAGCTTTTTCTTCTTCGATTTTCTTCTCTTGAGAGATGACAAGTTTTTATTAGAGATGGGATAAAAGATGCTTCAACATAAAGAGTTCCTGATACAAGGATCTTATTGGCACACTCCATCTTTAGCCAGAGTATCTGCAACCACATTGGCCCTGCTACCTATATGGACAAATGGCATGTTTATCCCAGAAACCAAGTCATGAATTTTTATCCTAGAAACCAAGTTGTGAATTTCATTAAACACACACACAATAATTTCTCCCCTTCCACAATACAAGGACCAAAAAGTTATCATTACCATCATCATAGACTGATCCATATGGCCTAAGCTGGTCGAAGAGTGTGAAATTCCCCTCGAGTTTCATAGGCATGCAGCCACCACAACCACTCTACAACCTAGAGGCACATCTCAACACTTGATTCACCTAGCTCTAGCTCTACTGGAAACATCCTTGTCAATCTTCACATCCTTTTGAACAATAGAGCTAATGTAACGAAAAGCATCACTTTGAGGAGTCTCTTGACCATCAACCACTCCACTCTACAACCTAGAGGCACATCTCAACACTTGATTCACCTAGCTCTAGCTCTACTGGAAACATCCTTGTCAATCTTCACATCCTTTTGAACAATAGAGCTAATGTAACGAAAAGCATCACTTTGAGGAGTCTCTTGACCATCAACCACTCCACTCTACAACCTAGAGGCACATCTCAACACTTGATTCACCTAGCTCTAGCTCTACTGGAAACATCCTTGTCAATCTTCATATCCTTTTGAACAATAGATCTAATGTAACGAAAAGCATCACTTTGAGGAGTCTCTTGACCATCAATTTTTACTAAAGACTCGCTTCTATAACTGGCCTTATTCAAGTTACTTTTGAAATATACTGCAGTTCTGCTAATTTTAAGGACTGCGCTAGCCTACTCGTGTAGGTCACTTTCGCTAACTGAGAGACACGGGGGTGGAACTTTCATGAGATCCACTTGTTCATCAAGCAAATTGCCTCATGTTCACCCTAGAACCCAAAAAATCAGGATGATCCAACAGTCAGGTAGGCCACAACCTAGGAGCAGTTGGGATCAAGGTATCCCGTATCGGTATCGGTTGGTGTAACAGTGCCCTCTGATACCAATACAGATACGGGGGCGTAACGGTGATATGGGGGCGTAACGGCTCGTAACGGTGCAAAAAAATTTTTTTGCCAAAAAAATGAAAAAATATGGATTAAATCCGGAATATTCTAAGCATTCCCAATATGCATTCATTTATAAATTGGAACATGTTTATGTTGGTGTAATGGTCCACTCTTTGGTGAGAAGTTGTATCAGACTATCTGATGAATTTATGAACCAGATAACCTGAATTTGACTACAAAATTCATATATTTAATTTTCTAACTATCTACTATCAATGATAGATATATTAGAATGAATGTAATATGAAAATGTCTTACATGTGTAGGTGTTTGCAATTATTTTTGAGGAATTTCTGGAACATACCTGTGGTTGTGATTGTGATTCCTGTTTGTGACCTGTCATTCTACTATGATTAACACATCATATTTTACCATTAAAACAACAAAACATTCAATAAAAAATGATTTTTCGAATTTAAAAAAAAAGAAGCCGAAAATAGTGCGTAAATAGAAAAAAATATAAAATGAAAACAACAATCTGTAAAATGCACATTAACATGTTCTACTATGATTAACACATCATATTCTACCATTAAAACAACAAAACATTCAATAAAAATTGATTTTTCGAATTTTTAAAAAAAGGGGCAAAAATAGTGCGTAAATAGAAAAATATTATAAAAAAAATATAAAATGACATCAACAATTTGTAAAATGCACATTAACATGTTCTATTATGATTAACACATCATATTCTATCATTAAAACAGCAAAACATTCTATAAAAATTGATTTTTCGAAAAAAGGGCCGAAAATAGTGCGTAAATAGAAAAAAATTATAAAAAATATAAAATGATATCAACAATCTGTAAAATGCACATTAACATGTTCTACTATAATTAACACATCATATTTTACCATTAAAACAACAAAACATTCAATAAAAATTGATTTTTCGAATTTTTTTAAAAAAAGGCCCAAAAATAGTGCGTAAATAGAAAAAATTATAAAAAAATATAAAATGACATCAACAATCTGTAAAATGGACATTAATATCTTCTATTATGATTAACACATCATATTCTATCATTAAAACAGTAAAACATTCAATAAAAAGTATAAATATCTATTTTTGAGAAATTTTTAAAAAATGACCCACGGAGCTTCGAATCAAGAAAATCCTTAATATAAGTTGTTTTTATCTGAAATATCAAGCTAAGATTGGTCGAAAATAGCAATAGAATGATTTAGGAAGGGTTTGGAAGAAAGAAGTTTCAAAAAAAGTGAAAAAATGGACCTTAAAAAGCAAAAAAAAAAAGTGACCGTTTTTTTACCGTTACTGGGCAGTAACGGCCGTTACGCCCCGTAACGGTCGTTATGGGGCCGTTACAACTACAAAATCAGTGGGGTGCCTATTACGGCCCCGTATCGCGTAACGGACATGGCTGTTACCGATACGTAACGGCCGATACGCCCGTATCGTAACCAATACGGGACATCCTGGTTGGGATGGGCACATCCACCATTAGTTTTGTGTAGGGCCCACCTTGGTGTTTATATGCCATCCAATCCATTGACCCTATGTGCCTCACAGGCCTCATCAGGATGAAGAAGTATTATAAATCACACTATTCCAGAACTCAGGTGGGCCATGCCATTTGAATTTAGAGGTTTAAAGTATAATTTCACATCATTCCCAATGGGATGGCCCACCTGAATGTTGAATCAGCTTGATTTTTGGTATCAAGGCCAAACAAGGGGCAACTTACCTGATGGATGGGTGGATTTAATGCATATTAAATCATTTCCCCCACATTTGAGAAAGTGACCCTGGTCATACCTATGTGAGGGTACCTATGTGAGGGCGCAAGCACTTTGCCTAGTTTTACACCTTCAAATTCTAGTGCCGTCCTCCAAACCTCCAATTTGGCATCTGTCCCCTATCTAGGTTAGTTGCATGATCCTTCTAACTAGGTGCCATTCCTACATCGAACCATGCTTTGGATTTGTCTTCCTGCTCCCACTTCCTATCTGTTTATACATGTTAACATTTTAAACATACCCTTCCCTCTTCCTGCACCAAAATCTATTGCTGCTTCTGTTCATGCTTTATGCTACTACAGTCTCATCAACCAATATGGCAATACCGCATCATCTGCAAAAACAACACCAATGGAAATCACCTGGATTTTTTAAATTAATTTATCAGGGCCTAATACCAACCCATGATAAACATCCAGTGCTACATGGAGCCCATCAGGCGTGCTACAGGCTATTCTCAATATTGTGAAAACATCCTAATGCATGTCTATAATGATGTCGAGATACCCTCATAGGACCCCTTTCCTCCTCATACCCACCACATAACTTCCCTAGGTACCGTATCCTATGCTTTCCCCAGGTTCATAAAAACATGTGGATAAATAAGGTCAATTTTTTTATTTCTCTGGCATGAAGCCAAACACAACTGAATTCCAGTATCCATGTTTCTTGTCTAAATATTTACTCCACCTCTCCTACAGCTTCATAGTGTGACTCGTAACTTTGATCCTTTAATATTAGTGAGACTATGCATCTCCTTCTTGAAAAGGTCATTATGATGTTTCTGCTCCCTTCATAAAGCATTTCTTTTGTTTATAAAATTTTATTGAAAAGACAACTTTTACAAATTAATTCATCTTCCACACTTTGTATCATTTGTCCCACACCATTCATTTCCTCATTTGTGTTAAGGCTACCTTTACTACCAATACCCGAATTCTATGATAATGGATATGCGCTGCTCCCAACCCCCAGGATCCAAGGCCCCTCCTAGTTCAATCCCCATAATGCGCATCTTCATCCAATAATCTTTAAAAGTACCCTCCATTTCTCCCTAATTTCATCATTCACCAAGATCCTTTGTTCATCAACTTGATGCATTAATTAAGGTTAATATCTCTACTTTTCCTTTCCTTGACATTCGCTAGTGCTCATAATCTTTACTACAATATTTTGGTGTTATGACTCTCTTTGCTTGTCTCCGTCATCTTTATATATTTCTGAGTCTTCCACAATTCTACTTTTTATTATTTATTTTTTATCTGAATGATTTCCACAATTCTACTTCACTACTAGTCTTCATAATTGGATCCATAATTGACCCAAGGGTCTCTGCCTGCCCTCAGGCCTCAGCCCTTACTGGTCCTAGCAGTCATCTAGTGAGCCTCGGTCACCTACATGCAAGCGACATTACCGTCCATTTATTTTCCTTCGTACGTTAGGCCACTGCAAACCTCTATTGCTAAGGCCTGCCTGATTTAACTCGAGGAGCATAAACAATAGATCCGCCATCTGTACCCAAAAGTTGTCACTGGAATAGGGTGTTTCCAATTCACTACATAAAGAGCTGCATTTTCTCATCGATCAAAAGATTGCATATATTAACTTCAACAAATACTGTTGGAGCATTTACTAAGGCTTAGTTGCCTATTTGAGAGATCTCCTTTGAGTGCACTTTGGCCCAAGGGTCTCTGCCTGCTCTCGGCCCTTGCGAGATCTTGTCGTTGTCCATTATTCAGTCACTTGGTGGACCTTGGTCAACCAACATGCAACCGACACCACTGTCCTTTTATTTTCCTTTGTACCTTAGACCAAAGTAACTCACTACTCATGTGGCTGGCCCAATTTAGCTTAGGGAGCAGAAACAATAGATCCCACCATATCTACTATGTGATCAGTTTCTATCTTTTGGAGTCCTTACATGCAAGTTATAATGACTGAGATTATAGATGGTTTTAGGTTTACTTTGGTAGGGTATCTGCAGGCTGTTTGTCAGCCGTGTGGGGTGATACCGAAGAACAGTCTTGGGGTTATTTGACCATTGACTTAAAACAAAAAAATAAAAATAAAATCAAGTTTAATAACTTTCCTCCTTCTCTATCACATGTGAATCCTGTCAGGGTTTAAAGTTAATCTTGATGACTTGATATTTAATATCTAGCTGATTTTGTAACTTTCCTCCTACAAGTGCCATTTGGTGGAATCTCTACCAGAATTCAACAGAAATTGTTCTCAGAATGTTGCACTCAATTAGAACCACTTAGCCTTGATCAGCTGCAGGAAAAAAAAAAGTGTTTTCATACTTGTATAGCCAAAAAGACAGTATCCATTAATTGGAAAGGTGAGCAACTGGATTTTTATGAGATGCAGGTCCAATGTCTACTGTTATTGACTGACAGGCATGTTTCATGTCCAGACAAATAATGAAAGCCATTGATGGAAAGAATACCTTTAGAGTGCTGGTTGAAAATTTCCATGTCTTCTCTGGATGCCATATAACCATACAATTGGCGTGTGCCACCTGGACAGAAGAGCACCCGACGGCGGTCCCAAGCTTCCCTATCAGTTCCTTGCTCTGCAAAATGCTTGTGTAGACGTTCTGCCTCCAAATATCCAATCGCTGAATCCTCAAATATCAGAACACTCATCCCACGGTGCCCATGAGGGCCATAGGAGTGCTGCTCCTCCAACGCATCATATTTGCTAAAACAATCAAGAAGCTCTTGATTTTCCATGCCTATCCACTGCAAACTTGCAAAAGGAAAGCAATGAAATACACAATTACAGCACACTGAGGAAGAAACATTTTACATGGTTTAGGTGCTCATATTAAAACGCAAGGTATGTGCAGTTTGTACTGCCACAAACATTCTAAACTGAATCTCGTCTCTGGAACCAGTTTTTCAGTTCCAAGTTCAACTCAAGCCAAGTCAGAGAAAATTCAAAAATTCTTTTGGAAATTAGTTACAAGTTTGGAATTTGGGTTCACTACACTTGGTCAACTCACCCAAGTTCTGAATTGAATAAAATCTTGAGCCTTGACCAGCTAGAAACCTTACGAAGGAAGCCACAAGCTGTCTCTTAACAAGTAAGACCAGAAATAGCAGCAATGGATGTAAAAGATAAATCCATCTCTACATATAAAGAAAAAAGAAAAAAGAAGCAAAAAAAAGAAACCCGTATAACAGCATGTCTAATAACACAAGACTTCAGATAAAGGGAATCAGTTTTTAGGTAATGAATATGGAAACAACTGATCGTCACAGTACAAGTGCAAAGCTGTAGAGTTCTAAGGTTTCTGAATGACAGTGATACCTCCAACTTCTAGCCTATCAATTGAATAAATAGAGCTTCATAAATTTGAAAAGCTTCCTCGAACTTGTTTGAGGCCAGAGTATTCCTGAGATGTAACAAACACTGGGAGAACTCAAACTGTTTATCCAGTAAGTGATCAAGTAAATGAGCATGGAATGAATTTGGTTTTCACTGTTGAAGCAGCTAATCCTATGACTTCTGAGACTGATTAAATTATAAACAAAAAAAGCATACAGCAGTAAAAGGATTGGAGCAGGACAAACAGAAGTTGAGAACATAAGAGCCCTTAAAGTAGATTCTTCACAGTGGAAGGGTGAGTCTGTCAAGTAGACTAATTCTACAGGAAACAGCAATTTAGAAGCCCAAATGGAAACATCAGCAATTTTTTAATGAAGGCACGGAATTTAGTACGAAAGCTAATACTAAAAACAAAAAGAATTCATGGATGACATTAAAGTCGATCGACAACATGAAATGTTAAATGTAAGTGGATGAAGTGAAGAGGACCACTCAATATCTGGAAAGGGAGATACCACCCAACCAACTGTTCTTAGAAGGCAAGTTTTGTAAAGAAGATGCCAAACAGCAGAAAGGGAGGGTAAAAATTTTGCCTTTCAACTGTTAATTACAGAATTAATGATTTTTTTTTTAAAAAGAAAAAAGATGAAAGGAAATTTTATTAAGAGGGTGCCAAAAACTCACAGCCCTCTAGCAAAAAGGAAGATAAATATTTCAAAATAGAAATGCAAGAAGCCCACTTGGCTACAAAAGATTTCGCCCTGTGAATCACAATAGAAACATCAATACTGATGTTGTTGAAACATCTACAATTCCCCTCCCCCCACACAGACCAAAGGGCCACTAAAAGTGCCAACCACCATTCCGCCTGAGCTTGATTCCCAAGACACACCCCGCGCTCGACTCTAACAAACTCTCCACCAATGCGGGCATGGACAACTACACCTCGAATGAAGAGAGGATACAGTTCCAGATCCCCCAAGTGAAAGGACAATGAATGAACACGTGATCAATTGACTCTGCATTGCCCATGCATAACACATGTTTGAGATAATCACTCCCCTTTTACAAAGGTTGTCAATGGTCAAGACTCTCTTCCTTCCAACTAACCACGCAAAAGCCACCACTTTTGGAGTGGTCCCACAGTTCCATAGCATAGCCATCGGGGCTCAGCCCTCATCCGAGGGGTGACAAAACGACTTATAAAAGGAGCTAAACGAAAAATGACCTGAACTTTCCTTTTGCCACATCATTCTATCTTGCTCCTCACTTGTCATGTTAAACAAATGGATTCTTTGAAGGAGAAAAGCAAAGTCTTCTATTTGTTCATTTGAAAAATTCTGATCAAACAGAGACGACTACACCCTTGAGGATCCACTAGCTTACCAACTAATTGCAACTGAAATGTCTTCACTGGTCGCTAGCCTTGCCAAACTGGGAAACTCAAGCATCAAGGGGGTCTCCATCACCCAAGCATCCTTCCAAAACATGATGTGGTCTCTAGTACCAACCATGAAGCTTATCCCCTCCTTAAATTTCACTTTAACACTAGCCACAAGCCAAATGCTCTATAAAGAGGAGTCTCGTCCACCAACCTCCATCCTCACACCCGTAACTCTCAACGTAACAATAATTTTTCACACTTAACACACTCGACCAAGTACCTGGCTGAGCTTTGAGTAGCACTAGTTTTTCACACTTGACAAACTCAACCAAGTACATGATGAGCTTTGAGCAAAGTAAGACTTATGTTCTCACCAAGTCTGAGTTGAGTTTTGAGGTTTTAATCCTGGCTTCGCGACCACAAGGTTTTAAATTTGAAACTGTGCAGGCTACAGTGTAGTTGTTACTAATTGATTTTTAAAGGTACTAGTCAGCGGTCATTGTATTTAGCTTTGTCAAAATATAAAATGAAACAATATGTAGCAGAAGAAGTACTCCACAACAAATACAAAATCCTTCATTGACAGAAATATGTATCTTAAAAAAATAAAATCAAAAGGTACCTTATCATTTTCATCTTTCTCGAATATTGTATTCATAACAACAACCATTGGAGGCCAAACAATCTCACGATCGGTTGCCGTTTCATGTAGACCCTTCCATTTACTAAATACTATTTCGCCTGATGGTATTACCGAAGTCCCTCTCCTTTGCAATTCCTCATCCAAAAGTTCAGCAAGTTCACGGTGAAGCTTCACTCTTTTTGATCCTTTTGTCTTCGCATGTGTCAGTAGAGGCTGCAGACCACGGTACCAGTCAATAGCACCTGGGCCATCATGGCATGCCGGGCAGTGCCACTGCCTTAATGGCTCATTTAACTGTTCGAAAGTCAACCTATCCAATTCTTCAAAAAACTTTTTGAACCACCTATTCTTCTTCCGAGTCTCATAGCTCTTTTGACTCACATCAGAATCGGAATCGTCGGTCATATAATACTCATCACTGTCAACCAGCTGCTCATCATCAGAAGCATCATCAGCATGGGGGTTGCCCAATTCAGACCCAGTGTCTTCTACTCCATGAGGAAGAAGTTTAGAAACGATGTCACTTTTGGTTTGCACATCTTCTGAAGTCTTGGTTTGAGATGGATTGGAAGAACCGGCTCTAGCAGACCACTGCCATCCATTCTGCAGAGGAGGAATGGTGGGTTGTTGCGATGCTGTGTAGGCAGCTTCCCAACCCCTAGAAGATGATTGAGGCTGTGTGTTTCCTCTACCAACCTGTCTCTTGGAGTCAACTGCATCTGTCTGCCAATTATTTCCAAGAACCTTCCTTGTCCCTCCATTCCCAGGCACAATATTCTTCTGCGACATTTCCTGATGACCCCAAGCTTTAGGAGGAGCATTTGAGGGACCCCGTGGTTTCGCAGCACCATTACCAGTTTGGTTCCGGGATTTCTTCCCGTAGACTTCCCATTCACCATCCTGAGAAGAATCCATGCTCAGATCTGCCATATCCTGACTCAGCTGATCAATCTTGGGGCTGTTGTTGGCAAAGCCAGAGCCTCCAGAAGAATGACCATGCTGAGGACTGATGCCTTTCCCCTTAGGTGATGAACTGGTAGCAGCAGCCAAGGAGGGCTTGCCACCACCCCTTTTCGAATTCATCTCAGTGCTGCAGCCGCCCTCCTGGATTTTTGTTCCATGCAGATGATTCCAGTTAATATATATATATATATATATATATATATATATATATATATATATATATATATATATATATATATATATATATATATATATATATATATATAACTGAAACACTGTACTGCTCTAGCATACCCAAGTAATCAACACATAAATAAAGATTGAAAACAATGTTTTATTAGAATGGAATATAGATACATCATATGTAGAATGTGTTTTAAGAATCTACTGCCAAAATGAAATCATAATATGCCTTCATATCACCAAACATTTTACCATTCTAACCAACTACATACATCATATGCAGAACACATTTCAAAAACCTACTCCATTCTCATGTAGGCCCATAGCCCACCGTAAGGCCCAACATGTACTGATTTTTGCACTGTTTCATTATGGATTTGGGAGCATACATCAAGGATTGCAATTTTTATTTTTTTTTTTATTTTGGAAAGATGAAATGAACTTTATTAAAGCAAAAGTCAGAAACAAAAACAAGAGAGAAACGGAAAGCTATACAAGACCAGAAACCCAACCAATAACAAAAACAAAACCCCCACCCAAAGAACCAGAAAACCTGAATCCCTTACACAGGTCTCAAAGACACCCACTCAGAAATAGACACCAAGACCTGACAAAGGACTACTGAGGCAAGATGAGAAAAATTGTTTCTGAATGTCTGATTATTTCACTCCAACCATATTGCCCATAGCAAAGCCAGCATTGTGATCCTCCATTTGCACCTGCCCAACAAACCCCTACTTTCCCCATGCCAGGTTGTCAAGAAGTGCTTTATTGACCCTGGCTCCATCCTTTCCCCATCAGCACTTGCCCAATTTACTATTTTTTAGAAGATATGGGGGCTTATTTAAAGATGCGATTGAAGATATGAGGCAGATGTTATTGAAGATATCGGGCTGATTCAGAGATGTAATTAGGATTTTCTATACTTACTTTTACCATTGTTAGTCTTTTACCATCTTAGGTTAGATTAGATTGATTTGAAGTCAAATATGATTGATTTAAAATCAATTTCTTAGTTGGGGAGATTCTCATTAGAGATTTACTTACATTCTATAAAAAGGAGTGGTATAAGAATTAGTTAACTCTAATATTTTTCTAAGTGTGATTTTTTCTTAAGTATATTAAGAGAAGAAGTTGATATCAATAAAATTCTCTCCCTCTCTACTCTAATATTCTTGTGGGTGTATCGTTGTCCATTTCTTTGTGATTTGGGTGTAAAGATCTCATTGACTCGATAACCGAGTTGCACCATTTTGGTATCAAAGCGGGTGATTGTTGGAGAACTGCCAACTCTACATCATCTCCTAGTGGCTTCAAAGGGGGTGGCATAAGAAGAGTTTGTGCAAATAATCCAATTGATCTATGCACTTGCAGAGGAGGTAGATCAACTTATGCATGCAGTAGACAATCTCACCAATCAAGTAGGGGAGCTCCGGCGCGGAGCGAATTCAAAGACTGAAGTTGGAGCACGTGGACACACAAAAGAAGTTCCCCACCAAGGTTCTAACCAACAACAGGTAACCCTAAAAAATGCAAGGGCATTTTCACACCGAGCTTGAGTGGGGTGGCCTATGGGATGCAGGGGCACACTCGGAGTGGGTGGCCCATGTGAGGCGCGCCCCACCCGTGTTAAGCAGGTGGCTCATGTGAAGCAGAACCCATGTGAAGTGGGCCCCACGAGGGGGGTTCGGCCGAAGTCCTAACCCATGGGATGTGGGGTTTGGGCTATGAGATAAAGGTATTGATTAGCCATGCTCTATCAATTCGAGCTTTTAGAGCAAGTGGTTAATTGTCCTGCATCACCTAGTTTATGAAGGCACCAAGATTGAATCCTTCGATTGTTAAAACATGATAGAAAACCAGAAATTGAAGTAGAAATTCTGAAAATGACGAAGCAATCCACAAAGCCAAATGAACAGTTGACATATGAAGTGATCAATGCATTAACATCAGACTTACACTTGATTCATCAATGGATTAATTGAGGGATCCATTGATAGTGGCAGTCACTTTTATAGACATGCCAATGGGTCTAAACCCTCAACTTAAAGCACCTTTGCAAAAGATGATGGTGACATGAAAAAGAGGCAAATGTTGCAGGATCCACAAAGAGCGTTATATTTACAACAAACAAGTTGGCACCCACGAAAGCCCAAGTGAAAGAGACATCATCTACACTGGACTTCAACAAAGCTTATGCTGAGCCGAGGCTTAGGGTTTCACCACTAGCTTCCACCAAAGAAGAGCAAGATTCGTCGTAGAGGTAGTAGAAGTCCAAAGGTTGAAACTGGTATCCAACTTGAGGACAAGTTCTTTCAGAGCCAGGGAGAATTGATGCAGACCCACGACCCACTGTTGGGTAAAAATGTAGACCCAACATCTGCTGATTTTTGAATTGTTTATTTATAGATTTGGTAGCTTAAATTAATGATTGCAATTTACTATTCTTAGAATATACACGGGCTAATTTAAAGATGTGATTGAAGGTGGCTGATTTAGAGATGTAATTAGGATTTTCTATATTTGCTTTTACTATTGTTAGGATTTCACCATCTTAGGTAGATTAGATTGTTTTGAAGTAACTATGATTGGTTTGAAATCAATCTCGGGATTCTCATTAGAGAGAGACACTACACACTCTGAGTATGTCTGCGCATTAAGCACACTCAGAGAGTGCACTTACGCGCACTAACAGAGAGAGAGAGAGAGAGAGAGAGAGAGAGAGAGAGAGAGAGAGAGAGAGAGAGAGAGAGAGAGAGAGAGAGAGAGAGAGAGCCTGCCTTGGAGAATCGCCGGCAATAGAAGGAAAACGGTCGCCGGAAAGACAACGACCGTCGAATTACCCGCCGATCGCCTTCGTAGAGCAGCTGTGGAAGCGCAGACGCTTGCTAGGAAACTGCAGCAGCTACGAAGCCACCGCCGGTCTACGGAAAACGAAACGGAATCCGTGAGTACTGCCGGCAAGGATAGGAATCCGGGAAATTCGCAGCCCAGGGAATGAGGGCGAGTGTGTAGAAATGGAGTCGAAGTCAGGATGATATCCGGTAACTTTATTGACGAGAAACAATATGGCTACTCGCGAAAGTAATGATCCGAATCCTACTGTCCAACACGTGTGCGGGAGATCCAGGCCGTTTGTCTGGCGGACCCATCGTGCATACGCCGTGGATCAAAACTGAGACGATGTGAGTATAGGTGGGGAGGCATATGTAGACCTGAAAAGATAGTACAAAATTAATTTCACCAATGGTCTGAATTTAACATGGACGTGAGGGCCACATGATAAGTGGACTAGACTAATTTCTATAAAGAAGAAAGTAAATTATCTGATGAACGGTCTGGATCTTTCACACGAGTGTCACATTTGCACGTGTAGCGAGTACGTGTCGGTCTCGAGTAGGCGCGGAAGTTTTGCTGTTACGCAAAGCAGAGACCGAGACTGGACAGCACATGTTCGGTCCTGCGTTGACAAGACGTCGACTCGGATTGCGTAGTGCAGAAGACAACACCGGAGTCGGTATTTTGTTGACGTGGCAAAGCGTGTATGTGTTATAGCCGGTCCATCGATTTATTATTATTATTTTTTTTTCCGTATCGTTTTAAGACGTGAGCCCAATAATTAGGCAGATCCAAAGCTCAAGTCGACTACACGTGGCATAGAAATTTTGGATCATTGTCCCCGCTGCCATGTGGTGTGATCTAAAATGATCTGGTGGTCTGTGGGGTCACCGTGATGTATGAATTTTATCCATGTTGTTCATCCATTTTTTTCAGATCATTTTATTTTACAGGCCCAAAAATGAGACGCATCTAAAGCTCAAGTGGACCACACCACAGAACCGTATCGGATCTTTGTCAATTTTGGGTTCATACAAATGCTCTGGAAAAATCGATGATATGTGAGCTCCATAGCCCTGCCTGGACGGACTATCATCTAGGAGTGACTGCATGCAAGTGGTGGAGCAGGAGGCGATCCGTTGGGGAGTCAGATTACCATGTGACGAACGGTCATGTGACTGACTGCATGCAAGTAGTGGAGCATCACATCAATCAAAGGTACATAGAAAGTTCAATGCCCTTTAGCGATCCAATCCGCTGAGTGACTGGCCACACTGAACGGCAGATACACCGAAAATAAAACCCCGGAATACGGGAAGGTTATCCTAGCCCTTTCCTATTATCCCAGTAGGCAACAACCCCTCGTTTACAACTGTTGAAAACCTAAGTGGGTACAGAGGCCAACGCCTCTCCTGAAACATTCCACTTATCTGTGACGCTAACTCCGTACGTATAACCCGAGCAATGCAACACAATGCATATCCCGGCACTGGGGCAATGCCACACAAGCAGACCTTCCATTCCAAAACCTGAGATGGCTGAGGAAACATTGGCAGTTGATTAAGATCAGCATATAAGTTAGCCTTCATCGGTGGCAAAAACCTAAGAATCTGAGAACACATGCATGCCCATAACCAGGCAGGAGAAAGAACCTCCCATCCATCAAAAGGGATCTTCTCAGTTCTCACCATAAATAGGCATGAAGCACCTTAGGCCCCACCTGCTGAGATGAACATTCATTCAGCAGTAGTTGGATCAAACTTTTTCTTTTTCTTTTTCTTTTTTCCAGCCCATCTCAGTATTTCATTTTCTATAGCTGTTAAAACAAACTCTACTTTATTTTTCTTAATAAAACCGGCATTAACAACAGTACTATGATCGATATGCTCTCAAAGCCAGATCACACTGTTTTTCAGCCAATCTCAGTATTTCATTTTCTATAGCTGTTAAAACAAACTCTACTTTCTCAGTGTAAAAGCAGAAAGCATGTTCGGGTTTTCAGTTTTGGTTCGCTGTTAAAAGGAGAAGTAAAACCTACGTGGGAGAAAAACCGAAAAAGAAAAAGAAAAAGTCTCCTTAGGTCATTTTTCTTGTTTTCTTTTTACGTCTTTCAAGAACTGACTGTAGGTTCGGAAGGGTGTGGCGAGTATTTCTCCATGAGTTGGGTCAATCCAGCATCAAATTCCTTCTCTAACTCAACTTCTTCTTCTAAATGCTTCCGCTTCAATTCAGTCTTCTTATCCTCGTGTGACTTTATCAGTTTCTCCCTCTCGGCTTCAAACTCTTCAATTCCTTTTGTCTGGCTGTCGATGAATCTAGCAATCTCTTCTCGCCTACAGGAGAGGAAATAGAGGAAGAAGAGTGAGACTTCTGATGAATGGGTAAGTTGCTCATTTTCTTATATAAATGGCAAGTTAGCCTATAAGATACTAATGGAGAAATTTCCAAATCCAACATACTACTTGTGAACACAGACCTAAGAGGATTTGTATTGAAAACTTTCAACACAGCCTAACGCTCTTTCTGGGAAAATAGACAGAAATAATAATAATAATAATAATAATAAAAAGGCGCTAGAACAACCCTTTCTATCAAATAACTGCTTGCAAGATGGAATTTTTTTTCAACCAAGATGGGGTTTTAGCCCAAAGATATTTGGAATTTGGGTAATCTAAACAATGAAAACCAAGATGGTGCCGTATTATGAAATATCAAATCCTAAAACAGTTACTATTAGCAAAGGCTCTTTTGGTTGATCAGTTGAGCACCCCCAGCCAAAAAAATTATTTGGTAGTTGTGGACTCTAAAGAGTGTAAAACCTAGGAGGAACCTATCTTATACATGTGTCTGTGTGTGTGGTTGCATGCACAAGTGCATGAGCATATGCGTGTGTACACACACACACACACACACATGGAAAGGGGCTAAAGTTTAATTTTCCTCTATCACCTTCCATCAACAAGATAAACAATTCATCAAAGAGATGTCAATTAAATTCAATACCTCAGTTTCTTCTCCTCTTTGCTTCCAGAATCATTGTTGGATAGCTTTGCCCTGTCACGTTCTTCCTGGAGTAATTTCTCAAAAGCTCTTTCTTTTGCTTCCAAAGTTTCATGAATGACAGCCACTTGGTCCTTGAAAAATCGCTCCATGTAATCCATCTAGAGGAAAACAGACAATGCATTCAGAAAAAAAAAATAATAATAATAATAATAAAATAAAAAGGAGCAAATTTCAGTAAGACATGTCACATGGTCAGCCAAAAAAAATGAATATCCTCTCTTTCAGTTGTCGATGGGCCTGGTGGGGCAATAGTTGAAAAAACGATGACTATTTTTATCCAAATGTATTGTCTATTTGTTTCTTCCATAAAGATGGGGGGAAAAGGATACTGAAAAAAAATGGCAGTATACGGAATGACTTCTTCTTTCCGGAAGATCAGTATACAGAATGTCTTAATGGCTACAGTTATACATGTGTGGACTAACATAACATTATATATAATAACTATAGACTTCGGTAACTAAAGTGACCTGGGGGGCCATGCCTTAAAGGCTCATGCAGGCTTAACAGCTATGATAGTAACCAGTATAAACACAGAACTCGACTGAGAAATTCACTACTCGATTGTGACTGCTCAGTTGGGTCAAGGAAACACCGGATTTTAGAGAAAAGAATAGAATAATTACAGTTTTGAATTGGTTATCAGAACCCCGCCTAACCAAGTCAACTTGGCCAATTTCAGAGTCTATCATGCAGTTTGAGCATTAATTATGATAGCATAGAAGTAATATGTGGGTTCCAAATATCACCTCTTCTTTGTTCTCCTGATGTTGACTTTTAGTTCTCTCTCTCACAATCCTGTTCTCCTCGCTGGCGATGCGGAGTTGCCTACTCATCTCTCCCATTGTTACCTCGAGCGCCTTCTTATGCAGCTGTTGTTTGGCTACCTTGTTCTTGTACCAGATCAGTTGCTGATTGTCCTCGCTCATTTGCTTCATAGGACCGACAACCATTTCTTGATATGACCGCATCTCAAATTTAAGTTTTGATTTGCCTAAATTGAATTTGTTCAAAGAGTCAGAAAACCACATGTCAGTATAACAGGAATTATGTGGATGTCAAGTTAACACATGCACATAACGAACATGGAAAAAGAGTGTAATAAATGACAATGCACATTTGAAACATCACCATGTTCGATATGCTCATCTGATGTGACATTTTTTTCTTGAACTACAACAAATTTTTATCAAGGAGACGACAAAAACATCAAACCAGGCAACGATGAGCTGATTTGAGTGACCCTCTTGTCACTCCCTCTTAGCAACGAGTCAGCAATCTCGTTAGCCTCTCTCAAAATATTGAGAACATAATGCTCCTATTAATTTGAAGGGATCTAATTCCATAAATGCATAATCAAGTTTCCAAGGACCAATTTCACCCCGAGAGGTCTATCACATTATTAGAATCTCACTTGATGAACAGACACCGTTGAAGTTGGCAAGAAATATTATAAATCCTTCTCTCATTGCCATCAACCCTGCCTCATTTGGACGTATCTCACCACAGGGGACCAGAAAGTCCACGAGGATCTCGCCCTTGTTACTACTCGGAACTCAACCGATGCTAGCCGGACCTGGATATTAAATGATGTTTCGTTAAAATTAAGCATTAATAGGCCTGCAGGAAGGGACTTCCATTTCACCATTCAGGCTGAGATTCTCCCCTCCTAAGAATGATGATTTCAAGTCACAAAGAAAGTCCTCTCTGGAAAAACTATGAATTTAGGTATAGCCAAGCTCCATTTGATTCCAATCTGTGACACAGAAGAGTGTGATGACATGAAGAGGAAGATTGCCGTCTTCCTCAAGTGATTAAAACCTTGAATCCACAAGGTAATTCTTGAATCCACAAGTTTTTTTTAGTTTTTTTTTTGTAAAGGTAATGAAATTTTATTAGAAAACTGCACAAAGCGGAAAAGAATGAACACGACAGCAAAAAGGAAAAAAGAAAAGTAGATGCCCA
The DNA here is from genome assembly GCA_030180095.1 of Magnolia changhungtana. NCBI lineage: Eukaryota > Viridiplantae > Streptophyta > Magnoliopsida > Magnoliales > Magnoliaceae > Magnolia > Magnolia changhungtana. The sequence goes on from JASAUF010000662.1 coordinate 15,685,150, forward strand.
AAACGGTACAGATTACAAAGGATCCAAATTTTTGGGAAGGTAATGAAATTTTATTAGAAAACTGCACAAAGTGGAAAAGAATGAACGCGACAGGTCAACAGCAAAAATGAAAAAGGAAAAGTAGATGCCCAAAACGGCACAGATTACACAAGGATCCAAATCCTTCCAATCCACGATCCAATCAAGAGTCCAAGCCAAAGCTTTCCTAAAGATTCTATCCACTGAGACCTGCTTGTTTTCGAAGCACCTCATATTCCTTTTCCCAAATTGCCCAAAGAGTGGCCAATGGCTGCAAGATGCCAGATCGCCTTACCTTCTTTTCCGCTTCCTCCTTCATTCCAAGAGGCGAGGAAGGAGGGAATAGATTCCGGCATAACCCAGCTGACATTTAAGGTTGTTAAGGACCCCCAAATCTGCCTCGCAAACGGACAGTTAATGAAAAGGTGACCCACCATTTCCTCGACCCTCATGCATGGTAAACAAACATTAGGGAGCACCACACCCCTTTTTCTAAGATTGTTGACAGTAAGGATTCTATTCCAACTTACCAACCAAACAAATGCCAACACCTTAGGAGGAGTGCATACTTCCAGAATCGGTAATTGAACGAAGGGGACGTGGTAGGAGTTGCTAACTTCTTATAAAATAATCAGACTGAAAAGCATCCAGATTTCTGATCTCTACAAATTAACGAACCCTCTCCCTCCCCACATATCACCGCAGAGTTCAAGCCTAATGAAGGTATTGATCTCCTCATCGCTCATACCTCTACAGCAAGGAGGTGCCCAAAACACACTACCTTTGTTTCTGGAGAAGCAATCAGCAACACACACGTCCTTGTTCATAGCAATTGCTGCTAGGCATGGAAAAGCATCTTTGAGAATGTAATCTTGCAGCCATAGATCTTCTCAAAAATGAACCCGCGTACCTTCTCCCACCGAAAAAAGAACAACTTCCTTGAATTTAGGGGCTCTTGCAAAAACTCCTTTTAAAAGACCCGGGGCGTTGTATCTAGAGTTCTCCTTAAGCCACCAACCCCCCTGGCGAAGTCCATATTTGGCTATAAGCACTTCTTTCCATAAACTATGATCTTCCGTAGCAAATCGCCATAACCATTTTCCCAAAAGAGACTTGTTCAACACTCTCAAACCAGCTCCCCCCTCCTGAATAGGCTTACACACTTCCTCCCACTTTAGCAGGTGGGACTTCTTCATGGGCTCTTTTCCCCTCCATAGAAACGCCTTAGATTCTCTAGTTTGTCAAGTACCAATTTCGAACACTTGAACAATGACAAAAAATAAATGGGCATGTTAGAAAAGGCCACTTTTATCAGAGTCGGCCGACCCCCAAGTGACAAATGTCTACTCTTCCACCCGGATAACTTCCTCTCTATCCTCTCGATCACCGGGTCCCACAAATGTCTAGCCAGCTTGCTGATACATAGGGGGAGCCCTAGGTAGGTAGACAAAAATTTGCCAGGACCACACCCAAAGATCCCCACAAGATTACTAACCTCTTCCTCTAACATGTGCACTCCTAGCAGCTTGCATTTCGATCGTTCACCTTCGGACCAGACACAACTTTGAAACAAGCGATTATCTTTCGCAAGTTATCGACCATCTCTACCTCCGCTTCACAAAATAATATGGTGCCATCTGCAAACTCTAAGTGAGACTGCTATCACCACCTTAAACCTTCTTGTGAGGCCCACTTCATGACCTTTTTGTAGCATCTTCCCTAAAGCTTCCGCCGCAATCAAAAAAAGAAAAGGGGATAAAGGGTCTCCCTGTCGGAGACCTCTAGACACCTTAAAATAGCCTTTCGGTGAGCCATTAACTAGAATAGAGGAGGCTGATCCCACGCATTCCCGCATCCATTTCTCCAAACTTGACCAAAGTCGAGGCGCGCCAACATATAGTCCATGAAGCCCCAATTGACGTGATCATAAGCCTTTTCGATGTCCAACTTGCACATTGATCTTGGCTTCCCTGGAATTTCAAATCGACACACTCGTGTGCGGGTAATGCAATCCAGAATTTAACGACTGGCCACAAACGCACTCTGGTTCCCTGACACAATGCTCGGTAGAACTTGTTGCAACCTGGAGGCTAGAATCTTGTCTGGGCTCCCTAACAAACTTATGGGCCTGAAGTCTTTCAAGTTTTCCACTCCAATTTTAGGGATAAGAGCTATGAATGAGGCCACCATCTCTTTTGACAATTTTCCTCTATTGAAGAATTCTTTTACAAGGGCCCTTACGTCAGACTTGACATCCTCCCAAAATACTTGAAAGAAAGCAAGTGGAAACCCATCTGGGCCTAGGGCTTTGTCTCCCCCAAGAGCCCTGACTACCAACTGCACCCCCTTTGTAACATGTCTCTCAAGGTCTTCTGCATGAAAGTGAGTGATTTGCACAAATTGGAGATGATCTAGTCGAGGCCTTTCTCCCCTATCTGCAGTCAGCAACTGATTATAGAAATTTACATTGGCATTGCAGATACTATCCTTGTCTGTCACACGAGTGTTCTCTACCATGACATAGCCAATCTTGTTCTGTCTTGCCCCTGCACTCGCCATGCTGTGAAAGAATTTCGTGTTCTTGTCTCCCTCCTTGAGCCAAAGAGCGTGAGACTTTTGCCTCCATTTCACCTCTTCCTCTAGAATTCTCTTTTCGTACTGAGTAGACAGCTTAGACCTTCGCTTCAACTCTTCCTCTTACAAGGAACCACCTTCCTCTTTTAGGTCTAGGTCGTGAATATCTGAAAGAATAGCATTTGTTTCCCTCTCCATGTTCTTTTCTTTCCTTTGGTCCATTCTTCAATAAAATTGTTAATTCTGAAGAAAGAAAAAAAAATCTTTAAGCATCTTCAACTTCTGGAATAGCACGAATCCCACAAAACCTTTTACTCTGAAAGAGGCCCACCATTCCTTCACTAGTTTGGCAAAACCTTCCACCAATACCCAACTTAGCTCGAAACAGAAAGGTCTCAGACCCCGATTTGCCTCTTCAGCCTGTAGCATCACTGGTTTATGATCATATGTCACTCTTGGAAGACCCACTTGTTTAGCAAGAGGAAATTTATCGATCCAATCAACTGAGGCCAAGAACCTGTCAATACGCGACATCGTAGGATTTTTCTGACCATTATACCATGTGAACAAAGCCCCTTTCATCGGGGTATCGACCATATCGTTGTTGTTTACCAAGAAGGCCCTCATACTTGGGGAAATCCTACGATTGTTCCTCCTTTCAAAAGAGAATCGAGTGACATTGAAGTCCCCTCCTACGCACCATGGATGCTGCCATTAAGAAGAATCGAGACGTAGTATGATCCAACCCAAGCATCCACCTTAATCCATTTCTAAGTCGACCAAGCTACAATTATACCCCTTGAGGCACCAGTGGAATCCATCACTACCCACTCCTTACGCTTGCAGCCCCAAATTGAATCACTTAGTTTGCCATCTACTGAGCTCATCTTCGTTTCCTGGAGCGCTATCGAGTGTGGCTTCATCTTCTTGCACAGCTCCCGAATCTGATTCCTCTTGTTCCTCGATCCTAGCCCCCAGACATTCCATGAGAGTAACTTCATTGAGAAACCTTCTTCACCCCTAAGCCCCCTCTTTGCAACAATAACCCTTCGATCTATATCATAGTTAATGGATGAGACCAGACTGCGTAGTTCCCGCCAACCTCTTGGGGATTTAAGTTACTTCGGGCCTGGTTGCAAAGGTAAAGCTGATTTGCCCGTCACCTTGACAAAATGCATGAATGCTTTGACGTTGTCACTAGAGTCCCCACAAGACATTCCAACAAAGCGACCTACTCTCCTAAGGGCATCTTTCATCCACTTGTTGTCTCGAGCTGAAAGCAGGTGCTCAGTCTTTTATTGTTCTTCGATGGCCACATTCTTTCTTCTCCCTCGGCTTCTTAACTATCTGCGATCAGGCAGGAAGGCTGAACCGGCTCTACGTTCACCAGCTCTTCCCTCACATAAATAGCCAATGAATTCCCATAAACCTCTGGCGCACACCAATCAAACAGATTCACGCAAACCGTCTTGGAATCCGTCGTAGAGTCTCTCCATACCCACTGGTTATTGCTAATTCGATTCTGATTGTCTAACTCTTCCTAAGTTCAAAGCACCTTCACTGCCTCTGCAAAAAGACCGTTTCCCCCTCTCCATCGTTGGGAAAACCTTCTCCGAAACAGAAAATACTCCGCCACCCTCTCCTTCGATCACCCCTTTATGGGAGGGACAGATTCCCAACCCCTTGTTGGTTGTTCTTCTATATCTCTCCCCTGGGCCGTATTCAACTCATTGCACCAAGATTCTGTTACCACCAAAGCTCTTTCCATGGAGACTATCGATGGCTTTCTGGATTTGTTCCTCATTCAGCAAACGCACAAAAGCAAAGCCCATCAAGTTTGTTGACTTCCTGTCTCTGGGAATGATTACCTCCTTGTTGTCTCCTACTTTAGAGAAGACCCTGGTAAAGTAGTACACATCCCACCACACTGGAAAGGACTCCACGAACAATATTGGAAAATCCAAAGGGGGTGATACGTTGAGGGCCTCCCTCTTCCCTTCCGATTTCTTCTTTCGCCTCACTACTTCAGTCCACTCACTGTAATCCTCCTTTCCTTTGTTGTCGAGGTAATAGGAAGGAAGTTCTACGACCTTTCCTTTTCCTTTCTCTTGGACACCTTTTCAGCTTCCTACCGCTTCAGCTACTCTCTTCCTCGCCACCCCTCTTCCACATCGAGCCTCCTTCTGTCTCCTTACGCGCTTTCCTATCGACATTTAAGAAGGAAGATTTTGCGGCTTAGGCTAGAGGTAGATCTTCTCTTTGATTTCCACGCCTCTCCTCCTATATTGACACCCCCTCACCCCTAGGGCCTTCATCATTTCGACAGTTATTCCTAGCACAAACAGTTTCTTCTTCTCACACAAATATTTTTATTGAATAATGTCTAATGTGTATCAACTCTCAATTACACCATTAATAAAGAAAAAATTAACCCTAATTCGTAATTACCAAAAATAGCCCTAGCAAAATTTTTCTAAAGCTTAATTCCCAAAAAAAAAAAAAAAAAAAAGTCTAGATAAACCCTACTAGAAAAGTCCAATCATGAGCACAAGTAATTTCTAAAAAAGGTAGAAATCTAAAACTCTAAAAATAAAGAAATACGAGAAAAAACAGAATCACTAAAAATAGTAAATTTTTCCTAAAATTCTGTTTTTGAACTGGAAGCATGCGTTTTCTTGCAAAACGGATAGTCAAGACCCACTTTGTGGGTCGATTGACCCAAGATGGCCCGTCACGATAAAGATTGATAGGTTGTATGTCCATAACGATACTCAGATCAAAAGTTATTGGCTGATTTATGGTTCACACTTCAAATAACAATTTCTCCCTATCCGAATTAAAGTTCTTCGAACCGAACACACCTGGGGCCCAATTACGTCATGCCCTATATAGGACTAGGCTAGGATCTGACAAACTACTTCCGCTTCCATTTGGCTTTCTTTTGGTCCAGCCATGCTAAGAATGCATCCGTGCCATGTCCTACATCAATCTGATAATTCCTCTTCTAATGCTTTCCACCAATGAGACCTTGCCTTCCAAAATTCTATTGTTCTTTTCTGTCCATAGGCTCTAGTAATTGTAACAAAACCATTTTCCATAATATGTCATCACATTGGTAAAACTGACCTGCTAATCAATCATATCTAACCCTCACGTCGAATATACTTGTCAACCAACTCAGCTCATCCAATGTGGCTTTGGCAATCAGAAATTTCAATCCAAGTTTTTCACATCTTCTAGCGTTTGGGACCATAAACGCCTACCCTTGCATGCATATGCATTCACATACACCCATCTGTCAGGCAAAGTAGATGCTACTTTGTAGGGAAAATACACTAGATGAAAGTAACTGAAAAATGGACCATCAAAATTTCAAGAGCATACAATACATTTTTTTTTACTTTTTCAGTTTTCTTTTCTTGAGAGATGACAAGTTTTTATAAGAGTCGGGATGAGATGCTTCAAGATAAAGAGTAAGAATTCCTTGTACAAGGTTCTTATTAGCACACCCCATCTTTAGCTAGAGTATCTGCATCTTTATTGGCTCTGCTAACTACATGAACAAACGGTATGTTTATCCTAGAAACCAAGTCGTGAATTTCATCAAACATGTACAATAATTTATTCCCTTCCACATTTGGAAGGACCAAAAAGTCATCATCACCATCATCATAGATTGGTCCATATAGCCTAAGTAGATCGAAGAGTTTGAAATTCCCCTTGAGTTTCATAGGCATAGGCATAGGCATGCAGCCACCATAACCACTCTACACTCTAGATGCACATCTCCACACTTAATTCACCTAGCACTAGCTCTACAAGAAACATCCTAGTCAATCTTCACATCCTTTTGAACAATAGAGCCAATGTAACAAAAAACATCACTTTTGAGGAATCTCCTGACCATCAATTTTAACTAAAGACTCACTTCTATAACTGCCCTTACTAAAGTTATTTTTGAAATATACTATGGTTCTGCTAATTTTGAGGACCGCGCTAGCCTACCTCGTGTAGGTCTACTTTCACTAACTGAGATCCACAGGGGTAGAACTTTAATGAGATCCACCCGTTCATGAGGTAAGCTGCCTCATGTTCACCCTGGAACCCAAAAATCAGGATGATCCAAATTCAGGTAGGCCAGAACACAGGAAACAATAGGCATGGGCACACCCACCATTAGTTGTGTATGGGCCCATCTTGATGCCATCCAATCATTGAACCTATGTGCCTCACAGCCCTCATCAGGATGAATAGGTATTAAAAAATCGCACTATTCCAGAATGGGCCATGCCACATGAATTAGAGGTTTTAGGTATAATTTTATATCGTTCCCAATAAGGTGGCCCACCTGAATGTTGAATCAGCCTGATTTTTTGGATCAAGGCCAAACATGGGGTGGCATACCTGAGGGATTGGAGGATTTTATGCATACTTTATCATTTCCCCCACATTAGAGAGTCACACATGTAACAAAGATGTCTCTACGCTACTAATCCATAGGACACATGGCACATTGATAATAACCCAAAACAATCCAATTATTGGCTGCAATACTAAATCACATCAATAGAATGATTTGAACCATCCAAACATTGGACATCTAAATGGACGGTTAAAAAACATCGGTGAGTCACTTGTTTGTTATCCTTGCATTTGTGGCCCACCTGAGTCTTGGAATTTCCTCTTTTTTGACCAAAGTATATATTTTAATGGACTTGTTACAATCATTCTATTAAATAACTCTCTCTCTCTCTCTCTCTCTCTCTCTCTCTCTCTCTCTCACACACACACACACATATATTAATTTGGGATATGAAAGCTGATTTAGTTAATCAAATCTAAGTCCTGTCAATATATTGAAGAATTCTAATGCCCTCCAAATACAAGCTCTCAAACGAAAGAATTGGTTCCATTGCTGATGGGGACATCCTGAGCACACGCCCCCCCCCCCATACGCACGTATGCGAGGAGGGCCCCACCGTCGATCTGGCTCGATGACGACGTATAGGGAGGGCCTCCTAGTTAAAAGACGGAGTTTTGGTTCAAAAGAGTGGGCTCGATAGTCAAGTAAAGCTCATCATGGGATCTCGTGATCGTGGCCCACTAGTTAGATTAAGTTCATATTTTAGGTTTTAATTATTTATGTTATTTAGAATATTATGAACGTTTTAAATTTCTTTGGTTAGTTTTTATTTTGGTTTACTTCATTGCCAAGTAATAAGTTGCGCACATGGCACGAGTTTTGGGGTATAGGATTTTCCTATAAATAGGCACCCCTTGTAGTTCTTTTGATTCATTGAAGTTTAATAAAAATTTTGCGTCTTTTTTTTACTCCTCTGAGTTCTTGAGTTGTGGAAAAATCCAATTGGGAGCGAAGCCCTCCCTTCATCGAAGGGTTAACTACTGTGGTGCGAAGCTACACCTATCCCGATTCGCCCCCACCTTCTTCCATCCATATTTCTCCTCTTACAAGCATTCCATCTGCAAATCCATCAATATTTGCAGGCGTTTCTCCATCTAAAGCAGATTTTCAGAATCTGGCCTTGCAGGAGGGCTGAAACTTCGGCAGAGCATCGCGCACAAAACGTGCATCAACTCGAAATGAGATTTGGGGGTTTTGGAGTCCATCCCTAGCCAACTAGGGCCAAGGTAGCCTTTTTCTGAATAGTGGGCCCCACACACGTGCGTCTGGGTCATTACTGTTGTCCACACGTGCGGTACTTATCTGGTTTGTCTCTCTCCTCTTTCACCCCAAATCCCTAACCCTAACCCTAAATTACTCAAATCCCCAATTTTATGTCCTTTCTTCAACCTTAGGATTTCCCGATGAATTGAAATCTATGAACCCCTTGGATCGAGGAATTATTTCTGTGCATGTGTGGATGAATTTACCCTCCTTTAATTCTTGTTTGGTCTATAATTTTGATTGATCCGGCCTTAGCATGTGTAGGCCTGGATCCGCATAAGATTCTCCTTGATTGAGTGTTTGAACTTTTGTGTGGGATGTGGAATTTTGTGTAATTGTTTCTGAACTAGTGTGATCTAAAGCCTGAAAATCTTGCACATCATACTTGAATTTCATGTCTTGCATCAAATTCGGTATCAGAGCTTAGGGTTCTTATAGGGGAATACATTATATGTTTAGGGTTAGTTTGTTTAAGTCCTTATACATCTAGTTTCATCACATATAGCTGTTTAGAAGACCGTAGTCCCTAATATTAGTTGCTGAAATTTCTGTTAGCAGGGAGTTAGCAATTCACATTGCTGTAACTTTCTGGTAGTCCTTTACTTCGACAACTATATTGCTGGATTTTAGTAACACTGCATAGTTTCCCTCACATAGAGTCTCATAGGATCATTTAGTCTCATTTAGTTGCATATAGTCGTCATGGAAAGTCCTCAGGTGGAGTTAGCAAGTGTATGCCCACACGAACGGGTCATGGTTTTGGCTTACACTCTACACTAAACATGGAGCAACTGCTAGAGTCACTAAACAAACTGTCCCAACAGATCGAGTCTTTGGGTAAGCGCTGGGAACAACATATATACCAACGCTTTAATCAATTTGATGTGCGCATTACCCAACTAAATGCCTCCGCCGGGACAACCCTACCATTGGGGTAGATGTCCAATCTCAGGCAGGTAGCCAGGAGGATAGACTAATGAATGGAGTTGGTCAAGGAATCAGTCATGGGCATGCACCCTTGCACTCACCCCATGAGGGACATCAAGACCATTATTTTGAGTGGTACAACATGCACGGCCTTGTGGCTAGAGAGGGTGCACCAGAGGCTAGTGTAGAGTTACCCACTGAGGCTATTCCAGTAGTGGATGAGTTCCGTGATGTCTTTCGTGATGATCTACCGGATGAGTCTCCCCCTAGAAGGGATATAGAGTACACCAGAACATAGAACACCGTAATACTTACAGCCGAGTTTGCATTTAATAGTTTCGTCGATAGGTCCACAGGTCTCAGTCCTCATGAAGTCGTTACTGGTTATAAACCTGAGAAACCTATTGATCTTGTCCCTATATCACTGTCCCATAGGCCGTCAGAGCTTGCAGAGTCTTTTGCGCATCACATTTATTCATGGCATCAAGAATTCAGGCAGAAGATCACTACTAGTAATGAGCATTACAAATTTTCTGCAAACCAACATAAATGTTTCAAGAAATTCAATGTAAGGGACTGTAATGATTCACGTCAGGCCAGAGCGGTACCCTCAAGGAACCGTTCGAAAATTACACACGCATAGCGCTGGACCATTCAAAATTATAAAGCGAAACGGTCTCAATGTGTATGTAGCAAATCTTCCGCCCCTCAATGGGAATTAGTTCCACATTCAATGTGGAGGATCTAGTCACATTTCAAGGGGTCATTGATGCATTGTCCAGCCTTTCGCCTAACCATCCTAATTCTCTAGACCTTTCCCTTGGTCCATGGCCCCTTCTCGACCTATTTTCGTAGCCTCTACGTCCCATACATACCCGTCCCGACCCATTTTTCCAGCCTCTACCTCCCATACCTACTCTTCCTGACCTTTCTTCCCAGTCTCTACCTCCCATACCTAACCTTCACACACCCAGAGAGAATAGAGGATGTCATGGACCATCAGATAATTTCAACATCGGACGGCGGGTTTTAAAAGTACCTGGTTAAATGGAAATCACGCCCAGCTTCAGACAGCACGTGGCTCACTGAGGAGCTTCAAAGACTTGATCCTGACATTCTGGAGCGGTTCAGAAGTTTTATTTCGCCAGTGGCGAAATCTTCGCAGCCGGGGAGAATTGATGGGGACATCACGCGCACGCACGCCGCCCCCTATGCACGTACACAAGGAGGGCCCCACCGTCGATCTAGCTGGAAGACAACATCCAGGAAGGGCCTCCTAGTTAGAAGACGGAGTTTTGGTTTAAAAGAGTGGGCCCGATAGTCAAGCCCATCATGGGATCTCATGATTGTGGCCCACTAGTCGGATTAAGTTCATATTTTAGGTTTTGATTATTTATGTTATTTAGAATATCATGAATGTTTTAGATTTCTTTGGTTAATTTTTATTTTGGTTTACTTCATCGCCAAGTAATAGGTTGCACACATGGAGCGAGTTTTGGGGTATAGGACTTTCATATAAATAGGCACCCCTTGTAGTTCTTTTGATTCATTACAATTTAATAAAAATTTTGCATTTTTTTTCTCCTCTGAATTCTTGAGTTGTAGACAAATCCAATTGGGTGCGAAGCCCTCCCTTCATCGAAGGGCTAACTACCGTGGTGCGAAGCCACACCTATCCCGATTCGCCCCCATCTTCTTCCATGCATATTTCTCTTCTCTTACAAGCATTCCATCTGCAAATCCATCTATATTTGCAGGTGTTTCTCCATCTACAGCAGATTTCCAAAATATGGCCCTCCAGGAGGGCTGAAACTTCGGTGAAGCACCGGGCACAAACGTGCATCGGATCAAGCAGAGATTTGGAAGTTTTGGAGTCCATCGGAATAGTGGGCCCCACACACGTGCGGCCGGGATCACACGCACGTGGGTCCGGGCCATTACTGCTATCCATACGTGCGGTACTTCTCTGGTTCGTCTCTCTTCTCTTTTTCTCCTCTTTCACCTCAAATCCCTAACCCTAACCCTAAATTACTCAAATCCCCAATTTTATGCTCTTTCTTTAACCTTAGAGCTTTCCGAATTGAAATCTGTGAACCCCTTGGATTGGGGAATTATTTCTGTGCATGTGTGAATGAATTTACCCTCCTTTGATTCTTGTTTGGTTTATAATTTTGATTGATCCGGCCCTAGCATGTGTAGGCCTGGATCCGCATAAGATTCCCCTTGATTGAGTGTTTGAACTTTTGTGTGGGATGTGGAATTTTGTGTAATTGTTTCTGAACTAGTGTGATCTAAAGCCTGAAAATCTTGCACATCATACTCAAATTTCATGTCCTGCATCAAATGCAGTTCAACCAAACACAAATGAGAATTTAGAATCACTTTAATTCCAATGTCATTGTGATTTGGATTCCAATGCATTCCAAATCCAAGCTCCCAAATGGGCCAAGAGCCCCCCTTTTTTTCTTTTAATTAGACATTCTTCCTTTTATGTATATACCTTTTCATCAATTGTCTTTGTGGAAAAATAAGATTGATTTTTTAATCTCTTTTGCATGAAGCCGAACACAACTAAATTGAATCCCAATATCCACGTTTCATGTCTAAATATTTACTCCACCTGTCCTACAACTTCATAGTCTAACTCATAACTTTGATCCTTAACACTATACATCTCCTTCTTGAAAAGGTCACTATAATGTTTCTCCTCCACTCATATAGCATTTCTTTGCTTGTAAGATTTTATTGAATAGACAACTTATACAAATTAACCCAATGTTGCCTAGTATCTTCCACACTTCTACAGGTGTATCATTTGCCCCACACCAATCCTTTCCTCATGCGAGTTAAGGCTGCCTTTACTACCCATACCCAAATTTCTATGATAATGCACATGTGCTCCCAACCCCCAGGATCCAAGGCCCCTCCTAGTTGAATCCCCATGGAGCATCTTTATCCAACAATCTTTAAAAGAAGCCTCCATTTCTCCCTAATTTCATCTCTCACCAAGATCCTTTGATCCTCAACTTGATGGATGTATTGAGGCTTTTCCTTTCCTTCACTTTTGCTAATGCTTAACCTTTACCACAATACTTTGGTCTTATGACTCTCTTTGCTTGTCTTTGTCATTTTTACATATTTCCAGGTCTTCCACAATTCTACTTCCCTACTAGTCTCTATAATTGGACCCACAATTGGCAGTTGGCACAAGGGTCACTGCCTGCCCTCAGCCCATATGGGTCCATGTAGTCTCCTAGTGAGCCTGGATCAACCTCCGTAAAACAGAACCTTATTGTCCTTTTATTTTCCTTTGTACCTTAGGCCAACACAAGCCTCTATACCTAAGGCTGGCCCGATTTAGCTCTGGGAGCATAAACAATAGATCCCACCATCTGTGCTAAAAAGTCGTTATTAGAATAGGGTGTTTGCAATTGACTATATAAAGAGCTGCATTTTCTCATTGATCAAAAGACCACATTTATTTACTTCAACCGCTATTACTGGAGCATTTACTAAGGCTTAGTTGCCTATTTGAGAGGCCTCCTTTGAGTGCACTTTGGCCCAAGGGTCTCTGCCTGCTCTCAGCCTTTACAAGATCTTGTACTTATCCGTTAGTTAGTCACCTTGTGGACCTTTATCAACCAACATGCAACTGACACTGTTGACCAGTTTCTATCTTTTGAAGTCCTCACATGCAAGTTATCGTGGCTGAGATTAAAGGTGGTTTTAGGTTTAGTTTATTAGGGTATTTACAGGCTGTTTATCAGCCGTGTGGAGAGATACCGAAGAGCGTCTTGGGGGCTGTTTGGCATCTCTACTAATAAGAGCTTATTTGCTAGTTCTAAAAAAATAAGCTCTAATTTAGAAACTAGCAAAAAGCTTTTAAAAAACAATGATGGACAGGTCAAGTTTTTTAAAAGAGCTTAGCGGGTAGACATTTTTGGCTAATTTTTGGACAAGTTTGTCCTTAAACTTTTTAAGTAATTCCCATCTTGCCCTCTTCTCTTTGCCATCTCTCTAAGGTAGGCCCACATGATGAACAGCCCATATTGAAGGTGGGGCCCCACATGATGAATGGTTCACATTAAGATGGGCTCACATAATGCACGGTCACATCAAAGGTGGGCCCCATTTGATGGATGGCTCACATCAAAGTGTGGTAGATGAGCCACATCAAGTGGGCCCCACCTAATGAACGGTCCGCATCAAAGGTGGGACCCACATGATGGATTGTGAACATTGAAGGTGGGACCACATGATAAAAGGTTGACATCAAAGGTGGGCTGACATGATGAACGACCCATATTGAAGGTTGGGACCCCACATGATGGACGGTCCACAGCAAAGGTGGGACCCACATGATGGATGGTGGACATAATGGTGGGTCCCACATGACGGATGGCCCACATTAAAATGTAGCCCTACATGGACCATCCACATCAAGTCAGCCCCACATGATGGACGGTCCATGGCAATTGTGGGACTCACATGATGGATGGCGGACATCCTAATGAACAGTCCGCATCAAAGGTGGGACCACATGATAGAAGGTTGCCATCAAAGGTGGGCCGACATGATGAACGACCCATATTGAAGGTTGGGACCCCACATGATGGACGGTCCACAGCAAAGGTGGGAACCACATGATGGATAGTGGACATAATGGTGGGTCCCACATGACAGATGGCCCACATTAAAATGTAGCCCTGCATGGACCATCCACATCAAGTCGGCCCCACATGATGGATGGTCCACAACAACAGTGGGACCCACGTGATGGATGGCAGGCATCAAAGGTGGGCCTCACATAATGAATGGTCCACATCAAAGTGGTCCCACATAATGCACGGTTCACATCAAAGGTGGGCCCCACATCAAAGTGTGGCCCAACATGATGGACCATCCACATTAAGTGGGCCCCACTTGATAGACGGTCCACATCAAAGGTGGGACCCTCATGATGGATGATGGACATTGAAGTTGGACCCGCATGATGGACGGTCAACGTCAAAGGTGGGCCCACATAATGGATGAAGTGGGCCTCACATGATGGATGGCCCACATCAAATTGTGGCCCCTCTTGATGGACAATCCACATCAAGTGGGCCCCACCTAACGGATGGTCCATATCCAAAGTCCTGCGTGATAGACAACCCATATTCAAAGTGGCCCAACATGATGGATGATCCACATAGATGGTGTGCCCCACACGATGGATAGTGGAGATCTAAAGTGGCCGGCACATGATTGACAACCCACTTCGAAGGTGGGGCCCACACAGTGGAAACATCAAATGTGGACTCCACATGATGGGTAGTGGACATTTGAGGAGCCCCACATAAAGGACAATCAGCAATGATGGATAACCTACATCAAGGTGGACCCCACATGATGGACGGTCCACGTCCCCTACTGATGAATGGTCCACATCCAAGATGGGCCTACCATGATGGATAGCCCACTTTGAAGGTTTGGCTCACACGATGGACAGTCCACATCAAATGTGGGCTCCATATAATGGACGATCCACATCCAATGTCCGATGTAATGGACGGCCCAAATGTTTTAAAACATGAAGATTTTAGCCATTTATTCTTTTGCCATTTGGTGCACAGTCCATCTATGGTGACATCCACCAAAACAACCCTCTAGATTGCTCTTATAATGAGTTGTTTTAATCTTTAAATATGACATAAGTACCCCTAAAAAGAAAGCTCTTATTTGAACATTTTACCAAGCATTCTTATTTCAAATATGAGCTTTTTTCGGTTTTGAAAAAAGTGATTTTACCAAACAAGCTTATTCAAAACAAGAGCTAGAAGAAAAATAGCATATTGAAGTAGGCTCTTATTTGGCCATAACCTTTTTTATCAAGTTGCATAACTTTCCTCCTTGTCTATCACGTGTGAATCTGGTAAAGATTTAAAGTTAATCTAGATGACTTGATATTTGAGATCACTAGCTGATTTTGTAACCTCCTACAAGTACCATGCCTCCTGCAAGTACCATTTGGTGGAATCTCTACTAGAATTCAACAGAAATTTTTCTCAAAAGGTTGCACTCAATAGAACCATTTAATGCATTGATCAACTGCATGAAAAAAGGTGTTTTTCATACGTGTATACCCATGGAACATAATCCATTATTTGGAAAGGTTAGCAATTGGATTTTTATGGGATGCAGGTCCAACAGCTACTGTTAATGGCTAACATAGGCATGTTCATGTCCAGACATGAACAGCCCGAATAATGAAAGCCAATGATGGAAAGAATACCTTGAGAGTGCTGGTTGAAATTTTCCATGTCTTCTTTGGATGCCATATAACCATACAATTGGCGTGTGCCGCCTGGACAGAAGAGCACTCGGCGGCGGTCCCAAGCTTCCCTATCAGTTCCTTGCTCTGCAAAATGCTTGTGTAGACGTTCTGCCTCCAAATATCCCATGGCTGAACCCTCAAATATCAAGACACTCATCCCACGGTGCCCCTGAGGGCCGTAGGAGTGTCGCGCCTTCACCGCATCATATTTGCCAAAACAATCAAGAAGCTCTTGATTTCCCATGCCTAACCACTGCAAATGTGCAAAAGGAAATCAATGAAATACACAATTACAACATACTGCAGAAGAAACATTTTTGCTTAGTTTAGGTGCTCATGTTAAAATGCAATGCATGTACAGTTCGTGCGACCACTTCCAAACTGAATCTCGTCTCCAGAACCAGTTTTTCAGTTCCAAATTCAACTCAAGCCACGTCAGCAAAAATTTTTATAAAAAAATCTCTTAAAGATGATTACAAGTTTGGAATTTGGGTTCACTACACTTGTCAACTCACCCAAGTTCTGAGTTAATGAATAAATTCTTGAGCCTTGACCAGCTAGAAACCTTATGAAGGAAGCCACAAGATGTCTCTTAGCAAGACCAGAAATAGCAGCCATGGATGTAAAAGATCTCTCTCTCTCTCTCTCTCTCTCTCTCTCTCTCTCTCTCTCTCTCTCTGTGTGTGTGTGTGTAAACTGTATAACTGCATGACTAATAACATGGAGTTGAGATAAAGGAAAATAGCAGTTTTAGGTAATGAATATGGAAACAACTGATTGTCACAGTACAAGTACAAAGCTGTAGAGTTCTAAGGTTTCTGAATGACATTGATATCTCCAACTTCTAGCTATCAATTGAATAAATAGAGCTTCATAAATTTGAAAAGCTTGCTCGAACTTGTTTTCCTGAGATGTAACAAACACTGGGAGAACTCGAACTGCTTATCCAGTGAGTGATCAAATAAATGTGCATGGAATGAATTTGATTTTCACTGTTGGTGCAGCTAATCCTGTGAGGACTGATTAATATTATAAACACCAAGCATACAGCACTAATAGGATTGGAGCAGGACAAAATGAAGTTGAGAATATAAGAGCCCTTCAAGTAGATTCTTCACGGTAGACACCCCCCCCCCCCCCCCCCGCTTTATAAAAAGAAGAATCTCTTGTCCACCAACCCCCTTCCTCACATCCGTATTTAGAGGCAACCAATCTTCTCCACAGAGCATTTACCTCCAACCCGAAACGTCACCACAACTTACCCAAACGCACTCTGTTTGTAGACTCCAACACTATCGGAAACAGTTGATAGAAGAACTAAGAAGGCCAAAAGTTAATTCTCAATATAAAACTTTCAGATGCTGGTTTGAGGAAAACACACACGCGCACACACACACACACACACACACACACACACACACTCTCTCTCTCTCTCTCTCTCTCTCTCTCTCTCTCTCTCTCTCTCTCTCAAGAATATGCAACTTTTTCTTGCTCTAGAGTATTGCTGACATACTCGTTAAAAGAGTAAAAGCATTTCTATATGTCTAGGTCCAGTTTTCTATACTTTATGCTTTTATAAACAACTATTTATCCAAGGGAATTGACATGGTCAAGACAGGTCACACACGCAGGCGCACACACCTACATATACATATATAACTCTTTCCTGAGATGCAGGAAAATAAGCAATCAAGTACTTGTAAAACTTGAGATTTAGTGCTCAAGAAATTCTACTGAGTACTCCAAATAATTGATTCAGTCCTTGGAAAGATGAGACAATATAAGTAGTTACTTTCAATTGAGAACAATGTTAAGAAAAAAGGACGAGTATTAGAGTAAAAATACAAATTATAGGCAACTTAGCAAGAGATTCATTGGTCTCCTTGTTGGTCTCAATGCAGCACTAGTTTTCACACTTAACGCACTCAACCGGGTACCTGGCTGAGCTTTGAGTACCACTAGTTTTTCAAAACTAACACACTCGACCACCTGCTAAGCTTTGAGTAAACTCAGACTTATGTCCTCAAGTCCAAGTTGAGTTTTGAGGTTTTAAACCAGGCTTAGTGATCACAAGGTTTTAAATTTGAAAATGTGCAGGCTACAGTGTGGTTGTCAGTAAGTGATTTTTAAAAGTACTATTCCATAGTCACTGTATCTAGCTTTGTCAAAATGCAAAATGAAACAGTATGTAGTAGAACAAGTACACAACAAATACAAAATCCTCCAGTGACAGGAAAAAAAATAAACTCAGAGAGTACCTTATCATTTTCATCTTTCTCACGTATTGTATTCATAACAATAACCATTGGAGGCCAAACTATCTCATGATCAGTTGTCGTCTCACGTAGACCCTTCCATTTACTAAATGCTACTTCACCTGACGGTATTATCGAAGTCCCTCTCCTTTGCAATTCCTCATCCAAAAGTTCAGCAAGTTCACGGTGAAGCTTCACTCTTTTGGATCCTTTTGTCTTTGCGTGTGTCAATAGAGGCTGCAGACCGCGGTACCAGTCAATAGCACCTGGGCCATCATGGCATGCAGGGCAGTGCCACTGCCTTGATGGCTCATTTAACTGTTCAACAGTCAAACTATCCAATTCTTCAAAAAACTTTTTGAACCACCTATTCTTCTTCCGAGTCTCAAAGCTCTTTTGACTCACATCAGAATCGGAATCATCAGTCAGATAATCCTCATCACTGTCAACCGGATGCTCATCATCAGAACCATCATCAGCATGTCCCACCTCAGACCCAGTTTCTTCTACTCCATGAGGAAGCGGTTTCGAAATAATGTCATTTTTGGTTTGCACATCTTCTAAAGTCTTAGTTTGAGATCGATTGGAAGAACCAGCTCTGGCAGGCCACTGCCATCCATTTGGCAGAGGAGGAGCGATGGTGGGTTGTTGTGATGCTGTGTAGGCAGCTTCCCAACCCTTAGAAGATGATTGAGGCTGTGTGTTTCCTCTACCAGCCTGTCTCTTGGAGTCAACTGCTTCTGTCTGCCAATTATTTCCAAGAACCTTTCCTGTCCCTCCATTCCCAGGCACAATCTTCTTCTGCGACATTTCCTGATGACCCCAAGCTTTAGGGGGAGCATTTGAGGGACCCCGTGGTTTCGCAGCACCATTACCAGTTCGGTTCCGTGATTTCTTCCCGTAGACTTCCCATTCACCATCCTGAGCAGAATCCATGCTCAGATCTGCCATATCCTGACTCGACTGATCAATCTTGGGGCTGTTGCTGGCAAAGCCAGAGCCTCCAGAAGAATGGCCATGCTGAGGACTGATGCTTTTCCCCTTGGGTGATGAACTAGCAGCAGCAGCCAAGGAGGCCTTGCCACCACCCCTTTTTGAATTCATCTCAGTGCTGCAGCCGCCCTCCTGGATTTTTGTTCCAAGCACACAATTCTAGTAAAAAAAACAACAAATATAATTGAAACACTGTACTGCTCTACCATACCCAAGTAATCAACTCAGAAATAAAGATTGAAATGAAGTTTCACTAGAACTTATTATACAGATATCATATGTAGAGTGCGTTTTAAGAATCCACTGCCAAAATGAAATCGTAATATACAATCATATCACCAAACATTTTACCATTCTAACCAACTACATACATCATATGCAGATCACATTTAAAAACTCTACTCCATTAATTGTAAAACAAGAAAAAGTTGAACAAGATATGCACACATGATTATTAACAGCATCTGCATTGTACGAAGTAACATTATATGATCGTGACTATGCATGCACAAGCAACAGAAACTTACATACTGAACCTGGAAATATGATGCAAATAATTCCCAAGTTCAGTGCCCCACGTGGGTAGAAGGTGAAGAGTTGCACCTCCAAATGTCTGGGCCATGGGGGGTCCGCACGAGCTGTACAGCCAATACATGTGTTGTTATGGGGTTTTATTTCCTTACACATCTTTGGTGTTTTGGATTTACATTGTTGAACAAATAGTTATTTTGATCTGAATTACATCATAATCGATATGGGCAAGAGTAAAACCAGTTCATTGTCAAGACTCGATGCCAAATCTCCCCTCTAGTAGCAGTGCGTGCTAACCAGCTCACATAATGAGCTGGATGCTTCTTAGATATCTTTAGTTGCAGTTCATTAACCAAGGGTTAAGGTTCAATATGTGTTAAGCTGGATTTAGTTCACGAATAAATTGCTAAACACTTGTGGCTAAGCCCAAGAATTGTGCCAGTCATGGGCGAGTTATTGCAAGTTGAGGGCTCTAAAAGATCAAGGGAAGGCCCAAAAGGATATGGGTGGAGGTAGTAAGAAAGACTTAATAACCTACGGTCCAACTGAAGTTGCGGCCCTTGATAGAGCTGAATGGTGGTACCAAATTCATGTAAACAACCCCAGTTAGCTGGGATAAGGCTTAGATGATGATGATGATCCTTTTAGGATATTTAAAAGAACGTGGCTGCTTGTAACCAAGGAATTAGTGCATGGGAATTGAATGTGTTGCTAGAAAAAAGTTTCAGGGGTTGTATTGAGGCATCATTTCATAGTTACAACTAAATTTAACAATGGAACTCAATCCTCTTGGACTGATAATTTGCAGGAGATCTTATGTCACTTCATTTTAAGAAATACTATACGCTTCATTGTTGTGTTTGTATCAGAAGGGCTATGGTTATCCTGTGGTTCTTTGATTTGTGTTTTATTCTCAAGAGTTCTCTCTACAATAGTATGTGAAGCCGCTTTTGCTATACTGATCAATTGGACTGCATCAATCAGGCATCAGATTTGATCTCATACACAAATCCAATCTTCAGCTTGCACCAAAACCTTAAAATAGAAAAAAGGGATAGAGCAACAGGGCATGGACTGGTCCCACACTCACAAAGCTTGGCTGAAAATCAGCTTATGCTCATTTGGCAGTGTGGATTTTAAATCCTGTGGAATCGAACGGATTTCGCAAATGAGCTTTGAGGTAGGCTTGTTTGAGGGATAAAAGAGAGACATAAGAAACTTAAAGTGCTTGTTTCAGACACCATGATTTGGACTTAGACATCAGAATTCAGAAGTACAACATGCAAGATGACTTTTCATCTAATGAGCTACTACAACTTGCAGTACTGAGCTCTCAAACTAGCCCAACAGTTATAACATCCTTCCACAGTCGACCGGGGAAGTTGGTGCAATCCATCTCCTGAGACAATGCTTCTAACATGGACAATATATTATTTCCCAATTTCTATCAAGAGATTACAATTTGTTGGAGTTGATTTCCTCTCAATCTTTCGCTAAGGCTGGCAAAACTCAAGTGCATTTATAATCCATAGCTACTATCAAAGATCAAAACCCATCAACAATTCATCTTCAGCATGACCCGATCTAAATTTTCAACAGATACGAGGAAAGAGCATCCAAATAAGGATTCTTGAAAGGTTACTTGCATTATTTGCATCTGTTATTCTTTTTTATAGTAGAAGAAAACAGTTACCAAGCTCCGGTTACTCGATCACTGAATTTGTAAAATCGAGAACGAAAAACAAACTAAAATGCTGAAATCGGGAAGTTCTAAACCTTGAAGTGTCAGGTTCAATCCATCTTACCTACAGAAACAAAGAAGAGACGGGCTTTTCTAACCATTGTGATGCACGGAAAAACCAAAAGTAGGAAATTTCCATCCATCCATTTGGTGGATAGATAAGAGAATTCCCACTCGTTGCACTAAACAGGAAACAGGATGCTTGTCACAATGGTCCTCCTGTGATTGATGCCATTGGTTGGTCGGATGGCCCACTGATTAAAAAAAAAAAACCTGCATTGCTTCGAAAATCCTATCCATCCATTTGGTGGACCTTGATGATTGAAATCGAGAGAGAGAGAGAGAGAGAGAGAGAGAGCATTACTTGTACATGCGCGCATTAAGTACACTGAGAGTTCGCATTACGCGCACTGAGAGAGAGAGAGAGAGAGAGAGAGAGAGAGAGAACCTGCCTTCGATAATCGCCAGCCCTAGCAGTAAAACGATCTTCGGAAAGACAATCACCGTCGATTTACCAGCCGATCGCCTTCGTCGAAAAACGAGAGCAGCTGTGGAAGCGGCAGCGCTTGCCGGGAAAACTGCAGCAGCTGCAAACCCACCGCCGGTCGCCGGAAAACGAGACGGAATCCGGGAGTTACGCCGGAAAAAGGGCGAATGATGGGAAAGCCAACGGAAATCGCAACCCAGTAAAGAGGGTTTTAGGGTGTGAGTGTGTAGAAATGTAATAGACGCGAAATCCGGACTCCTTATCTAGGAGAAACAGTTTGGCTACTTGCGATAGCAATGATCCGAATCCTACTCTCCGACACGTGTGTAGGAGATCCAGGCCGTTTGTTTGGGGGACCTATCGTGCATATGCCGAGGATCAAAACTGAGACGATGTTAGTATTTGGTGGGCGGCATATGTAAAGCTGAAGAGATGGTTAAAATTAACTTCACCAATGGTCTGAATTTAACATGGACGTGAGGTCCACATAATGATATTCCTAAAATGATTTGTACATTTTTTTGAAAAAAAAACCATATTTTGAATCCGATGAACGGTCAGGATCTTTAACACCAATGTCAAATTTGCACGTGTTGGGAGTACGATTTGGCTCTCGAGTAGGCACGGAACGGTTTGGTCGTAAAAGCAGAGACCCGAGTCCGGACTCCAACCAGGCTTTAATTCCGTTTAACAAAACGGAAACCGGAGAGAGATTGAAAAGAGCGTATCTGACACGCAAGGACTTCCTAACCGTAAGTGGTTTCGCTGGTGTCGCCTGCAGCACCCAGCCAGTGCGTGGAAAAGCTAGTGACCACAACACCATCCAGCTAGCTGGTGTCAAGGCTCTATGGGCCTACTAATGATGAATGTATTTCATCCACGCCGTCCATTTATTTTCTCACATCATTTTACGGCGTGAACCCAAAAATATATCAGATCCAAGTCTCAGGTGGACCACCCCACAAGAAACAGGAAAAGCTGATATTTGTGATTTACCTTCACCTAGGTCTATGTGACCTGAACAAAAGTTTGCATGGCAAATAAACATTATAGTAGACCACAGAGAAAATAGTGCACCGATTGGATGATGATTTATGATTGGGGTCGCCATGCGGCTTGATCTTTGCTTGGTAGCCCGTTGACGGTGTTGCCCATAGAATCAACGGTTGAGATGGCCAGGGTAGCTTTTGCCGAATGGAGAGTGATGCGGCACCATTTTTTTTTGCCCCTCCGTCAGCTTTTGTCCGCAGCGTAGAAAATAGCTTAATCGTGTCGGAGTAGCCGATGAGAACGTACCTGAATCCTCTGCAATACCTTACGCATTAAGCAACCAAAACGACCCAAGCTCTATGAAGCACACAAGTTATGCATTTATAATCTACTCCGTCCATTAGGTTCTATCCTTGATTTTAAAGGTGGGATAAAAATCAATCATATCCACCACTCAGATGGGCCACACCCATGGGAACGATGGGATATAAGATACCAAACATACGTGTGGCCCCCACGATGTGTATATTTCATCAAATCCATTAACATTTGTAACTCTGTTACATATGGATGATGTGAAGATGCAAAACATGACGCGAGCTGCGTTAAATTCTAGGTTTAATAACCAATTTTACATTATTCATGTTGGCATCGCCTATAGAAGTTTTTCATCATGCTGATATTCTGTATGTACGGTTCATATAAGTTTTCCCACCTGATGGACGGAGTAGATTTACATATAAAACATGGTAGACCCCATAGAGTCTGGGTGTTTCACGTGGGTGCGTAAAACAGGAGCTGTAGGCGATTCGGTCCATGCGAGCTGACGTTTGGCTGCCGTCATCTTTTCACGGGGTTAGCTACAGCACCAGCTTTTTTTTACGGGAAACGTATTGGCTACTCCTCTGCCATCAGCCTGGTTGGTGGCTAATGGTCGGTGCTCCGTGGAACCATCATGATGTATGTGTTTCATCCCTTCCGTTCATCCATTTTTACAGATCATTTTAGGGCTTGATCCCAATAAATAGAATGATATAAATCTCAGGTGGACCACATCACAGGAAAACAATAGTGATTGGATATCCACCATTAAAATCCTCCTAAGGCCCACTGTACTATTTATTTGACATCCACTATGTTGATTATGTCATACAGACCCAAATTAAGGGAAAAATCAAACAACAGCTTGATCCAAAACTTTTATGGCCCCAAAAAGTTTTTAATGATCGACGTTCATTCAACACTGTTTCCTATAATGTGGTCCACTTGAGATTTAGATATACTTCATTTTTTGTCTTATATTATAAATTGATCTATAAAAATAGATGGACGACTTGGATGAAACACATACATCATATTGAGGCCCACAGATCACTGACCATCAGCCATTGACTGGTAGCTGGGGGAGTAGCCAATCCGTTTCCTCCGCTGACCTACCTCATTGGACGTATCGTAAGGCTCTGATTATTCGGTTGAGGCAGATTTAGGTACATCTCCGTCATCGGCTCCAGCATTGCTTATGGTCCCCATCTATAGGAATTGAATAACTAAATACAGTAAAGAAATACTCTGGTACTTTCGGCAAGCATGATGGATTACGGAGGAGCACTAATTATAAAATTTCTAAATGCAGTATTGGAATTGAAGACCTAAATAGTAGAAAAATACTTTGATACTTTGAGCAAACCTGATGGATGACACGTAAGCACGTATTCTTCTCGGATTCCCAATAAGCTTTCAAGCAACACATAGGATGCCCAATCATCAATGACCATTCGTTCTTTGTATGATTGCAAATAGGACACAGGACATAAAATCATGCTGATCCCAAGCATTCAATCAATATATACAAGATATACGGTCAAGATTAAACAGAGAAGTGAAAGAAGTTCAATCACAATATGGAGTTATCTATTTGTTAAACCTCACTTTGTATTGTTTATAATTTCAAAATAACACTTTAGTTTAATAATTCTAACCATGCAATATATTGCACATACAAATTAATATGCAGTTAAAGTAAATTGGCCTTATTTATAAGGTTAGCATCATCTAATTAACGTGGACATCTTACTTGTAAAATTAAAAGCTTTGAGCATCCCATAGGATGTGTTTGGACCATGAATTACATAATGCAACGTATCATCATTACTTTTCTACAATGTTTATTTAAGCACATAATTCAATATGTAATTCACCAGTCACATGCAAATGTAATATGATATAGACAAAGGAGTTTATAACCATTACAATTTTACCATGTATTGTTGAGAAATTCTTGCATCCAAGCACTCGAAACAATGCATTTTTTTTTTAATTTAAGGACTTATTTGGAAAGTGGGATTATGTAGGATTAAGTAGTATGGAATTGCATTTGGTCTCCTACAAATTCCATACAATAATTGAAAACAATGAAAAGGATTGGATTAATCCACATTTCACATCATCCAATCCCAATGGTAGACACCGCAGGATTTCTAGTGGAGTTCAAAATCTACTATATCCATGGGCCCCACATTGATGCGTATGTTTTATCTATGCCATCCACTCATATGTACCCTTTACACATGATGTTTGAGTTGCATAACAATATAGTTGGCCGACATCATTTGTGAAATTGGCCTATTGTTTACAATTCCACAGTCCAACAAACACAAGTTTCGCTTAATGAAACATTTTTCATAAATAAAGAATGTTGGGGTTTTGGCTTGCGGAATCACACGGATCTAGATCTAGGATAACAATTCAATGGCACCAAGCACATACAAGAGAACACGCAGATTTAACGTGGAAAACCCTTGCGGGAAAAAACCACGGCATAAAGCAACAGAATTCCACTATGAAAGCATCAATTATAAAGACAGTGGACTTACCCGATTCGAACAACCTCGAATCTCAGCCTTGCTACACCCTTTAATAACCCTAGAACCCTTTAAAATATTTTTAGGAAGCCTTAGTATACCTTAGAATAGCCCCAGGGACCCATATTTATAGTTTAGGAAACTTCCCTTTCGCACCATTGCGAAATCGCCTCAGATTTCTGCAGTCCGCACAAGATCCGGACTCGAATCTGCGTAATCTCGACTGGTCGAGGAACCCCCTCGACCGGTCGAGCAGCTCGGATACCCAAAACCTGCGCTCGCTAGACTTTGAGTCGAGCAAGCCTCGACTAGTCGAGCAGCTCCCTCGACCGGTCAAGCATACCAAAAAACAAGATTTAAGAAATCAAGTGCAACAATCTCTACCATATCTTTAATCTTCAACCATGTAGCTCATTGTCTTCTTCTTTTATCTCTGCATCACATCATAGCTTCTCTTGCACACTCCGTTCTTCTTTTACGCCATCGCTAAGCCCAGAGAAGTTACATATAACTTGAATTTCTCTGCAGGAACGATCTAGGTGAGCATGTCTACTGGATCAAAATTCACGTGCTCAACCACCTTTGCTCCTGTCTTCTCAAAAAGAAAGACGCAGTCTTCAATATTGCTTGCTGGGGTACTTGCTCACAACACCAATAATCTGTGAAATAACCAGTCTAATCCAGACCATGACATACACTGCCAACCGCATTCGAATAAGACTCATGAGATATTCTGCTTTTCCTCATCTGTTTTGGGACATGTCCTGAGGAAAACTTGAGGAGAGACGCGTAGGGAACGTTCTCCGGCTTTACCTAGCTCATCACATCCTTGATCAATACCTACACATAAGGTATTCCTCCTGTGATTACCAAAGCCTACTCCTCCTTCAGTCTCAATGCCGAGAACCATCTTTGTAGCCCCCCCTCTGATCCTTCATCCTGAATGTCCCACTTAACCGAGTCTTCAGTACATTGATTTCAGACATATCATAATTGGCGATCTACATGTCATTAAATCCTGACTCACCATGAAGGAATCAAATCACTACCTAAGCGACAGGTTGAACCACGACCTCCCGCAAAGTCTTTTCTCAGCTCTTTTAACTTCGAACCATTCTGGTTGCTTCATGTAGATCTACTCTTCACTTTCCCTTGCAGAAGTGCAGACTCCACATCCATCCGTCCAGCTCAAGATCACATTGGCCAACCAGCACCAATCGCGGATCTAATAGACACCTGCTATACCATCGGCGCGAATATCTCTGAGAAATTGATCCCTTCTCTCTGAGCATAACCCTTCTCTACCAACCTCACCTTGTATCTATGTTATATCCTCCTAAAGATCCATTTGCATCCAACTGCTATCCGGCCCACTAGAAGCTCCACCCGCTCCCATATGTCGGTCTGGTACCATGAATCCATCACATCGCCCAGTCCCCTTTCACTTCTCAGCACCAGGCTCTCCTAAAGCCATCTGAATAAAAGATGAATCCCCTGCGATATTGGAATCGTCCATGTACCTCGCCGATATCCTGCAATCATGCCGTGTGATTTTTCTCACAGGTGGCTGCTCCACCTACTCAGTATCCTTGTCAGCGCATCTCAGTCTTCCTGCCCTGCCCGTTCATGTGGCCATGCCTAACATGCCACACACATGCAGAGTTAGAATCCGCTACATCTACTGCAGCTCCACCTTTTGAAGTGCTCCCAATCAACCTGTACAAGTTACTGAGTCGTCGCGCTTTCATGATTACCCATGCCCCCTTAGATACTTTAAGAGCATTATTAATACTTGTGTACTTGCATCCTTTTGCCTCAAGTACACTAAGAGAAATCAGATTCTGCTTCAAATCAGGAACGTGCTTGACATCAGTCAAGGTACGCTCCACCCTATCAAACATCTTCATACGCACCAAACTAATAGCCACAACATTACAAACAATGTCATTGCCCATAAATACTTGTCCACTATCGCACTCCCTGTAGCTGGTGAACCAACTCCGATGAGGAGTCATGTGAAAAGACGCTCCCGTGTCTAGCATCCACTCGTCCCTACGATCATTGTATGACCGCCTGATAGTAGACACAGACAAAATATTATCATCACATCTACTTGATCCATCGAATGTGGCAGCATTAGCCTCCCTATATGAAGCCTCAAAATCTTCTTTCTTCGGTTTAGGATTTTCACAATCCTTCTTCGCATGTCCTTCCTTCCCACAGTTCTAGCACTTTACTTTTCCTTTATCCTTACCCTTGGATTTGGATCTAGAACCTGAAGAACTCATACCTTGTTCAAAATTCCTACCCCTTGTAAATAGTGCATCAGAAGATGTCCCCATGTCGCCGTTTAATTTTCTCATAGCTTTCCCTTGAAGGGCTGAGATAACGGTGTCGACACTTAGGGTTTTATTCGTATTGTACATAGTGTCCTTGAATGACTCATACGACGCCAGGAGAGAATTCAGCAACATACATGCTTGTTCTTCATCTTTCATCACTTCTTCCATATCCAGCAATTTACAAACTAAGGGCCCGTTTGGCCGGGTGGATTGGAAGGGATTGAATGGTATTAGGGTGGATGACATGGATTTCTAGGTAATAATGGTGTTGTCAGTGGATTGTCTTCAGATCCATGGGATTGGATATATCCTGTATTGCTATACCCAGTCCGTTTGGCACGCCCGGCCAATCCGGGGATTCAACCTTCCCGTACCTTCCAATCCCACCAACCAAACCCGTCCCAGGCAAATTTCAACGGATTAGGGTGGATTGGATGGGATTTAAAGGTAATAATGGCGTTGTCAGTGGATTGTCTGAAGATCCATGGAATTCGGAATTCGGATCAGATCACCGACCGTGTTTGGCAGGCCTAGCCATTCCCAGGATTTAACTTTCAATCCCTTCCATTACCATCCAATCCCTTCCAATCCGACCGGCCAAACGGGCCCTAATTTATTAAAGTTGCTAACGTGAGCCTCCAGATCTTCACCCTTTGTCATCTCGAAGTTATACTGCTGCCGCTTCAAGTGTAGGCGATTTTCAGAGAATTTTTTCGCATAGACATCCTCTAACTTCGCCAATAACTTAGCCGCAGTTTTCTTCCTCATGATGTTGTAGAGAACCTCATTCATGAGACATAAACGGATCAATGATAAAGCCTTCTTATCAAGAGTATTCCAATAATCATCAGTCATAGTAGTCTTTCGCTCCTCAAGAGCACAATTTTCGCCTTACTTGATTAAGGAACTCATCATCTTGATCTTCCATAACTCAAAATATTTTTCCCTGAGTACTTCTCAATATCATACATAGTACTTCCCATTATTACTAATCCATCAGATTCAGATCTGTGCCCCAACGATTACTTTGATACCACTTGTTGGGGTTTTAGCCTGCGGAATCACACAGATCTAGATCTAGGATAACAATTCAATGGCACCAAGCACATACAAGAGAACACACAGATTTAACGTGGAAAACTCTTGTGGGAAAAAACCACGGCACAAAGCGACAAAATTTCACAATGAAAGCATCAATTACAAAGAGAGAGGACTTACCCGATTCGAACAACCTCGAATCTCACCCTTGTTACACCCTTTGATAACCCTAGAACCCTTTAGAATACCTTTAGAAAGCCTTAGTATACCTTAAAATAGCCTTAGGGACCCCATTTATAGTTTAGGAAACTTCCATTTCGCACTCTTGCGAAATCGCCTCAGATTTCAGCAGTCCACACAAGATCCGGACTCGAATCTGCGTAACCTCGACTGGTCGAGGAACCCCCTCGACCGGTCGAGCCATCCCCTCGACCGCTCGAGTAGCTTGGACACCTAAAACCTGTGCTCGTTGGACTTTGAGTCGAGCAAGTCTCGACTAGTCGAGCAGCTCCCTCAATCGATCGAGCATACCAAAAAACAAGATTTAAGACGTCAGTTACAATAAAGAATTTGATATCAAATGTGAGATTAGATGGTTAAAATACCATGGTTATTTTAATCATGCAATCATTGTGGATTAACAGTGTTAATTCCATTTAATAAACTTTTGAACCATTTAATCCGTCGAACCAAACAACCTTGATATTTCAATAAGGTAAATGTATCATCATTGGAATTTCATTTTGCTTATCCAAATACGGAAGTTATTAGTTAAATTATTATCATTTTCAACTAATACATATTGTAATTTATAATTATTGTATTTTTACACTATAATACTAATGTAATTCATAATCCAAACACACTATAAATTATTCAAATTAAATTATTTAAATTA
Organism: Magnolia changhungtana; assembly: GCA_030180095.1. Taxonomy (NCBI): domain Eukaryota; kingdom Viridiplantae; phylum Streptophyta; class Magnoliopsida; order Magnoliales; family Magnoliaceae; genus Magnolia; species Magnolia changhungtana. Next base: position 15,714,807 of record JASAUF010000662.1, read on the forward strand.
TGGGAGTCATAGGCTCAAATTCAATACTAGTTAGAACCTATTAGATGCCATTGAACCTACGAGTACCTACAGAGCACCAAGAAAGCTTGAATCAAATCCTCTTTTTCGAGGATTGAATCCACCCCTATGGTCCCATGTTTAGTAATTCTTGAACTAGTACTTTAACAAGAATTGTCGAAATAAGCTAGAATACTATTTCTATGTAGTCTTTTTAACGGGAACTAGACTTCATTCAGAGATTGGCAAAAGTCGACTAGTCAAGAAAAAAGACCACATCCTTAGTTGAGTAAACTAGGGCAAAGCTCCCCCAAATAGACAAGGCCTCTCCAACAACGGTACAAAAATAGAGGTAGCTAGATGCCCAGAGCTTATATTTTCCATGAGTAAGAACCAGTCGTTAATTTTTTTTATAGTAAAACTTTGGCTTATTTGATTGTAATATTGGACAATTATAGATATAAAAATTCAGTTGTCCCACTAGATGACTTTCCAGAATCTAATTTTTGGACCGTGAGTGACAGTTGATTCCATAATTCACTAGGTTTTTAACGTGGATTGATGTATACTACATGTACTAATTATTGCAAATATATATATATATATATATATATATTGATTTTATAAATATATATTTTAAAATAAATACAATATAATATATAAAAGTGTTTGAAAAACACCTTTTTGTGGGTTTTGGGAATAGTACCACATTAGAAAAAGAAGAGAAAAAAGTGGTTTATATGATAGTGATGGAGTATTATAATACTTACCCACATGGTCTAAAGGAGAATGGAACTTGCGTGTTCCACGCACTGGAACACCCACGCATGCACGCTCGGGCTCGGTACGAGGGCATGGGCATGTGAGGCAGCGTGGCTGTAGAGGCACTAGTGGCGTACTTCACACGTCTGCATTGTATCGTAGAGGGTCGCTCCTTCGCGACCTTAAGCGAACCAGAGCAAGACGTGTGCGAGTCGCGGTGCGACTAAGTGGCTAAGGAAGATGGATGGCTGGACGAAATCTAAAACACTGAATGAGAGTCCCTCTGAATATATAGAGAGCTGGAAAGAAGAGCTGTTGCAGCAAATCTGTAACAGTTGTGTCATTAGTGCAAGGTACGGATGTAACTGCTGCATGGCTAGCTCAATAGTTAGAAATCAGCTAGCTGCTGTCTCACAACAGTCAGCATGCAACAACTCAATGGCCCATGCACAACAGTCAGAAAATGGCCATAAAACGGCTAGTTTTCTTCAACAGCTAGAAAACGGTCATGTGATTTATTTCCCTGACGTCTTGAAAAATTCCGTACAAAGACCCAAGTACCACCTCAGGCAGAAATCACTCAGGACCAAATCCTTTAGGAATTAAACAAAGTTAACTAAGTGTTAAACTGGATTAACGACGAAATCCACTTGATCCACTTTAAATACGATTTGCAAGACCCAAAACTCATAGAATCAGTAACGCTAGGTTACCCTGAAATCTAGGATCAATCTCATTACCCAGTTGCTCTCGGGAGCACATTGAAACTTCGAATCGGATCTGGACCGCACGCCGAAAGTCCGATGACCACGAGATTAAGTACTTAGGATCGCCTTGCTGGGCTTGATAACCATCTCGGAAATCAACTCCAGATTGTGTCCCGGGGCTATTTGCTTGAGTCCGGAGTGAAGTGTGTGAGAAAATGAGGATTTCTTTAGAAATTCAATCCAATTTAAGTAATCTGAGACCTGTTGCTTGCGGGCCTGATATAAGTAATCAGACTGTCAGAATCTGACCCAATAACACCCTCAGATCAGGGAAAATTTCATACACATGGCAGTGTACTTGTAACCCTGATCGAGTTCCGGTGACCGTTGAACTGAAACTAGTCCGTCACGTGCGATCTGGAAACTCCATTGGAACGAAACCTTAACTCGACCTAGATCCGTGGTCAGGAAGCTTAAGTCCGACCTTTGGCTCAAGGGGGGCTCCGGAAATACTCCGTTGAGCTGAAACAGATGCCCTCTGGACATAATTTAAGTATACCTTGGCCCTGGGGCCATTTCCATCAGTTTTAGGCCTATATAAGGACCTTAAACCCTCTCTCATTCATACCATACAATTTTGAGAAAACCCTAGGAGTGAGAAGAGAGTAAAGAGAGAGAAAGTGAGAGTGAAGTTGGAGTCATTTCTGGGAATCGATCCCTGCTGTTCTCCGTGTCTATCCATCACAACTGTATCGCTTTTCCGGCGATTCTGATTCCGTTTTCGGGTAAGAAATCCTAACCCTAATCAGTTCTAGAGATTCGATTAGTGTAAGTGATGAAATAGCTAACCTATTTCATGTCATAGGTTGCCGTTCTAACCGTTGATAAAGACTTGGTGTTAAACTGAGTCCATTACTCCCTTCTAAGGCATAAGGTGCGGACTTTAGATGCTTAGGTTATAGTTTTCAAAGCTTTCAATGTTAGATAATGATAGATTCATGATCTGGGTGTTATTGTACATGCAAAATCCAATGTTTGTTTTGCGACTCAGTTACGTATGCGAATTGTGGCGTTTAATGTATTCTATATATTTGTAGAAAATACCGTATACGTAGAAAATATGAAAGTATATTTGTCATGATAAATTACTGTATGTTTGTGCTATATATGTGTTTAATACTTACTCGGTGAAAGAATTCGTCATAATACATGTTTTGGCTAATATACGTTATGTATGTTAAATGAGTGTATTGTAAGTGCTTGTAAAAATGCTTGTAAGAGTAAGTACTTAGACGATAGTACTTAGGGTAAGTGTTGAGATAGGATTCTCAACTACCTTAGAGATGTATATGATTTCCTCCATGTTAGTTGTTTAACTTAATTGCTTACTTATGAAATGAATGTGTTTGTATTTCCTGTTTATATTGTGTTTTATAACATGCTTGTTAACATGTTTGAATTACTTTGTTAATTTTGCTTTGACTATTATACATGCTTTCTGGTTACGGATTGAATGTGATTGGGGCTATGTTATAGTCCAGGCAATCGGTAACAGGCTTGAAGTCGTGACTAAGATTCATTCGCCACGTAGGACGTGTTTGACGAATCCGAGTCGTGTGTTGGTCGTCGGCAGTGGTTAGGCCACACGAAGTGCTTATGCACTTCATGTCGATCGATACAATGTGCGCTCGTGCTAGTCGAGCTCATCAAGTAACCCGATGCGCCATTGTATGTTCACCATGTATGGACGCTACTGCTTAAACCTAAGGTACTAAACTCACCAGTGAAATCCCATTTAACCTTGGTATCTCGATCCGTTAAGACTTATGAGCTGAACATGGTGGTATGGGACACCGTGGTCGAGCTGTCGACTTACGCTATGGCGACGAGCCTCCCCGTAGTGACTAGTGAGCAAACCAGACTCGTGAACCGAATACAATGGTATGGGACACTATATTCGAGCTGTCAGCCTACCCTGATTGGTGACGAGCCCTTTGTAGTATACTTTGAGTCTGCGTAGAGGCGACAAGCCTTTCCGTAGCATGTAGAGTATAAACTAGGCCTGCACTGATTGGTGACGAGCCCTTTGCAGCGACCTAGAACCATAACATCGTATGAGATTTTCTAGGACTGACGACCCTACAATGGATCATTGTTTGGAAAATGAAATAAGGGAGGTACCTTAGTTTCCCAATCTTGTTGTATGAAAAGGACTAATAAAAACTTGGTAATCATATGCATGCACCGCATTACGCGTGCGTTCAGGGGTTTCATGTCAAGCACTGAGGCAGTGTTATCATGCGCGAAAGTGAGATGAAGTCGCTGAGGGAGCGTAGGCGAGGGCATGCATCATACATGCATACCATTCTTGCATTAACAACAGTACTTAGGAATGTGTGATTTACTGCTTGACTGAATTGATAACATGCTAACCTATGCTTTATTGTTCCACTGAGTTGATCACTCACTCTCACGTTACGGGACGGTGTTTTAAACACCAACCAGACTCTGTCTTGATTTCAGATGATGGCGTGACTCCCGAGGCGGAGCCTGATTATTACGACGATCAGGATGAGTACTCTTACATGCAGTTCTCTGATAGATTCGCATAGGCTCTCCTGTTCGGCGGGGCTACAGGGTTTCATCTCAATTGAACTATTTTTGATACTTTTGACTTTTGTAACATTATGTGTAATATTTCAAGTACACAGTGACTCAGTGTTATATTCATACTCTAGAGACCGATTCTGATCTTCTGACTTCCATACGTTTATTTATATTTTTCAGTTTTCCGCTTGCGTTTTACAACTGATTTGGAGTATGAATTACTGTTTTGGTATAATCCCACTCATAATTAATGCACTAACGCAGACAACATTGAATCATAAGCATATATGTTGCATAAGTGATGTTTTAGAACTCGGGAGTTGAGTTGCTACTCGACCCCCAATTTTCAGGGCGTTACACTAACCCCCAGCCACCACAGGCAATATAAACAAGGCCTGGATGGGTTTTCAAACCGTCTCACCACATCCAGCAATATCAATACGAATCAAAGCATCTCCTCTCCTACAGACCAAAATATCAGCAATATAACAAGGATTAATCAGAACTATTGCTTGAAGAAAAGACCAACGGTGTGGTCTAGAACGGTTTAACTGAACTAGTGGCTGAATAACTGACCAGTGCAGTGGTCTAAATCACTAATTCCATTCACTTCTCTTTTCTCTTTTGGAAATTTTCTTTTATTGTAATTCTGCCAGATAGTGTGAACAAGAGTTCCATTTGGCGGGCTTTCGTGTTTGCTGAACGCCGACCCACACCAGGCTCATCGTATCCTAGAAGCGGTTTGCCTGTAACCTATCAGCATACTCAATTCACTTGAGTAGGGGCAAATAATGCTTTAAGGATAACGTTTCAGACGTGCTGCAATCTGTCCTTAGTTCAGATCATCTTGATTTTTCGATTTCCATATTTTACATAAATATTTTATTCTGTATAATTTCCAACACTAATTACTGTTTCTGGGCACCCACGTATCAAGAGTCATGCCGGAGTATCAAATCACTCCTATTGCAGCAGGGCAAGAAGAAGCAAATCCTACATCCAGTGGGCCCAACTCTGCCTGTGCAACATTAAAAAATTCCAACCAATACGGACGAGAATCCTCTGTAACACCTGTTTCGACCATCAGCGTAAAAACACCCAAACATTGTGGGGCCCAAAATCTACTCTGTCCATCAGGTTCCGTTCTCTACTATAGGTTATTGAAGATCAAGTGGGCCACAAATCAAGGAACGATTACGAAACTAGTCTGATCCAACTTTTTGAGTTTTTACGGCAATTTTACATTGTTACCATTGGTGTGGCCCATTGGATGTTTTTTATTTGGGTGATCTTTTCCATATATGTTTCAATTAAGGTTTATCACCTGATGGACGGAGTGGATTTACGCATACAACATGGTGGCCCCACATTCACGCCACTTGTAAAACATGGGCTGTACAGTGGTCCATGCATTATTTTATCCTCACTTTCCTACATCTAATGTCAACCGCCAACTGCTTTTATTTATGACCATCCATTGGGGGCGTATGGGACAAACGGATTGGCTACTCCCCTTGCCAGCAGCCACTGGCTGGTGTTCGGTGCTCTATGGGCCTCACCATGATGTACGTGTTTCATCCATGCCGTCCATCTATTTTATAGATCATTTCAGGGTATGAGACCAAAAATGAGGTATATACCAATCTCAAGTGAACCACGTAGGAAACAGTGTAGAATTAACGTTGACCATTAAAAACTTTTTGGACCTACAAAAGTCCCAAAAAGTTTTGGATCAAGCTGATATTTGTTTTTTCCCTTCATCTGGGTCTGTGTGACCTAATCAACAGATTGGATGTCAAATAAACAGTACAGTGGGCCTTAGGAGGATTTTAATGGTGGATATCCAATCACTATTATTTTCATTTGGATGCGTCTAAAACTTAGTCTAACCCCTCATCCAAATGGGACACACAATGGATGGGCTGGATTTGTGAACCAAATCTCATCGGGCACAATAAATGATTATAAATGTTTTAATGAGAGGGTAACTCCTCCCCACTGTTGTATGTGGTGTGGCCCACCCAAATCATGGATTGACTTGATTTTTAAGCCCGTGGCCCACCATAGAATGGTGTATCTAGCTGATTGGGTAGATGTTCGACACACATCATGGTGGGGCTCACACAGCTTGACCTCATGGGAAGTTCCCATGAGGTTGACCTCAATAGTACCATTTCCCATATATAACCTAGATTCAACGTTTCATGTAGAGGCCGCAATTCTGATAATTCTAAGTTGTGATTTCAACATGTGGATATATGCTACATGCACCCCACCAACTCGGTGCCAACTTGACCTGACTCGATATTTCTGACCAGGTTGGACTCGATTCGGATTAGTTTTGACCATACTCGGACTTGGATTGGGTCAGGTATGCTGGACTTGATACTGAGTCTAGTTGAGTTTGGGTCAGGTTTATTTCAAAACCAGATCAAGTCGGGTCAGCCCCACCTCTGTCCGACTCAACTTGTTACCGGGCTCTAACAGGAATAGTCAACAACACTTGCTTTAGGTGGTACCCTAACTCTTCGTGGCCCACCATGTTGTCCAGCGAAATCCATTCCGTTCATCAGGTGACAGCCTTATGTTCACTTCAAATATAAAAAGATCATCATATACTATACTCATACGTGCCACACCAATGAGAAAAATAAAAAAACATGCCTAAAACTTCTAAGTTCAAGCGATGTGGCCCACCTTAGTTTTGGACTGGGCTTATATTTGTGTCTTCCTTTCCTTTTGGTCAATCACATCCGTTGAATGTGATTGATGAAAGATACACACCTTGATTGCGACATGCATATGGTTGGCGTCCCATCCGCACTGTTCCCTGTGGTGTGGCCCGATTTTATCCCTAGGCCTATCATTTAGGAGCTCACCTGATGGACGAAGCAGATTTCACATGTCAACACGGTGGGCACCAAAGGCCGGGTGCCCTATGCGCGGTGTCGAATGGGACTTACAGAGGATTCGGGTCAATGGTCTCACAACATTGTAAACCCCGGTACTTCCAACCTCAGAAAATTTTAAAGAAAAACTTGGATACTCTGGCAAGTGTGATGAATGATATTCGGGATATGGTAGTATTGTATTTTATGTCTTAAATTGAGTCAGAAACAGGGCATGTCGGTGACATTGACAGATTGTTCGATGCCATCGAACGGTGCGTGCTTGATCCCATCGAGTTTTTTTGAATTTTCTTTAGTTAGTTACTGGACTAACTGGGTCATTTTTCGATGTCATCGACCAGAGACATGACATGGAAATCCAATTTTCTTCGATTGCATTGAGCTATTTTCAATGACATTGAAGGTCAGTTCAATGCCATCGAAAAGAATCAGATTTTCATGTCTTGTCTCTGGACTGTTTAAGTGTTAGTTCGATGCCATCAATATTGCTTCAATGTCATCGAATGATTAATTTCGATGACATCAAAGTGTATTCGATACCATCGAACAATTTCATATAAATTTTTTGTAGAGTTGAGATTTTGCGGGATTTGTTTCCGATTTCATTTAGGATTCTTCCATAGCTTATAAATATGGTTGTAAACAGGATTGAGAGGTAGTTTTAGGGTTTCTAATTCGTCCAAAGGATTTCAAGGGTATAATAAGGGTTTGATTCGAGGTTATTTGGATCGGGTACGGGTAAACTCTATTCTTTTGTAATTTCTGCTTTCACAGTGATCATCCATCGCAGTTTTTTCCCGCAAGGGTTTTTCCACATTAAAACCGTTGTGTGCTATTTGTGTTTACTTAGTGCGATTAGATTACTTCTTCAGATACTACTTTGTGTGCTTCTACTGTCACGCAATAGGTGGAACACTTTTCCACTGTACATGTGGGCTATGGCGGACAAAACGATTGATACGATTGACTTTTGTGCAGTGAACTAGTAACCCATCTACGATATGGCCCACTCAATGGTGGTAGCCATGACCCAACTCTATTACTTTAGGATGCCCGTCCAATGTAGACCTGTTTAGGCATCCTCGTCTCAAATGAGAATGGGATCTTTATCATCACATTCCCATTTGAGCCAGATACTGGCATATTGCTGGTAAGAGCAGATCATGGTAATCTGTCGGAATTACAACGACTTGGATGGGCAAAAATATGTTGACGTGATATAGTTTCGTGGGCCCCACTATGATATGTATGTGATATATCCATACCGTCCATGCGTCTATACGAGATCATTTATGGAAGGAAACAAAAAATGAGGCACATTCAAACTGAAAATTGATCACACTATAGAAAGCAGTCAAGATTGAAGGTTTTCCATTGAAAGCTCACATAAGTCTTGGATGAAGCTGATATTTGAGATGATGCACTAAAATGATATTGCAAAATGGATGAAAGGTGCAGATATAACACATATTGGGGAAGACATGTCCGGACATATCTAATCATGCGAGTACTTTACTTGCACATGAAAAAAAATTGCAAGAGTGCATTAGTATTATATATGGCTTTACTTGGGACTACTGTAACAGTGATAATTATTACTGTTCACTCCCCAAGTATAGGGTTGTGATGTAGTAATAAACTCGGTAAGATCGAGGTCGAATCCCACGAGGACTGGTTGTCACAATTCAAATCTATGATTCTTCTTAACTAATCCAATGAATAATGAACTAAACTATTAAGCACAATTTTAGGAAAAACAATTAAGAATAGGGAAGAAAATTCAATCAGAGAGAGAGCACTAGGACTTTCGAATCCACCCCTAATTATCCTAACCCTTGTTTTGTTTGTTGATTCACCTTGATGTAGATTGATACCACTTAAATAGAGAAAGCACAATCTGTGTCCTTAATCGGGCATACAGACTGTCCAATTCCTTTAAGCAATGCCATGAACAACAAATCCCATGTCCTTGGTTGGGTACATGGAATGTACATTCATTAAAGCACCCTGTTTCTTCCTCTATAGGAAACTTGTTCTTGATCAGACACAAGTACCTGTAATAAGCATCCAAACAACATCCATCTATATACTTTAATCAAGTTCATAGATGGAGAAATATGGAATTTAAACCCATAAAGCCCACTCAGAGAAAGAAACAAATTAAATAAAATTCAAAGTAAATCAACCAATACAAGAGTGATTAAATTAGGGCTTCATCTCGATACTAGCGAGAGATTAGTTACCCATAAAATCCATAAAAAAATATTAAATAAAATTCATAAACTAAAATTCCAAACCGAACAATCTCTCTCTCTTTCTCCTTCTCTTTCTTCTCTCCCTGGCTCTGGATCTCCAATTCTCTGGATCTCAATTCTCTGGATCTCAATCCTCTCCCACGTCCAAAACTTCCCTTTTATAGCTGCTGGATGGCTGGAATCGGTGGCAGAGTCGTAGACGGACTCGAAGTGCAGATTTTCGCAACCGTGATCGGTGGGCCCCACAGAGGTGTTTTTGTTCACTCCCCAAGTGCAGGGTTGTGATGTAGTAATAACTCGGTAAGACCGAGGTCGAATCCCAAGGGACTGGAACTTGTACGCTTATCTGAAATTAAGTAGAAATAGAACTAGAATGAGATGAAAGCTAAACCAATTATGATTTGAGGAATAATGGTGAAATAATTAATCTAAAACTTTAGGAAAAATCGAGAGAAGGAAACTAGGGATTCAGAGGATCCACTTGTGTAGGAGGGGGAGATCTTATGCTCGTATTACAATTTATGAAATTAATCGAACGCCTTTAATGTAATTTTGATAAGATGAAAGGTATATGAATTAGAATGGATTCCATCACCAAACCATGCCGGAGACAAAGCAAACAAAGTAATTAAACTAATTACCAACCAATCAATGTATGAAGGTTAGGAAGGGTACCAACATCAACCATGCCCGGAGACGATGGTGAACAACGGGGCTTTCGACGTCATAAACATAAAGAGAAAAGAACATGCTCAAAGCCATTGCGAGACCCATTGTAATTTTCGGTCACAATGCATGACCATTAAAGACTGAAAACATTCCCTTAATTAAATCCACATCAACATCAGATCAATCTAAACAAAAGGCAAGCAAAAGAGTTCCCATCACACTACAAGCTTCACCTCTTAGCCCTAGCTAAGAGGATTTAGCCACACATGAGTGGACTAAATTCCTAGACAAAATAAAAATAAATAATTAAATAAAAGAAAATAAAAAAACAATACTCTTAACTCTTCTCTCTCCCTGACGCTTCACGTCTCCAGGATAGCCGTCCGATCCGTCCCCAGGATAGCCGTCCGATCCTTCCAGGCCACCCTCTCCCTCTCTTATATAAGCCTCCAGTAGGGAGGTCTGTCAAGACTCCTTCACGGACTCAGCATCTGGCGTAAGCATGTAACGCATTATGACTTTGGCGGCATCAGTGGGGTCCACATCCTTCAGCTGACGATGAAATCCAATCCGTTCATGGGATTAGCCTCGAGATTTCGACCGAAAATGGCTAATTTTAATCGCCTGTTGATGCGTCCCACCTTATTTGATCAGACGACGTCAAAACGGAAATATGAGAGTTCACATCCACTGTCCGATATGTCCCAGCAAAAGATCACCTACACGAGGGTAATATCCCATCCTGGAAGAGTTTGGACGGTCCAGATCGGAATTTCAGAGCGTGATGGTGGCCCACACGATCCGTCCGGAAACTCTGTTTGCGAATAGAGCTCGCACCGTCCTCCGCTGGTGATTGGTGGGACCCAGGATACACGCTGGTAAGGAAATCCATTCCGACCATTGGAATCCTCAAGAAAAACCGGTCGGAAATGGTGTCTTTGGAGGAAAAATCGTCGCGGCCCACTTGAGTTTCAGTTTCACCGTCCGTTCGCGTTTGATCAAGTGAAAACCGATCTCCATTGTCTTGAGAGATTTCGTCACCTAGGCGAGGGCCTTGGCCACCTTGTGAGTCGTGGACTGGTTCGATCCTCCAAATAAATGGTGAGTGGGGCCCACAATCACGACGGAAGTCGGCCGTGAAGATTTGCCGGTGGCGTCTTTTGATTTTGAAAGGAATCGTCGGTGTGCCGCAATCATTGACCGACTTTCTCTGATTTCTGCACGGCCGGTGATTTTTTCGCCGTGTGCACGCCCGTGTACACGTGTGATCCACGTAATGTTTGTGTGAAATCCGATCCGCTCTCACTTTGTGTCACCTCGGTTTAACGGTTGAGACCAAAATTGAATCATATCCAGATCTCGGGTGGGCCCCGAATTGTCTTTGTTTTATGGGCTGATCTGTCCCATTCGGTCACTACTGCAGGCCCGAACGGTTGAAATTTGACTTGTATGGTTAATTTACATTCCTCAGGCCCTGTATGAAGTTTCGAGCTGAACAGATGGTGAAAATCCTGTGATCTTGCATTCTGTCTGACTTTCAGGCCACTTGAACTTCAGTTTCTTAATCTTCTCGGATCTCTGGCGTGTAATTCCGTTGATCTTAGTCCCCGGGGTCCGTCTCCTACTTTGATGAATTCCGAGCATTAAATCCAGGTTTTTAGCACCTGTTTTGGCCAAGACTTGTAAATACACCTGTATCACAAACACAGTTAAAACCGGGCGTTAAACAATATTGTGCTCGTAAATCCAGGTAAAAGATGGGGTCTGATATGCAATATTTGACCCTCAACAGTTTTCTGGAAAATCCACCCCGTCCATTGGATTCAGGACGAAATTTCAGTCAAGAATGAGTGGTTTTGAAGGTCCATTAGCACGGCCCACAGAAGAAATCTCAAAAAGATCAGATTTGAACGTCGCCGGGTAGCCCTTTTGTGGCCTCCGTATCACGCACGTGTGTATGCATGGGAGTGGAATCTCAGCATGGTTTTGTAGTTATCGTGGCCCTCTACACGATGGACGGCTCGGATCGGTCGTACGGACGACGAGTATGCACCGCAAAACGGCCGGCGAATCACGTTACGCGGGACACCAAAGGAGACGTGGTTTGTCGCTCTGCCTGGGGCCCATTCCATCATTTTTCAAATAAATCCACTCCGTCTATTGGACAGAGGACGAAAAAATGACTAAGAATACCAAATTTTGAGTTATATTTGTGGTGGCCCACGGAGTTTTGAACTCACCGTCCAACCTGCGTTTGAATTGGATGGATTCTGATCATCGTTCCCTCTCGAAATTTAGCCACCTAGGCGTAGGGTACGTCCACCCCAGGAAGCATATGGACGGCTTGGATTGTCCATTTGGACACAAGGTGGGCCCCACAACTGATGACCGGCGGGACCTTTTTCGAGCGAGCGCGGGTCAACGCTTTCGGCCGACCGAGGCATGCGGCATGTGCAGGCGGAGTGCACCGCCTGTGCACTCCCTCATGTACACGTGGGGTCCACTATGATGCATGTGAGACATCCACTCCATCCATCTCTTTTATCATCTTATTTAGACAGTTGAGACCAAATTTGGGGCATATCCAGATATCAGGTGGGCCCAAAATCGATGGTTTGTGGGCTGATTTGTCCGTTGGGGCACTTCTGGAGATCATCAATAGCTGAAATTTAATATGTACGGTTAATTCACGGCCCCCATCACATGTATGAAGTTTCGAACTGATCGGGTGGCGGGAACCATGTGATCTTGCATTGTGGACCCTTTTCGAGCCCCTTTGGCTTGCTTTCCTCCGATCTCAGGCGTGTAAAATCTTCACTATCGGTTTTCTGGAGTCCATCCCGTGCTCTGGTAATTTTGGAGCGTTAAATTCATGCCTTTAACATCAAATTCCAATTAACGCTCCTGATTTCGTCCTGTAATAAAAATATAATTAAAATCCGGCATTAAACATTATCATGTATGTAAAATCAGGACAATAATCGGGGTCTAATATGTAATATTTGACCCTGATCATTACCCATTTACATAACATTACTGCGATAATAGTTAAAACAAAAGGGCCAAGCTGCCCAGGCTGAGAATTCATTAAATGTATCATCCCAAACCCGTACATCTCGACTATACATCCAGTTTCATCTGTGGACAACACGAAAGAAACAAGGCGATACAATGGCAAGTGATACCATACACTGAAACTGACATACAATAGTTGGACGACGGATCATCTACAGCCCTTGAATCATACATAAAAATAGATGAGCATATATAATAGAAAACTGACACGGGCCACTCAAATGGGAACAATGTAAAATTGCTCCTCAAACCTTTATAAATTCGCATGGTGTAGTTCACTTGGGTTGTTATCAGGCTAATTTGTGTATCTTAACTTCATTCTAATGAGTTAAAAATGATTAACAGTTTCAATGAAAGATACACACCAAGTTAGCTCCACAAACATACTACTGTTGGTATTTCATCCCCATTGCTCCTTGTGATGTGGCTCACTTAGGGCGTGTTTGATTTTTCGGCTCAACCGTAATTACCACGTGAATGAGTAATAATTATTTACCTAGGTAATTACTATATTTTTTCCAATGCAGATGTGACAACTTATTTTTTTAACACTTAAATCAAGAAATTTACGAAATCAATGCGGGGACCATCATGATGTATGTGACTTACCCACATCGATCATTTGTTACGCTAGCTGAATTTAGGGCATGAACAAAAAAAATGAGGCAGATCCAAAGCTCAATTGGACCACGCCATAGGAAACAGCGAGAATCGAGCACCTACTATTAAAAACTTCTTGGGGCCCTTAAAAGTTTTGGATCAAGTTGATATTTGTGTTTTCCCCTTATCTATGTCTGTGTGACCCTATGAATGGGTTAGATGATGAAAAAAACCTCAATATGGGTCCAGTGAATGAAACAACTTTCAACGATGGACGAATTAAGACCACTATTTCCTTTCATGTGGGCCGTTTGAGTGCTGGATTTGCCTCATTTTTCGGCTTATATCCCAAAATGTTTTAATAAAATAGATGGGCGGTGCAGATATATCATATACATTATGGTGGGGGTTCACATATTTAAGTCAACACTTTTGTATCAATTTTCGAGGTGAAATTACTCTCACATTTTCAAATAGGTGAAAAAGTAATAATTACTTACTTATCAGGATTTACATGTATCATGGAAAATCAAATAGACCCTTAAGTTGTGGGTCTAGTTGATTTTAGCCCCAATGATTATCATTGAGGATGGAACTTAAGGGTTTGCTTGGTCTTTTAATTATAATAATAAATGGCCATGAATGGCTTATTTACTCTTTATAATTGTGTGGTAACATTACTTACATTTTATCGCAACAATGACAATCACTATAAAAATAATCTTTTTTATAATGTGAAAAATGTAATGACTATAATTTATTTTACCCGATTAATTGAAAAGTATATTTAACTCTTGAGTTATTAGTTACAATTTCTGTTTAAATAAACACTTGAAAATAATAATGATGGCTCATTTACTATGCATTTTGTAGGAAAGTGGAAAACCAAACAAACCCTAATAGGTAGAGCGGACGTTACATATATAACATGGTGCCCTAAAGAGTTTGAGCATTTTACAAGTATTATAGGTAGAGCTGGGCATCGGATCGAGTCGGATCGGATTGGATACAACTCGATTCGGTTCGAAATCTGCATAGGTGGACCCGAACTAGATCCGATCCGAGACCGAGCCCGGGATATTGGACTCGATCCGATCCGATGCATGGTTAGCTTGACCCAAATCGACTCCGACTCGGTCAGGGAAAACGAGTCTGATCGGGTTGGGTACAATTCGAATCGTTTTTTTTTTTTTTTTTAAACGGTGAAAATCATTATCCTAGTGGCTATATTCGGTGTGGTCCATTTAAGCTTTGGGTATGATTCATTTTATTTTATTTTTTTCAAATCTTCTAAAATGATCACGAAAATAGATAAACGGTATGGATATAATAAATACATCATTGTGGGGCCATGTAATTGTGATCTCATTTGAGCCGTTCTTACAATTCGGAGCACGATGCGAGTCTCCCCTAGTCTTTGCATGACACGTATCTACACCTTACCTGCCGCTGCTAGGCGCCAGCTGCTGCGTGTTGTCCCGTCGGACTACTGAAGTAACATCACCAAGTTCTGTGGGCCCCATTACGTTGTATGTGTTGTATCCACACCATCCATCCATTTTGAGATATCATTTTAGGGCATGAGCCAAAGAATGATATAGATAAAAATCTGTAGTGGATCCCACCACAGAAAACAGTGGGGAGAGTGATTCCCACCGTTGAAACTATCCTAAGGCCTACCGTAATGTTTATTTGAAATCCAACCTGTTCAAAAGTTGAAAAAGACATAAATATGGGAAAACACAAATATCAAGTTGATCTAAAACCATTGTGGCCTTTAGAAGTTTTTAATGGTGGGCGACACTGTCCCCACTGCTTTCTATGCTGGGGTCCACTGGAGCTTTGGATTTAATTCATTCTTTGGATATTGCCCTGAAATGATTTGTCCAAATGGATGAAAGGTGTGGATACAAAACATACATCATGGTGGGACTCATGGAACTTAGTTACGTCACATTAATAGATACACTAGCAGCCTATCGGTGTTGACCTGCACATCACGTAATACAGCTGTTGCTTGTTTGTTGACGTGCTGTGCAAGTAACTTATAGATGAGTAAACTCTGTTGGGGCCCACCATGAATGCATGTGGTGTATCCACGCCGTCCATTCATTTTTTTAAGATTATTTTAGTTGTTGAACCCAAAATTGATGCATATCCAAAACTCAAGTGGACCACACCATATGAAAAAGTAAAAGTATTGATTTTCACTCCGGATCGGGCCGGATCCATTCGGATCGAGTTTTCGGATCGGATCGGTTCAGATTGACCACTACCCGATCTCTATCTGAAAAGCAGTCGGATTTGGATGATCCAACCTGATCCGCACCGATCCAGGCCGTCGGTTCGGTTCGGAACGAGTCAGATTAGGTCTGATCGGGTCGGATCTACCGGATCAGGTTAAAAATGCCCAGCTCTAATTATAGGGGATTTCGATCTGTTCTAGGGTTCATCCAAAAATAGGCTTAATCTTCTTCCAAGCACGGCACAGTATTCTACTTAGTTGTAATTTTACATTTCTTTTACTAAGAAAAGTTCGCATGTGTGTGCATGTGCATCTCTCTCGTCAATCATGATAGGTGGCAATCTTAGCATGCATTTTAAAATGGGGTTTCAAAATTCTCTTTAAGACATGCTTACTAGATTTCCACCTTGGAAATGTGTCCCAACATTTCGGTGTGTAAAAGTCTTTTGGAATAAAATTAATAAGATGGCAATGGCAATGGCAATGGCAATGGTTCACCCACATGCACTGAGAAGTCACAGTCACACAAGGGACAAACGTGCAAATCGGACCATCAAAATCATGGGCCACATCTCAGATGAGCCATAAACCAACTATATATTATACCAAAATGGCATCCTAGATTGCTGATTGAAGGCATCTAATGATTAAAAATAATAATAATAATAAATAAATAAATAGTCATGGCTGGAATTCAATGAACAAATGTCTATGTGAAGCCCACTTATTTTTATTATATATAATGTGAGTAGCAAATGGACAATCATAGAAAAACAATTATAATTTATAGAACGGCGTACAACTCAAAAATATATAAGGGCGCCCCCACCCCAAGCCAGGTTATCCGTGAAATTACATATTAAAATGGATTTCCACCACACACACACACATATATGTACACACACACGCACAACAACGGATGGCACGGATCTTACCTACTCTATGTCAATGAGTGGTGTGGATTTGTGTGCACAACATTCTTGCCATTTTGCAATAGAAGTAGCTTGCACGCTTTCTTCCACCCTTCCCTCCACACCTCTCCTTTCAATCTCTCTTTTCGTTCCTTTCCTTCCATTCCCACCACACCAGTGCTAATAAAACAAAAGAACTAACTTTTCTAGACAAATGTTCACTTTGCACGTGAACTTTCATATAACTCCACTTTTTATCCCCTTAGCTTGTCGCCTGTGTAGAACATATGAGCGGTGGAAAATGCAAACTAAACCGTAAAGAATAGTCTATGAGGTGGAAATTAAAGCAAGTATTCAATAGGTGGGCCACACAGATATACTAAGTCAGACCACTGACAGTTCATTGATTTTAAAAGTGCAATCTGCTTCTAAAGTGGAAAATAATGGCATAGCTAGAATGGAATCTCCTAAAGGTATTTTTTTGAACATTGTGATCTTGTATGGGTTTTAAATTCTTGATGTATCACTGTTTTAACTATTAGTAGTGATCTTGTGTTCTCATGGGCATAGTTGCATTTGGATTCATTGGCATCCACATTGCCTTCTTGGACCTTTCACTAAGTTTAATCCACTGTTTGTAGGCTGCCTTGAAAAATCATAGAGATTGGATGGTCTAAAATGACCCGTCAGTGGCAAGAAAAATGGATGGACATGATCTTTCCTATAGAATATAGGTCTAATCACAGATGTGTTGGGTCACCTGATTGCTATGAATTGTTGCACAGTAATGGAAGAAGTGTGGACTGAACCTAATGGACGGTCCATGTAGATGATGTGAATGACAAGTCCAAACTAGGATCATGTGCATGGAGAGGTCTCAGGGGACTAGATCGTTTCTGATCCATTGATTTATGCGTCATCAATGAAAAATGGTAAAATTTATATTTCAATGTATTTTCCAAAAAATCTTTTAATAAGCTACCTCATTAATTTAAGCAATTATATATCATTAGAGTACCTTCAGTAAGATTGGTGGCCAAGGATGGCCCTGCAAGCAAATGGGTTGGTAGCTCAGGTGGGCCCACCATAATATTTATTTGAAATACACCCCATCTTAGGCTCAGGGCCCAAAACTCAGCTTCATTTGTAATTAAGGTGGACCACATAATTGGAAACAATGTATTAGGCAATGCTTACCTTTCAAACTATTTTCCTAGGTGTGGCCCACCCAAATCACGGATGGTTATGATTTTTGGGCACATGCCTAGATTTTGGCGTGGAATCAAATGGTTGGAGTGAATTAATTTCTTATAATCATAATGGCAGGCTCTATAAAAATTAAGGGTGGATGTTTTTCTCCCAGTTGTTTCCTTAGGCGTGGCTCATGTAAATCATAGGTAAGCCTGGTCTTTAGTCCCTGACCCTAACGTAGGACACATCTAATTATGGTTGAAGTGGATTTCACGTACCTATCACAGTGGGCCCGGTAAAAAATCAAGGGTGAGCGTCTCTCTCCCAACTGTTCCAAAAATAAAAATAAGAGAATAAAGATTTACACTAATATATTAAAAAAAATTAATGGGAGACAGACCCTTGATTTTTAATAGGGCCACCATGATGTGTACGCAAGATCTACTCTAACCATTACAAGTGTAATACTATGTTAGGGCTAGGGCTAAAAATCAAGTTGACATGTGATTTGGGTGAGCCACACCAGAGAAACAATTGGGAGAGAGATACCTATGCTTGATTTTTACAGGGCTATAGTGATGATTATATGAAATCCACTCCAACCATTACATGACATACGAAAACTTAGGCCCGGGGTCCAGAAATTAGGCCCATTCATATTCATCTAGGCCACATCAAGGGAAACATTTTGGAGAGTGAATGTTGCCCTATACATTAATTGTTTCTAATCATGTTGTCTACCTAAATCATGAATGGGGCTGGTTTTGGTCCCTACTTCTAACATGGAATTACTCACCTATTGAGGGGTGGATTTCACAAAAACATCACGGTGGGGCCTATCAAAGCCACTAATCTCTTTCTTACAGCTAACCTCTTTCTTGCATCCTCCAACCTAAACCACTCCGTGACAATTACTTAAATTAACAAGGTAGCTTATTGAAAATATTTTTAAAAAGGTATAGTAAGGTAAATTCTATATGAAATAGATAGTTTTTTAGTAAACTTCTCTTTATCTCTCAAACTTTCATGATATCTTATATAAACATGAGAAAACATTTTATAAATTTAGGGAGATTTCATACCAGCTGTGATAATTATGCTATTAGAGGATCTTGGTTTCACATTAATAGCATATCTTCCTCCCATGCTTTATCTTTAATAAATATCATCCTATGTATCTACTAGATTATTATATCTGCAGATAAGTATACGACTGTATGGGCAGTACTGGTACATAAACATATTTTTGTTGCTAATATTCCATATAAATACCATTACCACTTTTAAAGAAAGATAACACAACGTTTCATAATTTAATTCCTAGTTCTATCATTGTTCTTTTCTTTTGAAATTGAATAGCTAGAGCTTTGTTGATCTACAGTGGGTTAGGGCCCATTGAGATAATGGACTATGTCAGGAAGATATGCTCCTATTGGCCAACTGATCATTATGGTATGGCCACCTTACTGTAGCTCTTCTTTTCTAACAGAAGTGAGAAACTGGTAGGAAAGAAAGCATCCTAGGCGACCCACGTATGAGAAAGCATCCTTAGGTGATTCATGTGTACGGTGTTTTGTTTGAACATATTTTCATTATACTCTGAAAATCTGTTGCAATGTTTGTTTTTAGAAATGATACATGCCGCGTCACTATTTTGGCCATCTACATTGCATGGTACATTGTGAATAAAGACCGTACACCTGATGGACCTGCAATGGATGGCACATGGTTAAAAAGTAAGGATTACCCTACTCATAGGTGGTAAAATATAAAGGGATTTTACTGCAAGTATACTTACTGTTTCAGCATCGCTTTTCAAAATATTAGAGGGCATTGTTTGCCTTTTTCTTGAATAAAAATGCCCATAATTATATTTTTTTAATTTTCTATGCACTTGTATGTTTTTTTTTTTTTAAAATTTATTTTTTAAATACTCTCTATAGAAAAAGAACTGGATTTGTTGGGAAAGAAAATGAGAGGAAATTAAATGTAAAAATTATAATACCTCACTTTTGAAAGATAGTTTTTATTTATTTATTTTTAAAGATTTTGCTTAGATATGTCTTTTGCTTGGAAACAGATAGAAGTAAAGAAAAGAAATTTAAAAAAAAAAAAAAAAAAACTCAACTTTTAAAAAATGTACTTTTTTTTTTTTTTTTTTTGGTAAAGATTATGTTTAGATGGGTTTGCTTAAGAAGAAACTAATATAAGAAAATGAGTGATAAAAAACTACACTTTTAAAAGATGGATTCTTTTTCTTTCTTCAAAAGATTAGACTTACATTCGTCTATTGCCAAGAGCTAAACTATGGGCCATCATTTGAAAAGTCAAATTATGTTCAAATGAGATGATTTTAAAGATACCTCGTTTCAACACCAAGGTCTTGGCATCGATTCCCTAGTGGGAGTGGCTAACAGTGAAGTGTGTGATCTGACAATGGGTGTACTAACAAAAAAAAAAAGGTATTAAAAGATAAAATAAAAAATGAGATGATTTTAAAGCCATTCAAAAGTTTGTCAAATTATCTTCCACTGAGCCCAAGATCACCTCGATTCAACTTGTAACGAGAAAGTTATGAGCATTTTCATAGAATCGCATAGTGCATTACTAAAACCCCAATTGTCACTTTGGGCCTTTTTGAGAGGTCAATGGTCTTCAAATGAGATGATTCCAAAGTTATTTAAAAGATAATCAAATTATATTTCTAACAAGTATAAGTTCACCCTTATCTGACTTGTAACAAGTGAGTTATAATTGTTTCTATGGGATCATGCGATGTATAGTCCAAATTGCAATATGGGCATTGTCCAAATTATGAGTAGGAGTTTGGGCCCACTTTTGAAAGGTCAAATAATTTCCAAATGAGTTAATTCTAAATTCATTTAAAAGTTCAATAAATTATTTTTTCAATGAGCATATGATCACTCAAACCCGACATATAATGAGAGAGTTATGATTGTTTTTGTGGGACTGGGCAATGCATTGTTCAAACCACAATAGAAGTTTTATCCAAATTATAATATGAACATTGGACCCACTTTTTATAGGTCAAACAGTCTTTAAATGAGTTTATTCCAAAGCCATTTGAAAGTTCAAATTGCATTTTGAACAGTGGGCCCACTTTTGATAGGTCAAACAGTCTCCAAACATACTGACTCTAAAGTCATTTGAAATTTCATCAAATTATCTTTTGAATGAGTATAAGATCACTCCGATTCAACCTGTAACGAGGGAGTTATGGCTATTTTTATGGGATTGTGCCATGATGAAAAAAGATTTATTGTAATTTTCCGCGATCATGATTCGGACGATCATGGAAAATTGGGAGCACTGTTTTTCTAGTATAGTGCAGTCCCATAAAAACGGTCACAACTTTCTTGTTATAGGTTAGATCAGGGTAATTTTATACTTGTTTAAAAGATAACTCAACGAACTTTCAAACGGCTTTAGAATCATCTCATTTGAACACCATTTTACCTTTCGAAAGTGCATCCAAACTCTAAATTATGGATAAAATGACAATCGCAATTTGGACAACGTATCTCGTGATCCCACGAAAACAATCACAACTCCCTCGTTACACATCGAATCGGGGTGATTTATGTTCATTGGAAAGATAATTCGACAAACTTTCAAATGGTTTTATAATCAACTCATTTGGACACCATTTGGCCTTTGAAAAGTAGACCCGAAGTCCAGAATGTAATTTAAATAAAACAACAATCACAATTTGGATACTATATTGCACAGTCCCATGAAAATGGTATTAATTCTCTCATTATATGTCGGATCAAGTGATCTTATGCTCGCTCGAAAGATAATTCGACGAACTTTTAAATGACTTTAGAATCAGCTCATTTAGAGACCACTTGACATTTCAAAAATAGCCCAAAAGTTCAAATCATAATTTAGACAACACCTTGATCGTGGTTTGAACTATGCATGACGTGGACTCATGGGAATAATCATAACTCCCTTATTACAGGTCGGATCGGGGTAATCTTGTATTTGTTGGAAAGGTAATTCGATGATCTTTCAAATAACTTTGAAACCATTTCATTTAGAGACAATTTAATATTTCAAAAGTGGACCCAAAATAGTGATCGCGGTTTGAACAATGCATCATGTGATCTCACTAAAACACTCATAACTCTTTCGTTATAGGTTGGATCGAGGCAATATTGAGTTCATTGAAAATATAATTTTACAAACTTTTAAATGAATTTAGAACCTTCTCATTTCGATACCTTTTATCCTTTCAAAAGTTTGCCCAAAGTCCATCTCATGACAAAAGACTAGTTTAAGCCTAATTTTTTTTAATGAAAGAAGAATAACCTATTTTTTTTTAAAAATAAAGTTTTTGATATCTGTCCTCTCCTTATATCAGTTTTTTTTTTTTTTTTTCTAAGCATGCCAATTTGAGCATAATCTTTATAAAAAAATAAAAAAAAAAGAAGAAAAACCTATGTTCTAAAAGTTTTTTTTTATTATTATTATTTTTTCTCATCTCTCCTTTTTCCTTATATCTGTTTCTAAGCAAAAGACCCATCTAAACAAAATCTAAAAAAATGAAAAAGAATACATCTTTTAAAAGTATAATATTTATATTTTTTTCATCTAAGTTCCTCTCACTTACTCCCAAATAAGCTTAGTTTAACATAATAGGTAAAAAGAAGAAGAACCCATTTCCTAAGGTGTGAGTTTTTGCTAGATAGTAATGATTAAAAAAAGGTAAAGGTGCATAAAATTTTGAAAAAATGTGATTATGGGAATTATCTTCAGAGAAAAATGCCAAATAGTACCCAAAAATTTAGAAAAATAATGTTTTAAAAGGTGATGCTTTGTCAGTGCTTCTACGAAACAGTAGGTGTACTTCGGGTAAAAAACCAAACACAAAAATAATTAACACTTGCAACTCTTAGTGAGAAGTGAGAGAAACTGGTGTCTAGGATTATACAATTATTATTATTATTTATTTTTTTTTAAAATTTTAAATATGGGCCATGACATGCTTGATCCACCATATGTTTACACCTGACCTATCACAACCAGATCCAATAAGTAGGATGTCGCTATCTGTCAACACATTCGTACAAAGGTAAGAAAATATGGGCCATGACATGCTTGATCCACCATATGTTTACACCTGACCTATCACAACCAGATCCAATAAGTAGGATGTCGCTATGTGTCAACACATTCGTACAAAGGTAAGAAAATGTACTGATAGAGTATGGAAGAGAGATCGTGAAGATCTTAAATACATCTCTATAGAATATACATGTCACACCAAGAAGGCGTACATACAAGAAAAATCCTAACAACAATCATCCTCCTAATGAGTAAGCAAGTATAGGCTATATATACGCAAAGTGCTCAAAAAGCATGCAAAACATAGTGCAAGGTGAATGCGGTGATATTTAATGATATATGGTTGGATTTAATTGGCCACGTATAACTATATACTCTTAAGTAATGCACTAAGAGGAGAAAGCTGTCTAAAAACAGAAACACAATGACACATGACAACATAATGGTTAATTGGTCCTATCTTAAGATAGAAGCATACTAGGCCAAGGTCGCTAACTGATCTGAACGTTGATCCGGAAAGCCAATAAATCATACGCAAGGCCACCCCTAACCCAAATCTATAAAAGTAGCACAAAAAAAAGGCTATAAAAGCAGCACAAAATAAAAAACTCTCTAGACCCTCGCCAATCTAATTAAATAACTTTTTTAGCTTAATACACGCTTATTTTATCTTAGTATAACCTAATTTAGTCTCTTCACTTCTATCCAACACCACACTACTGTAAGTTTGGATCGATTATCGTAGCTTACTTTTGTTCACCGCTTCCGTCCAACGCATCACTATAGCAAGTCGGATTTAATTTAATTAATATCTACGACCCCATTATCAAACCTCCCAAATCTCCATTCTTACTCGGCGATTCCTTGGTCACAATTTGTTGACCAAACCACAATCATTTTATGATCGTCCAAGTTTTAATGATCGTCTTATAACTATTCAAGTCTATAAGACTGCCATCGTCCACAGTCGTCTCATCCGCTCGAACCACCCAGTAGTTTATTTGGCTATATTTTATTTTTCTATTAATTGTATTGCATATACATTCATATTAATAAAATCAGCACTTAGCCTTTAATTTCTCTTTAAAAAAAAATAATAATAATTACCTTGTTGATAAACGTTGCCAAGCTATCACCGTTGTGTTACAAGTTATTGTCTTCAAGGTAAAACTAACTCATCCAAAGGACTAACTCTCCCTTTAATAAATTATCTATTTCTTGTCAATTGTAATTAAATAGTCAGACCAATCTTAATGTATCTAGTCTTAATTTGACTATTTCAATGCCTGGACAAGGTGTTCTATTCGAATTAAGTCAAATACAATTCTGAGATGTCCGACACACACACACACACACACACACACACACACACACACACACACACACACACACATATATATATATATATATATATATATATATATATATATAAAGGCCATTCACTACACGTGGTCATGTGTACGAATTGAATACCAACAACACCATGTCCCCTCCCTAGTGGACCATGAAAGGTGGCTCTATCATATCATTTCCCTTTTTTTAATAAAAGAGAGCCGATTCTAAGATGGTGGTGTGAACGCGTAATGCATCTTCTACTTTTGTACAGAGGTTTGCCCAATCCATCTCAACACATTCAGGGTGTGTTTGGACGGGCATCATGCGCTGGAGTAGGTGGTATTAGGGTGGATAGGTTTCTCGAATCCAACAGCGTCCATATTGAGGTATGTTTGGGCGACGCGGGAGTGAAGAAGGATGGGATTGGAGGTGAAGAAGGATGGGAGTGGAGGGTAGATTCAGATGGATTTTGTGCTAGATTTGAGATTTCCTTGCTGGATTTCTCGTGGGATTGGGGGTATTTCATTGCTACATGCGAAATCCTGCAGAGTCGTGCACTTGTTTCCTGGCTGATGATATAAAACCCATGTGGAGCACACTGTATATATGTATGTAAATCCACTCCATCTATCAGGTGCAAACTCGTATTTAAACCATAAATACTAAATATAGACCTGATCAAAGATTCCTATTGGTCACACCAATGGGAACGATGTATAATTGCTCGAAATGTGGCCGGCCTAAGTGCAATTGTTCATCGTTTGAGTATGTTCATTATATCACTTATGATTTACACCAGATTAGTCGATTTGATGAAAGATATAAACATGTGGCTTGTCGTATAGATCTACGGGTTCCAATTCCACTCCCACTATTTGGGTAGTGCGGTAGTATTGATCATCAATATGGCTTTTACTTATATGCCGTTGGACAGACAAAATCATCACACATCAAACGACCCGTCTGTGATTCTGGTATATCATATGGGATATGTTGCAATCTCATGCCCGTCCAAACATGACAGGAGATGGATAGGGCAAATCCCGTCCGCCCGTCCAAACATCTCGGCAGGTGACTCACTGGATATAGCAATCCCATGGGATTGCAAGCAATCCACTCACGCAACCATTAATTTCTCGAAAAGGGTGCCATCCACCCTAATACAATCCAATCCCATGGGATTTGCCCGTCCTAACACGCCCTTACAAGTTAGACTTTAGCTTTCGAATCCGTATCCTCTCACAATTTGATACGTCAGACTTTACCCTTTGAATTTATATCAATCTGACTCTGATCCAAACCATTTATTTAATGAGTCTCAACTTGTATGGTGGATATATAACAAATAAAATATTAATATATATTCCATTATTTCAACCATCTGAAATTTAGCACTTCTGATTTGAAGTGGACGGTCACCAAAACCTTTGAAATATTAAATCTACAAGAATTTCCACCATCCCCATCGAATGGAATCCCTATCATATAAAGCCGTTTGGGTCATTAAAAAAGAAGAAGAAAAAAGATCAAAACTAATTCCAATGATAAAGTGCCAACGTATCATATTTCAATAAGTGCAAATCCCTTCAGTCTTGACAAGTCTATCACTTTAACAAAGAGATCATCAGCATGGATCATTTTCGATATTATCTTCAACAAGGATTTTATGCTGAGTGCTCTTAATAGTTTCAAAAATCTCTAGAATTATTTTATTTCATGCATTGGGCACCTACAGAACGCCGTGCTTCATGTCTTTGACTTTTGGGACTTAAAAGAGGGAAACAATCAGATAATTCCTTCGAGCTTCTGCTAGACCCAAATGCAAATCAGGTGCATCGCCCCATGTTCTTGGCACGTCCCCAAAATGATCCGAAACCCAGGTGGGCCACACCACAAATGCAATTTAAAAGCGTGCTGGAAACCTTTAAATTCATCTGGCGTAGCTCATTTGAGTTATGGGTTGGCCTGATTTTTTTATTCTTTTTTTCTAGATGTACCATCATACATGGGAGGCATGTTTGATGAATGAATTGGAGTCCTACATAAAATCTTGGGCCGTGTATTCTAAGGGAAAAGAAAATAAAAGGTGGTGATTTTTTTTATTTTTTTATTTTACCTTATTATATACATGTTTAAATGGAAAAGAAAAAAATAGTAATTATTTCCATGAGCATAATTAAAATATAAATTTTATTTTTAAAATTTTTGTTTGTATAATGAGTGACAATCTGATATTTGTAAAATAATGCTTATATAAGTATATATTTTTTTATATGGAATCGTTCCTTTATATATTTTTTTAAAAAAAGTATAATAATTACTTTGTAAAATCTTCTCTTTCCTTTTGCGATCCAAAAATTCAAAGTATTACATCAATGGAAAAACCTTCTCAATCTCATTGGCTTACATAGAATTAGTGATATCTAAACCGGTCCTTTATGATTCTACAGGGGACACTCCCTCCACAATAGGGCCTAAAATTCTCTATGGTGTGGCTTACTTTGAGTTTTTTTAATTAGGCATGGGCTCAAAAAATGGGGGCTCATTTAGTGGCAGTTTGAATATAGCACATAAACTTCTTGATCGGTCCCACACAGCTCATTCCAATAACTTAAAGTTTCATCGCATGTGCTCACCACCAAGAGTTCCGTGGGGCCCACCAGACCTGAATGAAGGTAAAATGCAAATATTAACTTGATCCAAAACTTCTGTGGCCCTAGACCTTTTCAACAGTCGGCGTTCAATCCCCACTGCTTTCTATGGTGTGGTCTACTTAAGTAACTTAGATCTACGTCCTTTTTGGGTTCATCCTAAAATGATCTATCAAAATAGATGGACGGCGTGGATAGAACACAAACATTACGGTGGGCCCACAAATCCCCTCCATGAATGTATTGCTTGAAATTGTTCAGATTAGTTGAGTAAAAACCATTTGACCAATGGCTCGTAATTGATGATTAAAGAGAAAAAGTGATAATTGTTCAGATTCAATGAAAATAAATCCAACTCAATATGAGGCCCATCAGATGAGTGGCATTGATCAATCAAACTATTGTAACACATTCATAGAATCTTTGAAGATAAACGAGGCCGGATCTGCTATAAAGCTAGGTAGGTTAAACTTACCTACGATGTGATGTGTGGGGCCCACCGTGATGTGAATGGCATCCAATAAATCATAGGCACCCAAAAATCAGGCCGTTCCAAAACTCAATGGGTCCCACCACAGGGAACAGTTGGGATGTGGACAACCATCACTCTTAAAATCCTTTCAGATGTCGTGGAAGACTTTCTAACTTTTCTACATCCTCTCCATTCATAAGATGCTTAGGTGGGCCATTCCATGTGGTTTTAGATATTTTAATTTAGGCCTGATTTTAAATGGTGTGGCCCACCTGGTTTTTGGATTCATCTGATTGTGGTGTAAAGCTACTGCAAGTTAAATGTCTTGATCGACCTTTTGGTATTCACAGAGAAGCAATGTTTAACTAGTACTCCAAATGCTATATTTTAAGATGCGTCTGATTGCAGTAGATATCATGAAATATCATGAGATTTCATGATGTTTGGTACAACCAAACGCATCCTTAACTCCAGAGGGAGCATGCATGATGATACCATGCACCTAACTATTATTAAATGAGGAATTATATGGGGTGCTAATGTATTAGGTGTAGTGTCTTGGTGCACCAATATTCACAGGTGGGGCCCACAGTTTTGTAATCCGAACCGTTGATCTGCTGGGCTGAGCTATAGATACAGGACGTTCCAAACATCTCATAGTTTGGAAGATCCACCTTTGATCACCGGCCTGTAGATGGTTAGGAAATGCATCAACCATTTTGAGAAAAAAAATCTAGGGTTCAATGTAAAACTCACCCAAGGAGTAAAATGGTCTAAATTTCAGGCCAAAAGATCTAAACGTTGTCACAGATCAGATGGATGGCTCGGATCTTGTAAATGTGTGACATATTGACACTTGCGCTTGCCTATGGGCTTCAATTTGGACCATCTATTTGCTCTGGGACCCAATCAGATATATCGGCTAGATCACTGCACAGTAGGCTGATGATTTGACCGTCCATTTTCTGTGGACCCATCACATAAATGGTTCAGATTTGAACGTATGAGCCTGTCCATTCACTCTGGGGCTTATCAGACAAATGGTCTAGATCGTCGAACCTTGTGCTCGCAATTGGACCGTCCATTCACCATGGGGCTTATCAGACATAGATCACTAAACCATGACCCAATTAGATAGACGGTCTAGATGGGCCAATGATTTGGGACTGTCTATTCATTGTGGGACCCGGTTACAAGCCCGATGGGTAACTTGGATAGGGCGCGGATTGGGTACTATCTCCACCGGCACCTGGCTAGAGACTGACAGTCCTGTCAGGGGCTCTGTGGGGCCCACCGTGATGTATATGTTTTATCTACGCCATCCATCCATTTTGACTGATCATTTGAGGGTATGAGCCCAAAAGGGAGGCAGGTTGAAGACTTTAATGGACCACACCACAGGAAGCAGTGGGAATTGAAAGCTTACGGTTGAAAACTTCCTGTAGGGCACATAAGTTTTGGATCATATTTATTTTTTCCCTTCATACAGGTCTACGTGACCTTATGAACAGGTTAGATGGCAAATAAACATCACAGTATGCCCACCCTAGGGAGTTTTCAATGGTAGGAATTCAAACCCCACGGCTTCCTGTGGTGTGGTCCACTTGAGACTTTAATCTAGTTTAGTTTTAGGCTCATTAAGTTAAATGATCTGTAAAAATGGATGGACGGCATGGATAAATCATACACAACACGGTGGGCCCCACAGATTCCCTGAACTTGAATCCCTTGGTCAGTTCTGGATATGGGCACTCCAATACAGCCCCAAACTCCACCATATGAAGGGCAGTCCCAAACTAACAAAACCATCAATCAGCTGGGCCCCATTGAGAATGGACCACCTATAAAAATCACCCCAAGTGAACTATCCACTTGCCAATCATATCTTAAAAGACTTGGTGACTCCGGACAGACTTGTCCGGTCAAGACTCGGTCGAGTATGAAGTGACTCATGGGGTCGAAACGTATCGGGCCCACCTAGTCCGAGCATCTCAGACGAGTCAAACAAGACTCGCCTGAATCAGGAAACCATTGTTATGGAGTATGCATTGTTGCCCTTTTTTGTTCTAACCATTCCTGATCAGTATATAGCATGAGGGCTAACCGAAGCCACATCAGAGAGAGTTCGCTCCATGGACCATTTTGATGGGCAGCTAGGATGAACAGTTTCTATCACGTTGGGTAGGCCCCATTTAGGCTGGAGCACCTAGGAAATATGATAATCATGTATGCTCCATGCTCAAAGAATCTCTCAGATTGAAAGATCCTACATTTTGCTTCTTTGGCCTCTCTCTCTCTCTCTCTCTCTCTCTCTCTCTCTCTCTCTCGGTTGAATATAGATGTTTTGTTTCTTTATAATTTGTGATTTTTCTTCCATTTGGGAGGTTTTATTTTGCATGGGCCATTCAAAGTAGGCCCAACCACACCAGTGGCTTGGATGACTAAACCATGGGTCCCCCATTTGCACAAACTGCAAGTCTGAGCTCTTGGACCCAAGCATTGCTTATCACTTAAAAATAATACAATACAATATATAAAAGCATAGTTTACATGGATTTTTAGCAGAAAATTCCTCAAGGAATTATATTTTAGTAAATATTAATCCAGTAAGCAATATTCCCAAACAGTGTTTTTTGAGAGGTGAAACTATATTGCCATCCTCTGATTTTTCTTTTTAACGAAGTGGAAAATTGAAAGCTGTGAGACCCGATGGTATGTGTTTCACATCTAACCCATCCAACAGATGCACACCAACATTATTATTAGACGAACAGAAAATATTAGAGATCCATCATAAAGTGGGCTACTCTATAATAAATAATGTACGTCATTCAAAATATCCCAATTTAAGTATAAACCCATCTAATGATATAATTGACCTGAAGTTTTTATCATGTTGTTACCATTTGGTGGTGTATATGTTTAACGGGTTGGATGTGATACACATACCACGTGGGCCACATAAATCTTAACCTTCATTACATTTTACAAGGAAAAAGAAAAAAGAAAAAAAAAAGAGAGGCCATTTTTATAATTCTATTCCTCAAAAAACACCTCCCTACGATTTCTAACCTCAGAGGTATTATTTAGTAAAATATAGATTCCTCAGTAATTTTGTGGTAAAAATCCCTAGTTTAAATTATTGAAAAAACTTTACTAATGTTATGTGAGTCAAGTTGATTCGACCAGATTTCACCAATCCACAGTAAAAACTCGATCAAGTCATGACTCAGTCAAAAGATTGAGAAAAACTTTTAAAAATGACAAAACATGAAAACTTGATTCAAGGCAGCAGAACTAGACATCATTTATATATCATGTATATTTTTTAATATTAAATAATACCGCGAAAACTTAGAAACGCTCGCATGTGTTTTTGAGAAACTCGGCCGAGTTTTCGACTGGGTTATGAGTTGAGTCGAGGTTTCATGTTTTGAAGATTTCATTCCTTCACATGCATGCTCGCGTGTAGACGCATATTCATACATGTCTTGTATCAGTGGGAAACACCCCAACATTAAAAAATCATTAGAAAGACAAAAACAACTCTATATCTGGTAAAGGCATTGTCAAATAACATCATTGTGATAAGTTTTTGTCATATAACATCATGAGTGGAGAATAAAATCAGTTTGTCTCCAATTAATTAATCCTACTTATTACAATCCAAACACTATAATAATAAATATCAAAGTCCAGATTGAGAGAGAGAGAGAGAGAGAGAGAGAGAGAGAGAGAGAGAGAGAGAGAGAGAGAGAGGTGATGTGGGTGTGAGCAGAAAGATGACCTTAGTCCTAACCATGGTTTGAAGAAATGTTAGAGGAAGTGAACCAAAGAGTCCAAAAACATCTCCCTAGGCTCACCTCCATGGTTTGATTGGATATCACTAGGATAAAGGAGGGGAAGCTAAGGAAGGAATGAAGGAAATTTTTCCTATGGATGGATAGAACTCCAAAACCATCATGGAGTTCTAATGTTAGAGAGAGAGAGAGAGAGAGAGAGAGAGAGAGAGAGAGAGAGAGAGAGAGAGAGAGAGAGCTAAAGTGCTAAAAACAAACATTTGCTCTCCTTTTATATGTGTATTAATCAAGGCTAAAACTCCCAAAGCTTAGCCATCATGAGTGTGTACAAAAACTAATAAGAAATGGGTTTAGTTGGAAATATCTTCCCTTTGCCTAAGGAAAGATGTGGGAGTCACACCAATATAACATGAGTGTGTTAGGTGAGGTTGGTGAATTGATTAAAGAGCACATGTGGGTCACAAAAGGTCATGAGTTATTAACCACATGTTGGGCTAGTGTTAGGACTAGAACATACCATGCCCTAGTTTTTGCCACAAACACCCCTACCTTTGGAGGTGCTTGGCTAGAGTTGGAGGGGGTGGGCCATTCAAATGGCCCATGTTAGAAGTGAGTTTTACTTATTTTCAAGCCCATGTTAGGATATTGTTCTTTGATTCAGCCCTTCCAAGGCTAAAGTTAGGTTTCTTTGGAACTTAGGTCATGTGATATGGCTAAGTTGGCCACAGGTGTAGGTTTTCGTTTTCTTTTTTCTTTTGAAGAAACCCCACAAACATAAGGGTTGATGCTGTATAGCCCGGCTTGAGCTAAAATGCAAGAGAACTACCCATTTTACTAATGCATGCACTAATGGAATTTGGAGGACTCTCCTCCAAATTTAGAGGTTGGGTTTAGCCCCTAGGGGCTAAAGTTGGAGGGAAGACCCTTGGGTCCACTCCTGTGTGTGTGTGCATGAAAAAGAGAGAGAGAGAGAGAGAGAGAGAGAGAGAGAGAGAGAGAGAGAGGGACCACCATGGTTAGGCCGAGGGTTGTTCTGGTGCAGCTGGAGTGAAGAGATTTGGAATGTTCCTGTGATGGATCGAAGACATGTTCATACCTGTTTTATAGTAAAACACACTGTCAAAGATATCAGTACCATTGTTTTTAAAAGGGCTATAGTTATCAACATATATTATTTAAAAGCCATTTTGATAGAACAAGTGCATCTACTTGCATGCTCCACATTACTATCTACATTTTTTTACCATTACTCAGCTGTGGTTCATCTACACTAACCATATTATACATGGAATCATGGCCCCCATTGCAGTTGGAACAATTCCCATAATTGCACTTTTTAGATGATCTTCACTGTCTAAACAGTACCCATCAGATGGATGGTTATAAAAAAGAAAACCAACATCAAATGGTTGTCCATTGTTTAGACGGTTCGGATCAACTTACATCTGTATAGATAGAGAGATTAAGCATCACGAGATTATGATGACAAAAGCAAGGACATGATGATGTATGGATGGTGACTCTTCAAACGAACACATGGCATGATCAAGGCAATTGATCAGATCGTCCCTATTGTGGACCCACCATGGATGGAGCATAATCAAAACATTGCACTGAGAAGATAATATTAGCCAATTGAGATTTGCCTTCAAATTTGGACCACTCACTATTTTACTCTTAAGCATACATTTGATAGTGATTACTTAGTTAGTATTACTTGATTAATCTAATTTTAGAGCCTGCTCCATCCAAGATGGGACCCACAACTTGGATGGTCTAGATAACCGTTCATCAGTGCCACATGAAAGAGGATGAATTGTCACCATTTCTTAAATGGTGCAAAACCAACACTGGAAAAAAAGAAGAAGACAGAATTTGTTTTTAAAAGTGACATTTATATATTACTACCTCACTTTCATATTTACATTCTGGTACCTAATTAAATAAACTTTTGACTAAGATACCTCCATTCCCTTGATTTTCTCTTCCGTCTGTTAGACAAGTGAAATTTTTTCCCTAAATGAGGAAAATGCCCCATGTGTAAAATCACGACAAAACCCTCTTCTTTTGTAAATATACATGAAATGATTGCTTTGAGAAATAATTCTCATCTTAGTAGATAGGTAGATCATCTCAGGGCCCGCCTATTTATTAAAAAAGACATGTCATTTCATATAGTATATCTGAAGGCCCATCTATTCTAAATGCTTATATATGAATTAGTTGCCAAGCACTCTAGATGTTGCACACATGCAATGTATCAGGACTGTTCATCTAGTGTACTTTTATTATATAAAAGTTGATCCGTTTTAGGAACTCTTGCTGACTTTTTGTCTGTAATCTTCAACTGATCTCTGATCGGGTAGGGCTGGTAGATGAAAGGTCTGGATCTCTTACATGTGCACTATGTACATAGATATAATTAGAGGTGGGCATCGAGCCAAGTTAGACCGGATTGGGTCCAACTCGACTTGATCCAATTTTTCAAGAACCCGACCTGAACTCGATCCAATCCGGGACCGAGTCCAGCAGGGCTGACTCGATCAATCCGATCTAAATCCTTACTGGCCTAACCCGAACCGAGTCCGACTTGGTCTGGGAAACCGAATCAAGTCGAATTGAGTTGAGTTTAGGGGGAGAGAGAGGGAGAGAGGATGAGAGAAAGAAGGAAATGTGGGAAATCGGGAGAGAAAGAAGGAGAGAAAGGAGGAGAGAAGGAAGGAGAGGAGGGAAATCGGGAGAGAAAGAAGGAGAGATGGGTGGTGTGGCGTCTCCTTTGGGTAAAGAAAGAGAGGTTAGAGTTCGTTTGGATTTCGGATCGGATCGGTCCGGATTGACCACGATCCGAACTCGATCCGATATACAATCGGATCTAAGTGGTCATACTCGATCCGCACTGATCCAAGCCTTCGGTTTGGTTCGGTTCGGATCGGGTCGGATTCTGCCCAGCTCTAGATATAATGAATGCTTGATCACTAATTCAAATAAATATCAATAGCATTAGATCTCCTTTCTTTATGGTATTATGAAAAGTACTGGTATACTCATATGAGATAGAGGATTTTGCACCACACGTGCCAAGACAACATGAGGTGATCTTCATCACTTGCAGTCCACCATGAAAATAATTAGGCCGTGCATATTAAATATGGACGGTCAGCAGTTTTTTTTTTTTTTTTAATCTTTCAATTTCTTTTTTAGATTTGTGGGCCACGTAACTAGTGGACTGACCTGGTTATTGGTAAAAGAGTCTTAGAGGATAAGAGCAGCCTGATGAACGGCTTGGATCTCACTCATCTAAAGGTATAAATGATATTTGATGACAACTTCTGATGAATTTGAGAGATCCAACGGCTCCACGTTTTCCATGGGCGCGGAAAATATGGGGCCCACTAGTGAAGGGCCTGGAACAAACATGATGGGGCCCTTGTTGCAGAATGTAGGTTATTTTACAACTGTGGCATGTGGGACCCATCTTGTTGTGTATGCCAGCCAATCCTTGCGTAAAGGGACGCGGTTTGGTTGGATCCCGGGATCCACATGGTTTGGTGGATCCCTGACCGTGGGGCCCACCTTGATGTATGTGATATATATCTAAGCCGTCCGTATGTTTTTCCAGATCATTTTAGGATATAAGCCCAAAATTTAAGCAGATCAAAATATGATATGGACCACGCCACAGGAAACAGTGGTCATTGAACACCCACCGTTAAAAATTTCTTAGGGCCCATAGTAATGTTTATTTGCCACCCAAAGTGTTGATAAGGTTACACAGACCCAGATGAAGGGAAAACATAACTATCAGGTCGATCCAAAACTTTTGTAGCCCATAGAAAATTTCTAATGATCAATCACCACTATTTACTGTGGTGTGGTCCTCTTGAGATTTGGATCTGCTTGAGTTTTAGGCCCATTTAATAAAATGATCCGGCAAAAAAGATGAACGGAATTGATATAAAATATATACATCAAGGTAGGCCCCACTGTGAGGGATCCACCGAAGCCGCGTGCTGCATAAAGTGAGCCCTCACACCCAACAAACCATGTCTATTCTATCTAGTGGGCCATACCATTAAAAACCATGCACAACCACCCAAAAACCTTAAAGTGCACGTAATGGCCCACATGATGTCTGGAAAGGCGTGATTCACGGCTATCCCACTTCACTAGTAGGGCGATCAAGTTGGACAAGATGGACGGTACACACCATTTTATGTGCAATGGTAGTTTTTGTCATTTACAAAAAAATATCAAATCATTAAATAAGGAGCGGCATTTTGTCATTTATGAGAAAGAAAAGCACCAAACTTTAAAAATAATAATAATAATAATAATTACAAGTGCAGTGAAGATAAAAATAATAGCATTTTTGTCATGATATTTTGTGCAAAATTAGACTGATTAGTAAAACTTTATGAAATTTCCTGATATTTGGTGCAACCAAAAGCAGCCTCAATGAAAAGCTTATTTAGTTAGGTACCAGGATGTAAATATCAAATTGATGGGGAGTAATATATAAAATTCTTTTAAAAAAATATATATATATATTTTTAAAAAGAGCGGGGAAGAAATCCATGCAGACGTTAACAGCGAAAATAAAAGAAAAGAAAAGAGTAGTGTAGAAGAGAAGCAAACCTGCTTGTGAAGGAGGGGTTGGTGGTAGAGAGACTGGCCCACCATAGTGTTGTGGGAATGCCGTTGAATTCACGGCTGAGTATGGAAAGACATGCTGGTATTGTACGCCGTACCCGTTACTGTAATGTCCTGGCCCATTACCATGGCCCACCTGGAAATATGGGTAGAATGCAGTGTTTCCTGTTACCACACCAGCTGCCCCTCCGTACATTGGATACTGGGAGTGGGACCCTCCCCCTCCTCCGTACACATTGTAATAACTCTGCATCAAACCATCTTCCCTTGTTAATCTTCCCACTTTTCTACTCGTCTCTACTCTTTCTTTCGTACACATGCATGCTTGTATGTATACATATGTCCCCTAATTACACGCCTGTAGGAGCTGTACACATTCACCTTGGCACGTGCCATAATGTGAGGTCTGAGCTTTCCATCAGGTGGGTTATCTTCTTTAGATCTTCTGGCATTAAAAATTGCCCATTTTACTCCTCAGGATCCTCATACGGAGGATCAAAACAAATGAATGGCTAAAAAACCCACCAAATTATTGTTGCAAACCTAAAGTGTAGAATTGTCTAATTTTATCTAAGAATTATTATAAGTATTATGGAAAGCTCAGATCTCAAACACGTGTTTTACATTTGTACTTGTGCCCGCGAGTGAATGTGTACTGCTCCACACGCATGTGGTATTAGCAAAACACGGTGCATTTTTACTGTCTTTCATGTGAGTTTGTAACCGTTTATTAGAGCTTCGTGAACACGAGCACCTCTACATGGCCGAATGTCCTAGTTTGGTATGTGTGTGCTGAGACACGTGTGCCAATCTCCAAACAGTGAAATCTTAACCATTTGATTTTGCATGTTGGATCTGGACAGTGACCATTGCTTTTTAACCATCCAGTTGATGGTAACCAATTGAACTGTTAGGATCATCCGATCACTTCGAATTCGGAGTAGGTTGCATCCACAAATAGCAATCAAGATTTGGACGGTCTGGATTGACGCACATATGACATATTTATGGTAGGTGGTTGCCGCCGTTTAATAAACGGGTGGAAAGGTATTACACGGGATGTCCGTAGAACGTTCAAGGGCCAGAGTTAGACAGTGTTGATCGTTCATCGCCATGTCTTAAGTTGTGGTGGCTCAATCACCGTACACAAACGTACATGTAAGGAAAATTGACTGTCCAAATCATGGGCCCACCGAGCATATAAGCTACGTGACATTGATCGAACGATCTTAACCATCTGATTTGGGTGATCGTATTTGGACCCTTGACCAATTTATTTTCAGCCGTTAATTTGGTCATATCATTGGATGGTTAGAATTGCATGAGGAGTGTGACATTCTTTCTATGCTACAACTACAAGCAGCTCAACGGTTGAGATTGGCATGCACCCTTTCATGAAATACAAATTTCAACGACGCGGAAGTTCGTGCGCAAGGATGCTGGTTGGAGCCCACCGAGATGTTTGTGAGAAATCCACCCCGTACATCCGTTTTTCTAGATCATTTTAGGACGTCCGACCAAAATTTAGATGTATCGAAACACTCAAGTGGGCCACACGAGAGTAAACAGTGGACACTCAGTGAACACCGTTGAAGCATTCTGTTGGCTGTAAAAGTTTTGTATCCGGCGATATTTCTGGTGTTTTCACTCCATCCCTTGGGAATGACCTTATAAACGGTTTGGATAGTAAACATCAAGGTAGAGCCCAGTAAAATTTCAACTGTAGGAATTTCTTTCCCCAATTTCCGCTCTCGTGTCAGTGTCACCCACATAGTTTTTTATCCACTTCCTAAATTGATCTCTCAGAACGGACGGACGGAATAGATTTCTAACATACATTGCAGTGGTCCCCACCCAGCATCCTTGCGCAGGAATCAGGAAATCCGCGTTTGGTCTTTTCTCATGAGTGAACTTTCCTGTCGTAGGAAGCGCGTAAGGCCCACCACACCATGACGCGTGTCTGACATCTACAGACGCGGATTGGTTACTATCCTGCCTGTCCGGATCTCGGCACACGCAGGCTCCGAGGGACCACCGTGATGTACGGGTTTTATCCAAACCGTCAGTCATTTTGCTATATCCTTTTAAGAATAAATGACCAAAAACAGGCAGATCGAAGGCTTAAGTGAACCACACAATGGGAAATAAACGCCTACCGTTGAAAACTTCTTGGGGCCACGAGTTTTGCATTGAGCTGATATTTGTGTTTTCCCTTCATCCCGGTTGGATGGAAAATAAACATCACGGTGGGCCAAGGAAGGTTTCAACGGTGGCCGTCATTACCACCTGCTGCTTCTGTGGCGTGGTACACTTGAGCCTTAGATCTTCTTTTTTTTTTTTTTTTTTCCTAATATGATATAACAAAATGGATGTACGGTGTTGATAATACCCATACTCCATGGGGCCGTCATGATTTATGTCTTTTATTCACGCGGTCCATCCGTCTTACCAGATCATTTTACTGTGTAGGACCAAAATTAAAACATATCCAAACCTCAAGTGGACCACACCACAGGAAACGACATGAATTGAAGGCTTACCTTTGAAAACTTTTTAGAGGCCTCAAAAGTTTTGGATCAAGATGATATTTGTGCTTTCCTTTCTTCTTTCTTATCGGTGTGACCTTATTAACTTGTTGGATGATAAATAAACATCACCGTAAACCCTGGGAAGGTTTCATCCGTGGACATCATTATTTGTGTGGTCCACTTGGGCTTTGGATATGATTCTATTTTGGATCATGTCATAAAATGATATGTAAAAACAAATGTAGGGAGTGGATAAGATACCTACATTCATGCTGGCCCCAAAGGGTTTACTCAGTCAGCTTCCAGTCCGTCCAACGTGGCACCACTTCATTTCACCGTACATAACAAAAAAGAAGCCCTGTCCAAAATTCAGGTGGCCTGGACCACGGGAACAATGTAAAACCACACCCCAATCCTCCAAATTCAATCGGTGTGTGGCCCACTGAATTTTAGATAAGGCTGGTTTCTGAGATGGGGTTCACCTGATGAACGGCTTGGATGGTATAAAAACGACATGGTGGCCATCCCCGTCCACACTGTTTTCTGTGGTGTGGATCACCTGAGTTTTGTATCAGCCTGATTTTTGGCACAGGACCTAACATGAAGTGTTGCAACTGATGGAAAAGAGTGGATCCTAAACACACATCACGGTGGGCCCATAGTGGTACCTAAGTCACTTAGGAAGCCTCCATTAATGTGTTTTTGTCGGTCACCAAAAAATATTAACATGAGTACTGCTCAAACGAATTAATATCTAACCGACCATCACTGATTAATTTGCTTAGGCCCATATCTCATTTTGGGCATCCAAACGGTACACCTTTGTGCTATTTAAAATCCCAAAAATAGAAAATTGGGTGTAGGCGATTCATTAGGGTGGATCTCATATAGTGAATCCCTAACATAAAAGAGAAATTATTTAGGAATTGCAAACGTGGCATGCAAGTAAGACAAACCAAACCGTCCAAATTATAATTCCCAGTTCAGATGTATCACAAACCAAAACTTACTATTATTTGATTATGTAAGACTGTCAGATCGGTGGATATTAAATGGTTAAAAACTTAAAATAATGAAAATATCCAATGGTCTTATTTCAAAAAACCAAGTGTCCACGAATCAAAGGTCAGGATTTCTCAACACTGTGTAACTTGGCTGGGATAGTGGTTTCCACAATTTGTCGGTTTTGATTTGAGTTAATCTTTGCTTGCCACGTGTACAAATTTTAAGTGCCTGCGTATCAAGATTCATACGATAACTTAAAAAGCCCGAGTATATAATACAAACCGTAGGATATGTGTAATCCGGAGAATATTGAGAGTACCTGAAGATTATAAAAATAAATAAATAAAACAAACCATTAGAATGTATGTGTATACGTACGCCAAAAAGCAACGAGATGCATGCATGAATGCCCGCAATTGGTGGCTAATGCTCTCGTTTTTTTGCCATCTGTGCACATGCATGTACATAATGTCCATGCAGACACGAGCGACCATGCATGTGAGGCAGATGTGCGAGTCAGATAGCAAGTACGTGCACGTGTCTACACATGTGGGCACAAGCATCTCCATCTAAGGGATAGATATGGGACACGTGCATGTATGATTGCAGCATGGCCAGGTGTGTTGATACTCACATGCACTTTTAAGGAGGAAATGCAGGTGGACTGGCAAGGCACGTGCCAGTTGCTATATAGAAAGGCATGAAAAGCTTACCCATATACATTATAAGGAATGCCTGGTTGGATGGCATAATGAGGGAAGGTGGCAGCCGAAGGAAAAGCTGTTCCCACTCCACCTTGATGCCCTGTATTATAGGAATTCATCACCCTCAAGTTCCTGGCCCCTCCTATTATTAAAAAAAAAAAATGACAAAAAATATATATAAATGAAAAACAAAGAAAATAACTAAGTTATGAAGCCAAATCAAAAGTGTTGAATACTCAATCAAATACAACTTAGGTTGGATTAAGTTAAGTTGGATTAAACCCAGTAGAGTTTAGTTAAGGTTTTGATAATTTACATTACCCGTTACTATAGAACTTGATCTAACCTTATATATGTTTAATCCTAAGCAATGACATCATGAAATGTTCACATTCTAGATTCTATACAACACATCGTAAGAAATGTTTGTATGAAAATTAATATAGAACATTGAAAAGTAATATTTTTAATTACTCATATTCAAATCTAAGATTCAAATGTTAGGATCAACAACATAAGCATGATCATGATGCCATAACTTCTATGTGGTAGTAATGAAATTAGTAAACTAACTCACGATCATATATTGGGGCACACTTGCAAGCGAGTGGGGCGGATCTTTGCACAAGATGATTCTCATTGTCGACTAACTATAGAGGTCCCATGCATACTTACTGTCCAACTAATTGGACCTTCAACTTTCTCATTGTACACTAACACCTTGTTCCCAAGTATATTATACATGTAGATATATTATTTAGAAGAGGTCAGGTCTGGATTTTATCCGGTTGCCAAAGGCCTCAATTCAACCCAACTCAGATAGTGGGAACACAAGCCCAACCCAACCTCAACCTGACTTGACCTGGCTTTTAAAAAAATAAATAAAATTTTTTTAGCGAACCTCAGACCCCTCTGGTCGAGTGAGTATGATTGCGAATTAAAAGTTCCAGTTCAAGCTGAGCCCACACAATTTACACCCCTACCTACTAACCATATTAAGAGGTCCATAACATAGATTACTTTATGTTTTAATCTAATTTCAAACCAAAACTTTATCATTCTTTGTTTAATTCACAGGTACTAACAATTAGGAATGACAAACATTCAAAACCTAAGTTCTTCCATCTACTAATAAAACAAAGGCTTGGATTTTGAGATCATTGGCTCTATGTTTATACATTCCTAGCCTTGTATTGGTGATGTCTCCTGCAGATAAGTTGGATGGTACACCAAAAAATGATAATGATAATGACAATAATACCAACCTAACTTGGTTTTCCTTCTTATTTCTCTTAATTGGGGGTTTACAGAAACTAACTATTAATTACTTCAATTTATTTCATTTTCTTGCATTAGAGGAACTATTTTTTTTGCTAATCCCACATTAATGTTTTTTGATATACCATAAAATCATGCATAAGTTTCATATAATGAGGTAGGTTAAATACATATGTATGTTAACAATAGGATGTTAATCACATAAAAATTATACAAACCACTATTTAAAACCACTTATATTGACAAGCACACCTTTAGTCTCCACTTTTAGTAACATAATAATACAAAGTGTACCCTTAATATCAAAAGTCGAAAAGAAAAAGGTGTGACTTCAATCAAGGTGTGGGTTTAGATTTCAATTGCTAGATCTAATGCTTGGTAAAGAGACACTGTAAAACTTTCATAATATAGTTCATTTATCTATTAAAATAAAACCTAAAATTGAATAAAGATCAAATAAATAAATGTAAGAAAAGGTATAACCATGTTTGGGTGTTGAAGGTCTGGATCTCTGAACACCTAGAGAGGCAAGGTTGCAATTAGTCCTCCTTCCATCAATAACAGGAGATGCATCCACACAAGCTTTCGTGGCGGCCTCCGGATCGCGAAAAGTTACCTAAAATGAAAGTACAAAGTAATAAAAAAAATTCAATTTTGAATAATTATTGATAAAAATGTTATAATAAAATGAAATAAGTATGTCCTGATACTTATATATATATAATTGTAGATCTTGATTCTTTTTGAGAAATACCCACATCTAGATATTGAAAAAAAATTAAAAATTCATAGATTTTTTTATATCAAGATCGAGGAAACACATAGGTTTGGTAATACTAATACCCAAATAAATAAAACCCTAAAAGGAAAAAACATATATGTACTTGCATACATAAATCTATGTACATAGAAGAAATAGATGTATATTGTTATTATATATAAAAGTTAGAAAAGAAGAACTTACAACTCCATAGTCTCTAGATCTTGAATATATATATATATATATATATATATATATATATATATATATATATATATATATATATATATATATAATAACAAAGATAGAGAAAGATAGATATATTTGTATCAATTCCAAAATTTTATAATAATAATAAAAAAAAACATACATATATGGTCTATAGGAAAAGAAGGGAGGTGAGAACTTACAAAACCATAGCCTTTGGATTTTCCAGTGTTCTTGTCAGTGATCACAACAGCCTCCAAAATCTCACCAAACTGCTCAAAGTATTTCCTCATGGTTTCTCTTTGAGTCTCCCAAGCTAGACCCCCAACAAACACCTTTGTGTATGTGGTGTCTCCAAACTGCCCTGCCAAATTAGCTGGAGTCATCTCTTCCCTTCTAAAAACCTCCTATTTCTCTTCTTCCTTTTATCTCCTCCTCCTCTTCCTCCAAAGTTAGAAGCTCTTGAACAAATGCCTAGGTACTATGTGTGGTGAGAAAGAAAACCCCACTAGATTTAGAGGATCTCCTCTAAGTTTAGAGGTGTGTTAGGAAGGGATTCAAGATCAGCCAGCTGGGTTCGGAAAGAAAGAGGAGAAAAGGTAAGAAAAGGAAAGGCCTTTGGACCCTACATTTTCATGTATTATATACTCCTTACGTTATTATTATTATTATTATTAATTATGATGATAGTCACCAATCCGACCATTGAATATAAAAAAATGTAGGAAAATGATATGGTAGAGCTTGGAGCTACCACAATATAGTAGATCCATCTTTCTGTAGTACACATGCCAGGTTCATGTTTTCAATCTGAACGGTCCAAATAATCAATCTAGCTACAGATGATCTGTATTTTGAAAATCACACCTAATAGTGACCAGTAAGTAGTTCTATTTTGAGATGTTGACTTAAAAAGTATTTATCAGATGGATAGGATCATCTGATACATGTGTATTTTTAATTGTTTGATATCTATTGTATGGCCGATTAGATGAAAGGTTCTGATTTATACGTCAACCTGCCACGTGTACTCTGTATAGAGTGATGTACCATACTCGGTTCCTCCGGCTCCACCGTATCATCCGCCTAAAACGCATCTACGGGATAGGTTGAGTTACCGGAATAAGCTTGGAAGATGGAGAAATTACAAAAGTGCCTGGGTACCAGTTGGAGAAATATCAACGGCGGGAGAGTGGCAAAAACGGAACGGG
Source organism: Magnolia changhungtana (assembly GCA_030180095.1). Lineage (NCBI taxonomy): Eukaryota > Viridiplantae > Streptophyta > Magnoliopsida > Magnoliales > Magnoliaceae > Magnolia > Magnolia changhungtana. Next base: position 15,758,427 of record JASAUF010000662.1, read on the forward strand.
AGTTTGTTAGGGCGGGACTGTAATCGCGGGAACGTTAATTTCTTGAAGTTAAAAAGTGTATTATTGTGTAAATTACGAGAAATGATCTTGTTCTTCCAGAGCACTATAAGTTATAGTGCTCCTGGTTGCATCGATTCAGATGGACAGTACAATCGATCAATCTGAACTGTCCATTAAGTTTAGAACACATTTCATGGCCCACATTTCAGAAATTGCAAAGGACAGTACCATCTATTGATCTGAACTGTCCATTAACTTTAGAACACATTTCATGGCCTACCATTCAGAAATTGCGATGGACAGTATAATCGATGGATCTGAACTGTCCATTAAGTTTAGAACACATTTCATGGCCCACCATTCAGAAATTGCAAAGGACAGTACAATCTATTGATCTGAACTGTTCATTAAGTTTATAACACATTTCATAGCCCACTATTCAGAATTTGCAAAGGATAGTACAATCTATTGATCTGAACTGTCCATTAAGTTTAGAACACATTTCATAGCTTACCATTCAGAAATTGCGATGGACAGTACAATCGATTGATCTGAACTGTCCATTAAGTTTAGAACACATTTCATGGCCCACCATTCAGAAATTACAAAGGACAGTACAATCTATTGATCTGAACTGTCCATTAAGTTTAGAACATGAAATATGGCCCACCATTCAGAAATTTCAATGATCAGATGATCCAATCCATCGTTGATCTAGACTTATTTTTATAGCCATTCTTTTTTCCCATGCAATGGATGGGATGGTTACGATTAACTAAGAAATGTGATTTTTCAGAATCATAAGTATTCCATGATGGGCCAAATAGATGGATCAAATGGTTGATTAGGCTTTTTTCAGAAATGATCTTGACCGTCAGTATCAAAGGTCATTGATCGAATGGTTAATATTTGTCAAACCGTGTGATGTTTGCAGGGTATACATACCCAATGCAACCAGGAGCACTAAAACTTATAGCGCTACGAGAGTAAAGCATTTCTCAAAAATTATTATACCTAGGTTCGCCAGCCCCACACGTACCTTTGCACTCCCACGTGTGCCAACCTGGTTGGTGTGTGGGACATCAGAGGGGTGATTAAGATGGACAGTGATGATGGTGTCCCAGAAAAGTCGGTCCAGTCCACTTATAAGGTGGGCCACCCCTATACAAAAACCATGGACAGTTTATAATGACCTGACAGTGGTCCACATGACTAGGCTGGCTTGTTCTTGCCCTAGGTCATCTTCAACGTGGGGCCCACCTCATGCTCAGCTCAGATTTCCCATGCACGTATCAGGTTCGCATGCGTGCTGCGTGTGAAAACTGAGTGGGACCTTTTTATTGTTGTTGTTCTAGTGGTTGTTGTATTTCTAATAAAATGGGTATTTTGATTTGATACCCCCACATATAAAAACACGTACCAGTTGCACCATACAACGTCAGCGACTTATCACCCTCTATGTTGCATGCATGTGGATCTGGACCGTCCAAATCGTGGACCTAGTGTGGATGGAGCATGGGCCAAAAAATCACATTGATTCGAAGGATGCTAAGGGTTCAGCTGGTGACCATCAAACGAATTGTTCATAAAATGGTTACCGGTCGAAATTTAAATGGCAAAATCAGATGGTTTAGACCGTCCATTCCGAGAAATTTTCTGTATACGTACTTATCCACTTCAGGCTTACAATCTGGATGCCACGCGTACGGTGGATCAGCTCCACCTACGTTTGGTGCAAATGGCCTCACAACGCCGGGACCCACTTACTCTTTTGGACTGCGTACTGAGTAACTCAGTACGCTAGAGTGTACTGAGTAAACTCTGTGGGTCACCGTCCATCCGTTTTATCAGCTAATTTTAAGGCCGTTGAAACCATTTTAGGGACCACAGTAATGTTTATTTGTCATCTAACGTGTTCATGAGGTCACATGTCTGGACGAAGGAAAAACATAAGTATCAGCTTGATCTCTTGTGGCCCACTAGATGTTTTCAACGGTAGGTTTTCAATTCCCAATGTTTCCTGTGGTGTGGTCCACCAGAGCTTTGGATATGCTTCAATTTTGAATTCATCACCTAAAATGAGCTGAGAAAATGGATGGACGGCTTTGATAAGATACATACATCACAATGGACCCCACAGAGTTTACTCATTACGCAATCCGCGTCCCGGGATTAGATGTCCAAAATCCAAATAAATCAGCAATTTTGTTTTTTCATGATGGCCGCATCTTTAAATAGATTTTAAATGGATTTGGGAATAAGAAAAACTTAAATACTCTGGCAGAGAGTGAAGTTGATAGGCGTGCACTAAAAAATTGGATGGAACTTCAATTACTGAACTGTGGGCTTCACTTTAGATTAACCTTAAACAGATACTATTGTAAGTAGCAGGTCTGCTGGCATCGAATGGACGGTGAGAATGAGCATAGATGAAGGTCTGGATTCAACAAGGATATGTGCATTAAATCAATGTTAGATCATCTGATAATGTGATTATGACCTAGATATAGGTAGACCAACGGTTTGATTTGAGTTAATCTATGTGAAATTAATGTTTCTTAATGCATGCGTATGAACATTACCCTCTTCCAGAGTATCGAACTAGTAATAAGTTCGGTGTCGCCCCTATCGGGACCGTGGTGGCAGTTTGGTGGGAATGTTGACATCTTTGGCGCAACCAGGGCATTTTTGTCATTTTCACATGTAGGGGCAGTTCAGTCATTTGCTAAAGGTCAAAATAGTCTTTTGAAAAAGTTAGGGTAAGGTTTAAGCCTTTCCGGCGTGATTCCATAGACGGTAAATCAATGCTAATTGCACTCGCTCGTGTGCACTTTGATTGTACACTCGCCCACACGTGTGGAAATATCACATGCGTATAAGATCAGTATGGCCCATCTATCCATATTTACTGTTTAGATCAACCTTGTCTAAATTCAGACAAATACGATGATCATATGGGGCCCAATTCTACACTTAATGTGAACCATCGGTTTCATTCTCTTGATCGTTCCTCTGTTTTGGATGGTTGTGATCCGCATCTTATTTATATGGGCTTGATTTTTTATACGAAGAACCTTCGTTCTTGGGATCAACTGGCGAACGGCTTGGATCTCTCACACCTATCCTTCCTTTCCAAGTGTGAGGCGAGTGCAATACAAGCCCGATTTACGCGATTAGGGATGATGATGCCACCCCAAACCGACGTGGCTCGTTTAGCGCGAGATCAGGGCCGTTCATCGTGTGGGACCCGTTAGGATTGCAGAAAATTAGACTGCGTTAAAGTCCACTCATCCAAAGGGGTACAGTTGTAAGTGGAATATATGCACATGTAGCCAGCTAATGGGTGACTGGCCAGGCTTCTGGGACAAGGAAAATTCATCGTGGGGTCCACTTAATAAACGGCCCAGATCTCACACGCGTGAGCTAAGTTGGCACGTATAGCAAGTCTCCTCTTGAATCGGGCTTGCGTGAGTAGTCTTGGCATTTATCGAAAGAGCAGGGTACTGTTTTGGATAATCATTACAAGAAACCTTTCCCTTTCTTAATTGTCTCCTCAAGAAATTGGGCGGCTTGAACCTCACCATCAAATGTGGAGCCCAAAAATGAAAGGTCAGGATCATGCTGACGTCACTTGATGGACCCATCAACTGCCTATCATAGCATATATTATTATAGGGGTATGTAGGTCTGGACACCAACCACAAGACATCGAAAGCTTGGCTCCGATTAGTTTGAAAAAGTTTCAAACAGAAGTTCAAGCCAAATCAAACTTCGGATTCGAGCTCTTTTAAAAACCAAACCAAGCTCAAATAGCTCAAACCAGGATAGAACCAGCTTGGTCCGGTTTTATTCTGCTCGTAGATTATATATGTAGACTGTTTCCTACAGTGTCGTCCACCTGAGCTTTAGATTTGATTCAATTTTGAGACAGTGTCTTGAAATGATTGCGTGAATAATACATATACATGACTATACATGTGGATAACACATATACATAACGACGTAGAGATATTATTTTAAACCATGAGCCAGAGATTGAGGCAGATCTAAAGCTTTGGTGGACCCCACCACAAAAAACGGCGGGAAGATTGATGCCCACTGTTGAAACCTTTCTATTGTCCACCTTGATATTTTCCTGTTCAAAAGTTAACAAAGACATTAAAGAAGGGAAAATATAAATATAAGCTTGATCGAAAACTTTTTATAGCCTTTCTTAACGGTGTCGTCACTCTTTCTACTATTTTCTGTGGTGGGGTCCACTGGAGCTTTGGATGTGACTCATTCTTTAGATTTCACCATAAAATGATCTCTCCAGATGGATGGATGGCGTGGATACAAAACATATATTATGGTGGGGGCACAAATTCAATAGCAGTCTCGCCACTCAACATGTCATTATCCAATCCATGCTCGCACAAAGGTCTCTTGCGGTGGGAATTGGACCACACCAAGGTATCTTGGAGGATGGTTCGGAGGAAACCATTATATATATATATATATATATATATATATATATATATATATATATATATATATATACACACTTTATTTTCTATAGTTTGGTTCACTTGATCTTTGGATATGATTCAATTTTGGATCGTGTCTTAAATGATATGTAAAAATGGATGGACAACATGGATAATACATATACATGACGGTGGGCCCACAAAGTTTTCTCAGTACATTGAAGTGAATTCAAATTAACTAGTTATGAGGAGGATAGTGAAATTGCGGTATAAACCGCTATAGTAAAAGTAGGAATGGGTCAAAGTGTCCTAGAGGGGGGTGAATAGGACTTTATAAAATTTTATGTCAATTTAAAATCCTATTATCCTAATCTTGATCTATTATGCAACAATCAAGATATACTCATGTTAATTCTAATGGCTTCCAAGCCAAGTAGAGGATCCAAGCACAAGACTACTAAATATTAAGCAGAGTTAACAATTAGTATATGATGGATGATGTGTATGAGTGTGTGTAGGATGTGATTCTTATCAGTTCTAGATATTCATATAATCATGCTTTATATGAACATTCAAGATAAACAGAATCAAAAGAATATGCAAGTAACAATCCCAAACATACTCATGTATAGTGGTTCGGCTATGTGCCTACTCCACTCCCGGCGGACACACTCAACCGTTGAGTGTACTGAATTTCACTAACGGAGGTTTCAAATCAGGTTTACCTCAAACCTTTACAACCTACACAAGGTTGACTCTAGGACCTACACAAGGTACCTAAACACGCCTACACAAGGCAAGGATCCTACATAAGGACACGATAGTTTATGCCCTACACAAGAGTAAAGGTCCTACACAAAGCACCTACGTTTTAGGCCACACAGGCCAAGGATCCACACAAGGAACCTGGGTTCTAGGCCACACAGGTCAAGGATCCACACAAGGAACCTGGTTTAAGCCATACAGGCTAAGGATCTACACAAGGAACCCGGTTTAGGCCACACAGGCCAAGGATCCACACAAGGAAACTGGTTTAGGTCACACAGGTCAAGGATCCATACAAGGAACTTGGTTTAGGCCACACAGGTCACGGACTACACAGGAACCTAAGTTTATGCCTTATATAAGAGCAAAGGTCCTACATTAAGCACCTAAACGTAGTCTCCCGTCGGAGGCCTCCACTGAGGGCTTGAAGGGTTTGAGATACACCTGTGACTCAATCCTACACAAGGAATGATCAACAGGGTCTTTGGACTCTAATGACTTACAGTAAGTAGATGAGCCCCATTCTGCACATTGATGAAGATGCTCTCCCTTGATGGCGGAGATTCTTCAGCTGCCTTGATCTGCAGCACTGATGATGCTCCAATGTAAGGCGACGGGGTTGGGTTAAGGTTATGTTAGAATCCACTCTAATGAATGTTACTCATTGAAGAGATAGAGTGATTCCAAAGTCTTTTAGCATTCAAGGGATCCTAGCTCAATGATTTGTCATTAAGGAGGTAACTGGATGATCCTTGAATGAGGAAGTTCGTTCACCAATCCACTCTATTGAATATCAATAATAAAGGTGGATTGAAAGATGAACTCCCATGAGAAAAAGGGCATAAGGTTGGTGATAAGCAATAACTCTTTTAAAGCTCTCTATCTTTTTCTCAATACAGCAACCAAGAACAAGCTCTCCTTATAAAGGCAAAAAGCTCTAACGGTAATAAAATAGTCGGTGTCTAACTGAGGTCAATGTCATCGAACCTGATTCAATGTAATCGAACGTATACTTTCGATAACATCGAATGTCAGTTCTATGACATGAACTCTACTGAAAAACATTGCTGGAATTTTTGGACTGGTGATCGATGTCATCGAGCTTTGAACTCTGATGTTATCGAATTACAGTTCTATTCCTCGACAATCTGCGTGACATTTCACCAGAGCTTGCCGGACAGTTTTAAGTCTTTCTTCGATGTCATCAAGCCTGATTCTATGTCATCGAATTTCAAATTTCCATGTCATTGAATAACAATTCGATTCATCGATCTTTTAAAAAGATATTCCTTGAAGGCTCGTTGGACACTTCCTTGTCCAATTTCGATGTCATCGACGTTTGAATTTCGATATCATCGAGGCTAGCTCGATTCCTCGAACATTTCAGTTTGATTTTCCTTCTAAGCTTGCTGGACACAGACTTGTCCATTTTTTATTTCATCGAGACTTGCTTCGATGTCATCGAAGTTTGAATTTCGATGATATCGAGGCTAGCTCGATTCCTCGAATATTTCAATTGATTTTCCTTTGAAGCTTGCTAGATACAGACTTGTCCATATTCGATGTCATCGAACCTTTCTCGATGTCATTAGAGTTTGAATCTCGATGACATCAAAGCTCGTTCAATTCCTCGAGCAATACCAGAATATTTTCCAAGAAGTTTTGTTGGACAAAGCTCTAAGTTCTTTGATTTCATCTAATCACCCTCGATGTCATCGACTACATGTTCGATATCATCGAAGGTACGTTCGATTCATCGAATATTCTGTCCAAATACTTATGTGGTTGTTGGACATAAAAGGTCACTTTTCGATGTCATCAAAGCCTATTCAATGTCATCGAAAATGAGTGTTCGATGTCATCAACCCAAGCTCGATGTCATCGACCTAAGCAGAAAACTACGTAGAAAACTTAGAAAATTTTCCATTTAAAAACACGTTTTCAGACTTTTTAATACCTATGTTGTTCTAAGATTTTTAAGGATTTATTTACCTGGGTGTTTTGGGACATGGGATATGAGGCTTGATTTACCTTTGACAATCTTGAAACACACATCCAGTCGGGGCAATAGCTTGTATGATCTTCATATGGGGCTCACTTGACTTACCGACTCAACCCTCACGCTAATTGACAAACCATGGCACTTTCAGATGGGACGAGCACAAGGGTCAAGGTGAGACTGGGTTTGCAAGAAGGTCCTTTTTTTTACCTGCATTGTGATGTTTCTTTCATGTAATTATATTACTTTAGTCATGATTTCTGTGACTGGGAACTTCGATACTCATATATGCTTGTGTTTTAAGTCGTAACTTTTTGTTCATTGTTATTCTCCCAGGTAGGATATTAAATTTTATGTTATTTTTGCATTAGTCTTTTTTAATGTTATTTTCTAGTGTTTTATATATATATATATATATATATATACGGAAACGCTCACTTGCGAACCAGTTCGTACGTACTACATATGAACTTTTTTGAGAACTCATCATGTCTGATGAGTCTCGACAATCTGAACGGTCCACATGAAGCAGAACCTCATGAAACCCCCTAGTACGAAATTTTACTTCGATCCAAAACTTCGGTGGGCCATGAAAAATGCAAACAGTTTCTTCCCTTGATTTGAATTTCTCTTTGCTATGGCTCACCAGAATCTTAGATCAGGGTGAAAGTTCACCCCCTAAGGTTTCATGGGATTCTGCATCTTATGGACCGTTCGGATTCGACACCCATGACACGTGTGCAAAGGTGCGCATGTGCATAGGTGCGTACGTGAGCATGCCTCTATATATATATATATATCATATTATGTATGTTGCTTATTTATTTTTATTTTTAAAAAAAGTTGATTCGTGTTTGAACTTGGATCGACTCAGCTTGAATAATTAGACCAAACCAAACCAAGCTCAAACAATAGGGATAGGCTCGAAGCTCGGCTCGTGTAAAGCTCGGGCAGGGGGTATCACATAAATGAGCCAAACCAAACTTGGGTCAAACTCAGTTCAGCTCAGCTCGAGTACATGGGCCCAAATAGAGTTGGGCAACGGTCCGAGTCTGATCGAATTTCGACAGATCCGACCAGATCCTAAAATTTGCGTCTCCTGATCCGAATCCGATCAGATCCGGTGCCAGATCCCGGTCACCTGACCCAATCCGATCCTAACGGTAGATTGAATGATCCGATCCGTGACCGTCTGACCGATCTTTTCTTCTTCTTTTTTTTCCTTTTCTTTTGTCTTTTCTTTTCTTCTCTTTTTCTCTCTCTCTCTCTCTCTCCTCTTCCTTGCAGCGGGTGGTTGTGGCTCTTTCGCTGGACGGAAAGCAGTCAGCGGTTGATCTCTCTTCCTAACTCTCTTTCTTTTTTCCCACGTTTCTCTCTACTTTTACTTTCTTTCTTTGATTTCCTTCCTCCCTTACCGTCGAACGAAAGGGTCTTATTCATAGGAATATGATTTTCCAGACTTTTCTTGCGCAAGGCAGTCTCCAACAGAGAATCGTGTCTCATTCTTCTCCGTCCGTTAAAAAATAAGAAGCTTTTGTTAGCTGGAAGGGAAGAAAGAGAAGCTTCAACAGCGTCTATTCAGATTTCGGTTCAGGTCGGTCGGTTTTATTGTTTATCCGAATCCGATCCGAACTGCATTCGGATCTGCCCTTTTGTATCCGAACCTAACCGATCCAACCTACCGATCTTGTTCGAATCGGGGCGGATCGGGTTGGATCCGCCGGATCGGACCCATTTTGCACACCCCTAGGCCCAAACCTAACCTAATTAGTTATTAGGCTTTAAACCCAGAGCAGTGTGGAGAGAATATAAGACTCGAACAAGTGACATGAGACTCGTCCTAGTCAATCAAACTCAGTCAAACATGATCCAGTTCTAGGCCCCAGTCACTTTGGCTCGGGCGAGTCGTGAATCGACTCGAGACTGACACATTCGCTTCTCCATTTTACCAGTGAGGACCATCTTCATGCACCATACACAAATGCGCCACGTGGACTAATGTGGCTCATGTGGATAAAATCCAGATCATTCATCAGATTGTCTATTACTGTATCCTATTGTAGAAGTAAAAGAAAATCAAGCTAGTTCAATCATAAGGCGAGCAATACATACATGTTGAATGTGGAATATTAGTCATTGTTCTATTCACATGTGTCAGACCTGATAAATAGACCTACTGATGTTATTCAATCAAACACGCTACTACATATATTAACAAATGGCATGTATTCAATCATACATGTGCGATTAGGATAGTACAGGCTTATCATAGTCATACTCAACTCGAGTTTGATTGAACGTTTGCGACTCTAGGCACCAAATCAGTCATAGGATCATGCTTATGAGTCCAGCACCAAATCAATCATTGGATCAGACCTCTGAAGGTTGATATGATTGTCCAACCACAACTGTTATAGCGATCAAGTGATTTAGAAGGGGAGGGTTAATCCTTTTAAATAACTCTTTTTTCCTTGAATAAGGGACTTTTCTTTCAATAATAATTGTAGGCCCTGTGTTTCTTAATAATTAAGTAATTGACAGAAAGAATTAAAAACCAAAGGCAAAATCATCAATTTTATTTATTTATGATTGAAGCTCAGTACAAGTAGCAGGAAAATAAAAATAAACAAACAAATAAATAAAAGAATAAATACCCATGATCACTTGTAAGAGACAAATAATCACTATGGATGGTCAGCAGGATGTGACCGGAGTATGATCTTCCAAGTAAGGACTTGCTTGATCGAGTATCCAATGACGACAGGTCATGGATATTTATGCTACTTCTGAGTGAACTCTAAAGATGGTGTTCGACAATAGTGATTTAAGCTATCCTAAATTTCATACGTTTTGCAGTGAGGCTAGATAGAAGTGGAGGATTCTAAAGTTAAACTAAGATAAGCAACATTATGTGTTGGGTAGAAAGGTTGTGTTTAGCGAGGGCCCCAAGCTCTTCATCCTGTGCTACTTATGTAGCTTGGGAGGTGGCAACCCTTGATGGGTTTCCCCTGCTGGTTCGAGATCCTTAAAGGTTATTGGGTCAAACTGTTTTCAGATCTCCTTACCAATATGGCTGTAAAGATCCGTGAATGCTACAAGATCAGTTTAGCTGAACTTTGATTCCTCTTTGTTTTCTTTGATTTCCTTCCGTTTTAAAAGGAGTCGACTTCTCGAAACTCCATAATCACCGCGAAAACATTTATTGTCTCTGGCAAGTCTTTCCATTTTGGTAGGATTGTATGAGACAACGTAGCCCAACATAACTAAATTGTGATTATATCCCTATTTCGATGGGTCTTTATAATAAGCTTGTCGAGCGTGTTGCTTCAACTACATGTGCGACTCCTGTAAAAGCTACGTATACCTCGTTATAGTGTTTTTCTATCGACATTCGTATAACTCTAAGCAGTTCTATTTTTTACATGCATGTGACATGTTATTAAAGGTATGTTAATGCGAAAGATATCCTCGAGGTGCGAGTAGGATATCATTCATGGTTACATAGGTCGATGCTTTATTAGTTCGCGTGAATACACCAAGACAAGTATAAACACCTACCAGATATTTGGGCCAAAGAACATAAACATTCACAATGAAAATCGCCCTATAAACGTCAAGGATCCTACAAATGCTAGAGGGTGCATTTTTGTTAGGAACTTGAAGATGGGCCCATCTCATATTGGCTTTCCCATTTTGTCGATATTTTAACGTGAGCATGGTTCACACCCAAATGGAATCGAGTGCTTGACTTTGTGAGCTATTTGATTGGAATTATTTTTTGAAATTTTGATTTGTGTAGCGGCTATGCAGCAGAATTCAATATATCATATGGTATTGCGCACGATAAGATTGTAAACGTCCATGCACACATTAAAAACTTATATTTATCCACGAATGTATTCAGGAGGGACAATGGTTCGGTGATCCAGAGCATTGATATGTGCGAGGCACATCGATGGCCCACTCCATGAAATATCCCAGATTGGAATATCCTAGTTGTCGTATATGATACAGGGGACTTTTTTTGGAGACCGTCCATCTTGGTGTAGTACAATAGAACTGGATCACTCGGCCAGCCCGAGTATCCTGTGCATATGATTGGACCGTGGATGATCCTCCACCGAAGAGATGGTAAGTTATATCTTATACAACCTTCACATCCAGACCGTTAAACTAATGGGTCCCTTCTCAAATGGACCATGCTCCAAATATCAACCCGGTTAATTAAAAAATCTTATCTATCAAATTTTAGGCCTTTATATTAAGAATCTACACCATTCCATATCCTCAATCGCAGATGATATAATTCCATGTTATCAAAACCCTAACGACGGTCCATCACAAATAGGAGGTTTATGACTGGTATTGATGGCTATGTAAAGTGTGTGATTTAAGCAATTTCCTATATCGAATCATCATCGCCACGTAAGGTGGTCCCTTGGGACAGGGTGGCCCACCCTCCCATTGGCTACTGCCATATAGCTCACATGAAAGGATCTCCAGCCGAGTGCGACTTTGCTGCGACCCAGGAATCACCGATGTGGGTGTGACCCTGACGCATTGTAACATCCCGGATTTTCACTGTTTTAGATTTCTAAAAAAAAAAAATCCTTGAATTTTATTTTTTTTATTAATTAACTTATAATATCACTTAATAACCATTAGCACTCAATGTTAGTTTAGGGTGGACTAGTCTAGTTATGATGGGACCAAGTGCGGGTCCAAGCCGATGGTGCGACCGTGTAGGCCACCCAAATGACCGAGAAGGGTGGAAAAATCTAAAACTTTAGAAAATCATAGATCTCACTGGGCTTATGGTCCATCGCGGATGTGGACCCGGTGGACACCCATAGTACCATCAATGCGCCCACCAATGCGATTAAAATCGCACCGATATAAGAAACCGAGACTCGGGTCTTCTAGCCGTCGGATTTCTTCCAAATTTACGGTGAAGGTTTAATGTATTTTTCAACGCCTTCCCACCAAATCTGGGCCTCGATCGTGGCACGATGACCGTTGATCGCGAGTGGACCTGTACGACCAAACTCCGCATCCGTTCGTTCTCAAATTTTGTAAGGCCCCTCATCGGGCCATGGACCATTTATCCTATAAATTTCATGGCCGAGGGCCATCGAAATGCTCCAATCACCAAAATGGCCCCACACAGACCACTTAAAGGTCGAAACGCTTTCTCAGATCATATATCCGTTCATCCGTTCGTCCCCAATTTTTGCATGGGCCCTAATCGGGCCATAAGGCACCTACACGTCGAATTTGGTGGTCAGAGGGGTGTTAGGGCCACCCCAACACCAATAGGGAGTCCCATAAGTCTATTTTAGGAAATTATGGAAGTTTAGGGCCATTTGCACCAAATTTGGAATTATAAATAGAGGTTTCTTTTGGGCACCCCTCTCCCATACGAATTTGCCCTAGGAAAGGGAAGAGAGAAAAGAGAGAAAAGAGAGAAAGAAGAGAGGAAGGGAGAGTGAAGAAAGAAGAGCAAGGTGGGCCCAAGGAAATCAAACCCCCATAACTCCCTACATCTTCTCAAAGGAGGATTCCTCATCTACAACCGCCCTTTTCACTCCGTTGATCATCTAGGTAAGATCCACCACCCATTTTCGTTGAAACCCTTGTGATGAGGAGGGATTTATTTAGGATTCTAACATATAAATATTGCTTTAGGGGTTCCGACCGATAAAGACCATAGGGTTGGATCTCTAGGTCATTTTTTTTCAAGTCTCAAACAATCCATAGGTGCGGAATATTAATCTTAGGTGGCCTAGCACCGATTTTATCATGTGTTTAATGATTTTGCTTGCTTGATGAAGTGTTTGTGAAATCTAGAGAGACCCTAGGATTTGGGTATCATTTGGTGATGTGTGGAATCGCATGTTTGTTGGTTTTCTTTCTTATGTTCGCATTTGTGCCCCTCACATGCTTGGTGATATAGTAGATGATCATATGCCTATGTGTTGCTTAATTTGCCTCATATGTTGTTGTTCATGTCTTGTATGATGCTTGCCTTGGCACATTTTAAGTCTAAGAGGCGTAGGAATCGGTTCGTTTCCTCGCCAACCCACACTTCTCACATGCACTTTGTTTGTATTAATGTATTATGCTTATTAGGGACATTGAATTGTATGGCAGGATTTATGCAACATGATGCTGTATGTTGGTTGATAACCTTGATGATGGCATACTATGAATTATCGTTGAACCCTTAGATTGGTCAGGAACACGAGGTTAGGCGGTAGTCCCTCTGGTTGGACTCCCCTAAGACTAAACACGCAAGTTGGACGAGTGCGTATGGGCGGCGCGTTCGGCGCATGGGTCTAGTACCCGATGTCGTCCGTCTCGTGCTCGCGACTCGTGCGGTTTAGTCTACTAACGACAAATTCTGATTGTTAACTATGTTTGCTCACACATGTAATGGAACCTGGAACACCCTACAACCGTTGTAGCCCCTTGATAACCATTTGATTTCTGGTCCACTGCCTCGTGAGCCGAGCATGGTGGAATGGGACACCGTGTCCAGAAAGCTTCGGCCTACTGGCGGGGTGACGCGCCTCCCCGTAGTGACCGCGAGCGATCCCTTTCTCTCGGCACTCCTCATGTGCTTGAAGTCGGGGATGAGGAACCCGATGGGATCACGGACCGCGAGGTCTCGGCCTCACGCATTGGGGGTCTTGGCCTCGCAACCCGTTTAGGGCATTGATACATGGGGTGTGCATTCCCAAACCTTTGGATGAATGGACTTAACTAAGAACTTGGTTAACATTATCACTTTGCATACATTAGTTAGGGTGGCGACTGGAAGTCGAGGTCGCTTTGAGGGAGTGTTGACATACGCGATCGTTAGGACGGAGTCGCTCGAGGGAGTGTTGTGGTGAGGGCATACATCATATCATCTATCATGCATATACATTAACAAGATTAGTTAGGTATTTATGAATGTTTGTTTTTCATTAAATTCATAATTTAATTGATGCCTGTTGTAACTTGAGACTAATAGTTCACTTGAGTTGATCACTCACTCCCACTCTGGGACGGTGTTTTAAAACACCAACCAGACCCATTCATAAATACAGGTGACTCAGGGCATGAGGAGCCTGGCGAGGCGAGCTTGGACAAGGAGAACGGACTCTCCTACTTGCATCTGATGGGCGGCTCTCCATCGGCTTAGGAGACTAGATTTTAGAGCGTTGAGTCGTGGGCTCAGCGTACCATTCTTATGGGCATATGATTTTCTTTACGATTTTGTTGGGCTTTGCCTTGTGCGGCCCTTTTATATTCTTTTGAACCTATATATATTGTTTTCTTTCAGTTCAGTAGACTAGTTGTGGATGTGCCTCATATTTCAATTAATTTCATGTTGCGCATTTAAACTTGATAAGTCATAAAACTATAAAATTGATGATAAGTGACACTCGGAGACTCGGGAGTCAAGCGTATGCACGACCCCCGATTTTTCGGGGCGTTACACGCATGAATTGTATATCCATGCTGCCCATCTGTTTTTTCTAGATTATTTTAGGACTTCCTCACAAAAAATGAAGGAGATAAAAATTTCTGGTGGACCACACCACAAGAAATAGTGGTTATTGACCATTAAAAATATTATGGGCCACAAAAGTTTTGGATCAAAGTAATATTTATTTCTCCCTTTCATCCATGTCTGTTTGACTTTATCAATAGGTTGGATAGTCAAAAAACATTGCAGTGGACCCTAACAAGTTTTTAATGGTGGACGTTCAAGGAATACTGTTTCCTGTGGTGTGGTCAACCTAAAATTTTTATAATCATTATTTTTGGGATTATGCCCCCAAAATAATATGAAAAAGCATATGGATGGCATTGATATAAAGTGTATTTATCGAGTTGGGCCCTATGGTTAGGGCCGCACCCACATTACTGGTTCCGCGGTCACGGCCACGTTGCACTCTATTCAGCCTGGCGGTAGGCAATGAGGTGGGCTTCGCACATATGGCCCCAAAGCAAACTCTGCGAGAGTAAGTTGGATGATATACTAGCACTTACATTTGTGCACGTCTCATGCCCATAACTCAAACTAAACTGTCCAAATTATGGAACCCTACGTGAATAGGTTATACATTAATAAATAAATATTAATTGTGTTGTATTCTTTTTTTTTTTGTAGTGGAAGAGCCAATTAAGAAAGGACACATTCATTGTACAAAAAATAAATAGTGTGTGTAAGATTTGTGCGATATTTGGAGCATAAAATCAGTGAGGATATTTGGAGCGTCTTTTGTAGAAATGATAACTAGCATTGACTAGGTAATACATGTCATTCGAAGATGGAATACGGCCTAACATTCGAAGACAGAACACGGTTAAGAAGTGGTTACCAGGACAGGTGTCAAGAATGGAAAGAAGAATCTGAAAGGCCACGATGGTACTGATGTAGTTACTATAACTATTAGGGTTGAAAGTCGGGCGGGTTCAACCCGACCAACCCGTGACAAACCCCGACATTGGGTTGGGCTCAGGTAGGATTTATTGGGTTTAGTCTCGGGCTTGGGTTATATAAACACCAACCCGATAAAACTTGGGTTGGGCTTAGGTTGAGGTCTCGGGTTGCCGTGCCCAACCTGAACCCAATCGATATATAATTGAGTGTGGATCATCTGTGTTAAAGGCATGGGAAATTCCAGTGCCGTCGGGTCTCATTAGTCCACATTATTTCCGATGACCCAAGTTAACAAGATATGCCGAATTTCTTTCTCCCAAATAGATTGCGTGTTACACAACATGACTTTTAAAGGAGTGGTTGTCCTATATTTTAGCTTGTTTATTTAGAAAAAATGAAGTTCTTTATGATAAATAATTACATATATAATTAATAAAATCAAAGGTACAAAAAATAAGACATGTATAGAAATATAATAGACTAATGTAATAACGAAAATATTAGCATGTATCCGCCCAACCAACCCAACCAAGCCGACCAACCCGACCAAGACCACTTGGGTCGTGCTTGGGTTGAGAATTCCCAACCCAAGGTTAGGTTGGGTTGGGTTGGGTTAGGGTTAAGGTATAAGAACCTTGGGTTGGGCTAGGGTTGAGCACCAACCCGACCCAACTCGCCCGACTTTCAACCCTAATAACTGTTGGACATGTGAAGATGCATACAAATGGTTATTTCCAAGAAGTCTATAAATAGCGAAGAAAGATGCATCCAGACGGTTATTTTTAAGAAGTTTATAAATAGCGAAGAAAGATGCATCCAACCTAATAAAACAAACTAATTAAATCAAATCTATCCCAGCATAGTTTTATCAATCATCATTTATGTTTCTTAGCATAATTTGTCTTTTACTTTCCCTAGCATAACCAGTGGCCTAATTTTACATTAGGAGTAACAGTAATTTAGTAATTGTACTCCTTAGCAGTAATCCAAGTCTACGCTCATACGAGCAGTTCTTCTTTAAGAAAGGTGCTTTACAGTTATTTTCTACGATCGAATGTAAGTGTTTTTTCAATCTTTAAGTTTAAAAATCCTTCATACGGAAGGCGAGGTGCAACCCATTTTTCGAGGACAAACCCTACCCTTTGATAATCGTCTAATTATCTTAAACGGTTTACAAGTGACTTAATACGGGGCCGATCTCCTCATATCTTGGTCATATATACTTGAGTTTGACGTATCAGCCTATCTTGACGCTTGGGGTCAAAGTTGTTCGGTTAGAATCGAGTCACACAGTTAGTTCTGGAATCTCCGCACATATCACACATGATCGAATTTGAAACTAAGAGGCAACAATTTTTGACATGCTTGGTGAGACACCTGATTTGGTACACATCGATGCGACATTATTTTAAGTAATTAATCCAACTATGAAAATATGAGTCGAATGGTTACCCAAAACTTTTCCACGGCTAATGAGTCCACAACACCTTCCTCACCACCTCCACTTGGAGACATACAGGTGCATCCAACACCTAAACTCATGGGTTTGCCACCAAACCTAATGCTCAATCCTTTAAATCAGGATGGGGCATCCTCATCTTGGAGCGATACTCTTGGGGTGATATCAGGTGGGCTTCGTGATATGCAAATCCAACATACTGTGGAGTAAGGGAGGACCCAAGCAAAGCAATCATAAATTCAAGTTGACACCTTCAACAAGAGGATGGTCAGCTTGACCGAGCACTTAAACTGAATGGTGACTATCCTTGTCAATAAGACACCTAATTCACCTTAGTAAAATGCTGATGTCAGTTCTTCTTGAAACTTGGTGCCAGTACAGCCAATACCCCCCATACACACACACAACGAAATACGCATCCTACTTCAATCTAGGATATGCGAAATGTTCCTCCGCCTGCAGAATTCAGGCGACCTGAGCTGGAGGTCAAAAACTTCATTCCTGAAATTAGAAATCATGGAATGCCTAGGGTTTATCATTACCCTAGGAATTCGCCTTACAACAGGGGACAATACCTGGTAGGTCTAGATCCATCACCAATGGTTGAACCTTAACATTTATATCGTGATTAAGTTGTGCAATTGGTCCATGAAGTGGCAGGCCAAGTTCTCAGCTGCACCACTACCCTGATATACCACAAGCATTATCTTGAATAGATCGATGGGCAATATCCGTTGCTTAGGAATTATCGACCAGACTTTGTGTTTTTTATAGGTGACATTGGTCAATCGACCATAGAGCACATATGTCGATTTAACATAAAATGTGTTGAATTGGCTAACAATGATTATCATAAGTTACAATTGTTTGGCCTTTCCTTAACCACAATAGACTTTACTTGCTATTTTAATTTGTTGTCAAACTCCATTCAATCCTGACAAGAGATGGATGAAAATTCCATGCTCAGTTCTTCTATAAGGATAGGAAAACTTATATGGTCAACATCACGCATTTCTAACAATTGCCTAGTGAATTGTGCAAAAACTTTATTGCCCAATTCAAGAGAGCAAAAGGCCGATGCAAGGTAATCATGACTAAGGCTGAGTTCATACAATTTGGCCAAGATGATTTGGAATACAAACTTCAAAAAAGTTTATTGGGACAGGGTTTGCATATTTATACGATTTAACAAGAAAAGTATCTCGATATGAAGCCCTATTTTAGGAAAGAGTAATGCAAAAGAACTCATCATCTAGGACATATTACTATGATCATAACTACGTAGTGATTGCGGCCAAGGTAGTGGCCAAGAAGCCATTTGTATGTTTGAAGTTGATTAGAATGGAAGCAACTGCGTTAACCATATAGAAAACTTATAGGGCATATACGTTCGATATTACCCTGGCTAACGAGATCTTCGAGATAATGTTGGCTGAAAAATTCATTATAGTTTCCATTAACTATAAAATACCTACAGTCGATGAATTAAAAAAGATCGGACGATGAACCCTACCCTCCAACAATCGCATGATTATATTAAATAGCATACGAGTGGCTGAATAAGCAGTCCATCTCCTCATATCTCGGTCATATACAGTCCAGTTTGACGTATCAGCCTATCTGGGCGCGCTTGAGGTCAAAGTTGTTCGGTTGAAATCGAGCTGCACAGTTGGTTCTAGCACGTCCGTACATATCACACGCGACCGAATTTGAAGTCAACAAGCAACAAATTGAATAATATCAACCTCAATTTAAGAAAATTTCATTCACTAAATCCAGACAGTTGATTACTTTTCATGTTGACCATCATTAGATATCAACTAATCGACCAGCCAAGTGATCAGTTCAGTATAATTGTTCTTTTATAAAATATCTATGGTGGGCCTCACTATCTGAATGTTTTAATATCAGTTCACGCCTATTATCCATCGCCATCCGCAGAGTATTCCACCTTTTTTCCAAAAATGTATTCTACTTCCGCTGCATTTAGAGTGGGTTCAGATTCAATGAAAGGAGAAATTTATATCTTTCCTTTACTTCATATGTTTGTTTGAAAATAAGTAGACTTATCTTTCAACTTCAACCTTGAGAAAAGCATTTTCTCGTGGGAAGGAAAAGAGCTTCAATCGCTCGGAATGAGCCACTGTCCATCTTTCATCTTGCTCCAAACGTGCTACGTTTGTCATAAATCTTCTCTTGCACCTCACATGTGCAAAGCATCCCGTGTGTGCTAACGTGCCACCATTCATCTTATCTTGTATCTCACAAGTGTTGATGTGCCACGTATACTACCATTCATCTTCTCTAGCATCATGCATGTACAAAGCACCTC
This sequence comes from Magnolia changhungtana, assembly GCA_030180095.1. Taxonomy (NCBI): domain Eukaryota; kingdom Viridiplantae; phylum Streptophyta; class Magnoliopsida; order Magnoliales; family Magnoliaceae; genus Magnolia; species Magnolia changhungtana. The sequence goes on from JASAUF010000662.1 coordinate 15,777,882, forward strand.
ACATACACCAATGTGCCATTGTCCATCTTCAAGCCTTATAACCAATTAACCATATAAAACGTACCAATTATGCCAAAAGTTTTGCTATCTAGCATGTCTAATACTATATATGACACCTTTAAATTAAAAAAAAAAAACTTTCAAAGTGTGTAAGGCCTATGCAATACCGCAACGCACCGGCCATGCTTGATGGCCTTAGTAGCAAGCTATTGTGGTGGGCCCTCCCCACAAGAAATTAATTTAATATCATGTGACCCATCATATTAAACAAGTAATAACAGATACTGCTATATGTGACACCTTACAGCTTCAATCACCTGATATGTGCCACATCTACTACCATAAACATGTGTATTATCTATCTTCAAGTGTCTCATGTGTGCCTGCAATGACTAAAGATAAATTTTGCTTTGCAAAACAACATAATTAATGCTCGTTTGGATCATAAGTAACTTAAAGTAAGTTACTTATGCCCTAAGTAGCTTATTTTGGTTTCTACTTATTAAGTAGAAAATGTATTCTATAAACAACATATTTATCAATTGCTTCTCTCTTTGGTCTCTATTGATTCTCTCTTGAACAATTTATGAAAAGTAGAAAAGCTATAAAAATAAAAAAAATAAAAAGCTGAAGTGATTGAGTAACTTTAAGTAATAAAGTTAACTATAACTAATCATAAACCAAATTTACTTATATAAAATAAATTACTTATCCACTTATGTAAGTAGAAAAAGAAAAAATAATTTATTCGGTGGTATTCAGACAAGCCCTTAAAAGACAAAAGTCTGGATCATTTGCTTGCCACAAACATGAATTTCTTATTTGCTTTAATGTGATTGGACCATGTTATCAAAGACTATATTTAATGCAGCAATGCCAATAATATTAGTGATGATGTGGAATAATCACGATGCAAAAAACAAAAATATTTAGTTCGTGGCACAGGATCTAGATTCTAGAGACATACTAAAATTTTAAGAAAATCTGCTTGAAAAACAGAGACAAACAAAGAAAGTGTGTTTTCTTACCTAGTTTTTTTTGGGAGTGGAGACATCATTTGGCAGTACGCATGGCAAGTTGGTGTAAAAATCGAGACCGTCCATCTAGCAGATCCTATTATTCATGGCCCATGATTCAAAAATCATACCGATTAGAAAATCCTAGCTGCCATTGTGCTTCCATTCCATGCATAGAATGTCACCGTTAACTATTTTTGTTTCGTATCATATCTCAGAAGGCCACTAACAAGATAGATAGGATCACATTCGTAGTAGGGGAAACTAGATGGACGGTCCAGATTGATAAGTCGATCTGCGAGAGATTGGTGTATCATAACCTGGTTCTACCGCGACTCCTCCGTATCGTCTCATCACTTTCAAAACGGTTGGCAACTGGCAAGATGTATGTCGTACATGAACTCACCCACGAAAAGGTGCATGTGGAGTAAATCATTTTCGCGTACACGCCCACCGTACACAAAGCGTGCATGCTCATCATCCCCGAACATCCAATATATGGGTCCCATTGTTGTTGGACGGCCGAAAATCACTGGTTGGATGATCGTAAACTTCCGATTGGTGGCAAATCAATGGATGATTGCAAAAGAAAATGCTCAACAGTTAAAAATGGACCGTTTACAATCACCCGACCATCCACCATTGCTTCCTAACATAAGTTGGTGAAACTTATGGACGGAGTGGATGTCACACATACATCACGGTGGGACCACTTGTTCCTTGTAACGAGGTCCGTTATTCTACAACTTTTTAAAATAAAGTTTCATTCTAGAATGGTGCGTGGGCCATCGTCCATCCGTTAGGTGCACCATCCAATCAGTCCATAAGAATGCGGCCCTTCAAGTTCACTTCGTATACCATAAGTCAACAGGGTCCAAATCACAGGTGGGCCACACGACGTGAACAGCTAGGGTGGGAATGCCCACCATTAAAACCTTCTAGTTCAAGTGTGGGCTCGCTGTGTTTGGTCTATACGATCTAATCCATTGAGAAGATGGGCCCACTGGGATGACTGCACATACCAAAATTTAGGTTATTAAAAGCTCGGATGGGCCACACTACATGATTTTTAAAGTTTATGCGTGATTTTACATGCAGTGGCCCACTTTGAGTTTTGGATTGGCCTGATTTTACGTATCCAAGGCAAACATGAGAGGGCACAGATGATGAACGGATTTGATGTCATTCACACACCCCAGCAGGCTCCACACAACGTTGTAGAATAAGCTTTCATTCTACAAACGTTGCACGGACCGTAATACCCTTTTAAAACACGTTTTACGTGCGTAAAACACCAAAGCTCTTTGGGCCTGCCGTATCGATTCCGTCGATCATGTGCGCTCGATGCAAGGGCCAGGGGCCAAAAATCAGCTAGATCCAAAACTCAGGTGGGCCGCACCACAACAATAGAGATGAGGGAAACGGATTGGCTAGTGACGCTGCCACCAGCCAGGTGGGTAGTGGTCGGTGCTCTGTGGGCCCACCATGATGCATGTGTTTTATCCACGCCGTCCTTCCATTTTGAAAGATAATTTTATGGCTTGATTCCAAAATTGAGGTATATCTAAATCTCAAGTGGACTACACCATGGGAAAACAGTAGTGATTGAATGTCCACCATTTAAAACCTCCTAGGGCTCACAGTAACGGTAATTTGACATCTAACCTGTTGATTAAATCCTACAGACTTGGATGAAGGGAAAAAAAAACATATCAGCTTGATCCAAAACTTGTGGCCCCCAAGAGGTTTTTAATGGTGAGCGTTCAATCAACACTGCTCAGTCCACTTGAGATTTGGATCAACCTCATTTTTGGGCTCATACCATAAAATGATCTGAAAGAATGAGTGGACGGCATGGATGAAACACATACATCATGGTGGGGCCCACTGAGCACCGACCACTAGCCATTGGCTACTGGCAGAGTGAGTAGCCAATCCGTTTCCAGAGATGAGGCACTAATCATAGGTTGTGTGGGGCCACCATGATGTGCATCTTTCATCAAAACCCTGTGAGCCACGTGTGAACTCAAAGAGGTTTTAGGCACAATTCTACATCATTCACATTGACATGGCCATCTAATTTTATTTCTTTTTTCTTTCATCGAGCTGATTATTTACCGTGAACGTATGGATTAAAACATGATGAACGGAGTAGATTTCACAGATTGTATATGGTGGGCCCGCAAGGTCGCATAAAACATGTGTTGTACACGATTCCAGACCCTTTTTCTTCTGTGGCAGCAGACACCAACTGGCTTTTGACCAGAGAAAGCAAAATCAACCAACTGTAGCTAACATGGGATTCTGAGCTGCCAACTGTTTGTGGGCCGCTTCCAACCTGTAATTACGCATCGGGCATCACTACAAAATGTATTGGGAGTCTTTGGCCGAAAAGACAGATGGCCCTGCTCAAATGACCCCCCACTACCTCATTTTTATAGGAATTCAAGTCTGCAGAAAAGGGTACATTGGTCATTCTACTGAGTATGATGTCCCCACTTGCCACCAGCATGGGGTGGGATCGGATCGGGTCGGGTTCGATCTTGGAATTTGATAGCTAACCATATATATTTCAGATGAAAATTTAAAAAAAAAAAAAACTCAATTTTTCGGGCAAATCGATTAAACATGCTATTTTCAATAAAACACTAAGAAAAACAATTCTTCTGAGGATAATTTTAAAAATAGAGATTGGTGATTGACAACCATTGATAGAATTGAGTCTTACCGGATTAACTGGAGGAGGAAAGATTTTATAGAAACAAAGAAGGCCACTCAACTATGCAACATGATTCATACATATAGAAATTCTAATTATTTTAATTAAAGATTTCTATTATAACCATATATGTGATTGCCAACCATTGATAGAATTGAGTCTTACTGGATTGCTTAAAGATATGAGGATTACCTGGAAGAGGAAAGATTTTATATAAACAAAGAACGCCATTCAACTATACATCATGATTCATACATATAGATTTCTAATTATTTTAATTAAAGATTTCTATTATATACAGAGAGAGAGGAATGCTCACCTGCGCACCAGTTCTCACGAGAACTCGTGAGAACTTTTTCACAACTCATCACGCGTGATGTGGGCCCAAAATCTGAACCGTCCATGTGATGCAGCACCCCATGAAACCCACGGGGGCCAACTTTCACTCTGATCCAAAACTTTGGTGGGCCATGAAGAAAGGAACTGTTTTCTACCTTGATTTCTCTCTTTTGCCATGGCCCACCAAAGTTTTGGATAAGGGTAAAAGTCAAGCCCTAGGGGTTTCATAGGGTGCTGCATCACATGGACGGTTCAGATTTTGGGCCCACATCACGCGTGATGAGTCGTTAAAAAGTTTTCACGAGTTCTCATGATATATATATATATATATATATATATATATACATACACACACCACACACACACACACACACACACACACACACAGAGAGAGAGAGAGATTTCGAATTGTCATTTTTTATGGATGAATTTCCAGCAGTAATTTTCACTGCCTACACTAAATGATACTCAAAACTTCAAGAAGACTGTACTGCTGTACGCCAAATTTCTGGGTCGAATCTATTTTTGGGTGGTCAAAATTCTATCCAGTTAAAAAGTGAGGTCCTGGGCAGATAGGGTTGGATAGACTTTTGAGAGGTTCTGGTCCCGACCTGTGACCCTTTCAATAATCGGGACAGTATTTGGACCCAAACATGGATGGATCAGTGTTGACAGGTGGCATGAGTGGGGAGCAGGCATGGTTACAAACTACGCTTACAATTGCAACAAAATCAAGCCAATGACAGAGGCAATCTTGTATTTAGAAGAGTTTAGCAGGTAGATTTGCAGCCTGTGGCCATCTAAAATCTAATGTAATCTAATTTACAATATAACCTATTTAATATACTAACACATTCTATTCTTTTAGGAGAAAAACTCCAGAAGTTGAGATGGTTCATACTCATGCACTCAGCTATTGAAAACACGGCATAACAGTAACTCAAGAATAAAACATCCAAATTGCTTCATCTTTCAAAAAAAAATCAATATCAATATCAATATCATGGGCCACACTCTAGATGGCTCATGTACCAACAGCATGCCAAGCTAATGTCCCAACTTTGGTGGACATCTAATGGAAGGTCAAAATGCACAATAATTAACAGTCTTAAGTTTGAAAAATAGATGTTCATTGATCAGCGGTTAGGACCAGCTAATCAATCTAATTTTAGAGTTATGACCCACCTCAGTTAAAAATAAAGTTCTAGGAATTTTGGATAGAGACAGATGCAACACCAGTAATCACTAAATGTAAGTAACTTTTGACAAGGAGCTTTTTTTCCTGCAATATTTCTAAGACTACTTGCAGATTTACTTAAGCCCGTCGCGGAATTTGGTTGCAGAGAGACGAGATACAGTGAGTCCCACAAATTGAACAGTTCAATTTGAGATTAATCCATACCATGTCATTAATCTGTTGGGCCATACGTCGAAGAAAGAAACACCAGTCAATGATCGTAGCTGCTGAATCCTCATCATCGATAGGAAATCCTGACCTGTCCAATGAGTGTATATGATCATACAAGCACTGTGATTTTTTTAGGAAACCACACCTACCATAGGGCCCAACAGATGAGTTTCTGCAGAACTGTGCATGCACCCTTAAACGCGCAAGCAGCCATGGGAAACCCTAACTTAATTGTTTGCATTGAGCATTGGATGCTTTCTGCATAGAGAGGATGATGGATCTGACAAGAAGTACAAAAATACTCAGAGAATATATTGGATTTCCAAATTGCTTTTCAAAGAAATAAGGCATCCAAAGCTTCAAATTTTAACACGCATTCCAAACAAATGATATGCACTTGCAGACGTGTTTACTAAAAGCTTTCCAGTCCTGAGCAAGCTGAGAAGTGCGATTAACGAACCCTGCTAAGTGACTTCTACTACATGTATAAAATCAGGCCAATGAGCGCTCCATCTTGTGGACCACACGTGTTAGAAAAGGGCCAGTTGAAAGGAATTGAATGGTCCAGATTCAGCATGCTGTTGGCCCACCAAATGAGCAGACTGACATTGCTTTTCATTGTTTCTAGTAGTAGTGATCAGGCCAACAGTGATGTGAACGGGGAAGCATGGTATTGAATCAAGGCTCACATACAACCTTTAAACCTAACATGACATGGAAACATCAACAAAAGATATCCAACACAGAGTTCTGGATCCTTAGATTCCATCAGGACTGATGTTGAATCAAGGAAAAAAACAATTTCTTTCTAGGGTTCAAGCCCGTAGCTCCATTACAGACAGCATGCTCTTCAACATTGAGGTCTTGGGTTCGTTTCCAGCTTACCTATCATTTTCCCCCCCTCAAAACCCAAAGTTGGCAAGTGAGCAAAACTTCACTTTTGGTGTTGAACCTATAAAAAGCATGCTTTGAGCACCAAATCAAGAACTTGAGCTACTCCCACCAAACCTTGACACGATCAAGACAAGTGGAGTTAAGGCTGACTAAGTGGTCCAAAAAGTCGACAAAGTACTGAACGGATTTAACGAGTGAATCAGGCTCAGTCCCCATCAAGTTGTTTTCAATTGTTGAGTTTACCTGAGCTTGTCCAAATGGAATTATCTATAGCATACATAATGCATGCAGCAGGGAACAATTCCACCCCCGCAACTAGTTTTCCTGAAATGTCGGACTTTGGATTTTCAGGGAGATGCGAAGTCATTTTAAATAAAACTAGAGGTATTTTAGGAATATGAAGGTTGGCTGCTTACCAACATACAGCTCAGACCTTACTCGTAAAAAGCCAACGACGGCTTCAATTTTACCCACAAAAATCCTCGTGCAGACTTCTAGCCTGCACCATGTCTCTCTCTCCGTGTGTAGCCTGCCCGCGCCCTTCCTTCCAAATGATCTCTCTCTCATCTCTCCCTCTCCCTTCTTCTCTCCACATGTGTTTCATGTGTCAAACCCCTACGTTACATATATGTATGCAACAAGCATACATAAAGCATCAGGGTCTTGTATAACATTAGCCAAGCTGAAGTCTCAAGGCATCTTTACTATTCTTGGTTCAAATAAGGCAATTCATAGATATTGTCGAAAAGTAGTATCTTGATTAATCAAGAAATTCAACCAGATTCAACACCAAAATTAAGTTTGTCCTCCTTAAATAATATGTATGGGTGTAAATACAAAGATTGATGCCGTGCCAAGTTCACATGCAAAAAATGGGATACTGATGTTCAATTCCATGGATGGCATTTGTGATAAGATAAGATTAAACAAGAAGGCCAAAATTGCATACCATGGAAACCGTTTGTTTCTACATCATGTCTTCATGATAAAGATGAAGCCCAAGCCCAAGACGTGCGCAAGCTCGACGGAATGCCATAGCTTCAGCCTTTTGTACTGGATCGCCATAACTCGTGTCGTCGACAGAAGCAGTCCCACTTGATTCCCTGTAAATCTATGCACTCCAAGCCACATGAGTCAGAAATATTCTTGTTTTTGTTTAATAAGTGAAAATGGAAACAAGTTACAATTGCTCCTATGCGTATTATGCAGTTCTTAGTCTGGTGGACTGACTGGGTTAAGTCAATTTCTTTTCTTTTCTATGATTTTTTATCAGTAGACTGATTTTATTAACAGCAAAAAGGCACAGAACACAGCAACTATGGCCAAAGCCAAACCGATTAAGTTTGACCACTTAAGTCAGAAAAAGTCCACCAACTCGATTTGTAAATTTACTTTAATTCTCTTGAGAAAAAAAGGGTACAAAAATGAAATAAAGGAAGAATGATAAATCAATGCATTTCCTTCTTGTTAAAAATCTGTCAAGGCAACTTTCCAAAAGAATGGTGTGTGCTTGTTACAACAGCCCACAAGTAAGTTTCACATAATTATCATCCCTCCGAGCATATGTGAATGTGTATGCTGTTTTTCATTTTCCTAACCATGTCAAATTTCAATTTCTGGAGCAAGTTAAAGTGAGAATGCTACCTCTGCATCAGTCCCATAGAGCGTTACACGGTAAACAACAGATACGGACTTGCCATCAGCAGAATAAGTGATGCTTCGAATCTCGCCAGACCATTCTATATCAAAGAGAAGCAGGAATGTTTTAAAATTCCAAGATATCATTGTCAACGGCTAATTAAACAGAGAAATATAAAAGCTGCAAGGGGAAGCCCAAAAGGACGTGGATGGTAGTAAGAAAAGATTTGATGACCTGTGGTCTAACTGAAAGTATGAATGGCAGAACAGGATTCATGTAGCCATTCCTAATTAATTGGGATAAGGCTTAGATGATAATGATCAAGTTAATTATCAGACTACTCAAATATGAAAGAGGGAGTCATCTAACAGACCAGGGGCATGCATGTTCATGATCCGATTAACGATATGCCTGCAAAGTACAGAACAGATGATGGTGAGAAATTGTAAATATAGAACAGTATGTAGCATTGTTTAGAAGAAAAGGATGAAAACCCAAAACTGTCAGAAAGCTCCCCTTCCCAAGAGCCATAAAGCAGAGCCAAATTGGTAAAAGTAACAAAATTCCTCTGAACTGGCATCTCTGATTTGTATTGAGGTTCTGTGAAGCTCCATCTTAAATGAAATCCATCACAAAAGGCTACAAGGCATGAAGTGAATCCAAATGCAGATGCTTAATAACAAAGGGCATGCATAGGGGTAGTGGCTTGGGTGCATGCGTAACGGTACAATATAAAATTGAAAAGAAGTTACAAAATAAATCATAAAAAAGAGAAATGGTGTCTCGAAAGCAAAACCAAGGCGCACCTTCCTGTTAGAAGTGTAGCATTCATCATAGCCAAAATAACACCTCCCATCAATATTGCAATATGATAAATGAACCTGTGACTTGTAAGTTTTTCATAAGTTTATACCTCCCCCTTAACTGTAGTTGTTGTGTTGTGAAAAAATGCATCTTTGATGCCCCTTTGTGAGGGAAAAATGCAAAATAGTATGAGAAGCTTACAGCATTCGGAAGGCAGACAATGATGTTAACAGACTCTATTCTATCAACATGCAGTCAAAAGAGTAGTAACTTTCCTGTTGCAGTGCAAAGGATTGTTATGAGGAGATGAAGAACATGAGCGATGTGGGTGGTTAAAAAATAGCCAAACATGTATATGAAACAGGAAAAAGAAAAGGACCAACCGATGCCAGAATTGTTGAGAAGAGAATTTTGGTAAATCACCGATACATGGTGGGGCCTGCCAAATGAATGGATAGGGATTAAGATAACTGAAATATGAGTGCCAACTATGATAGCTGGCTGTTGTGCATCAATGGAAGGGCGGTTCGAGCCTTACCTTATTCAAACCATTGGAAATCTACTATTAACACCGGAGGTTGAGCTTTGCTAGAAAAGAGGATTGCATGACTGGATCTTCCTTCTCTCTCTCACGTCTAGCAATGGAATTCCATGAAAACAACCGTGAGGAGAGTCAAGAACTGGGCATCGTATATAGAGAGTTGGATGTCGATCAACAGTGAGTCCTACCCATCACTGGACTCCCCCTGAACCCTTCGCTCACACAACTCACTCCCTTACAAGAGAGAGAACCGTAGCTACCTTCAAATACATCTCTAGTATGGTACCTTATGGGTATGGCATTGTATATGCGCCACACAATTGTGGGCCCACCTAGAACTCATTCTGATGATCCAAACTATTCATATCCACACACGATTGTCAGATACCATATATGGCCCATAATTTACAATATTCTCTCACTTGAGCTATTCATGTCATTGGCAAATGCATATGCAATATATTAGGTATATCTAGTATAACTTTACAAGCTCGAAACCTTACCAGATACTTATTATAGATCATGAATAATACCCTGAATAATCCGATCCACCAAGACTACTGCTATAAGACCATGATAGTTGTCATTGCATTTATCTCAGTGGGACAAGGCATGCTCATAGATAACAGTGCTCCCAACAACATCGATTCTAGTAACTAGAGAGCATGGTATGAAAATTTTATATCTAGTGTGGCCTTCCATGCGAATTTTCATGGATAATCATTCGCATGAAAAACTTTACCTTAAGAAACAAAAACCATAATGCCATAAAACTGAACTATCTATTGTACTGAATAAAATCAAAATGTGCACATAACCAAGGTGTTCTGTAACGGTAACGGTGGCCGTTACCTTTACGATTCGGGTCGTAACGGCTGTTACGGCCCCTGTAACGGCCATTACGGTCTCTTTTTTATTGAAAAAAAATCATAAGAAACCTGTATTTGCCCCATAATGTTGATTAAAAAGTATGGAAAACTTGTATTTGGCCCATAACTGACAATTACGGGGCTGTTATGGCCTTTATAGGGGACGTAACGTGCCGTTAACGGCAATTACGAGTCATTTTTTTCCATAATGGTTGTTACGGCCATTACAACCCCGTAACGTGTAACAGTTGCCACCGTTACCTTTACGTAATGGCCTTTACGGCCCTGTAACAGGCTTTACGACACACCATGCACATAATTGGAGTATTTGCATCTACTAATTAAATACATTTTTAATGCTAATCAATCCCATATCATTCACTACCTCCTTGAATGCATTGGGAAGTAAGCCATTAGTTAGTAGGGCCACCAACTATCAGCTTAATGCAAATGTGTCCTACAAACATTGGATATGCCCTAAGATAAAATTCTGTAACTAGATCGCCTGACACTTGGCTTCGTAACAAGCGATAAATTCTACTTCCATGATGGAAGAAACTGTGTCTATTTTACAATCTTCCATGAAACAACTCACTCGACCATCATGAAAACATATTGTTATGGGTAAAATGGACCGACTTATAAAAGCAGGGCAGGTCGAGACCTACAACACCTCGAGGTGCGAAATAAGCCAAGAAATTTGACCACCTGATAGAGTAAGGTCAGTGCGACTAAGGTCGGCACGACCCAGAATGACCTCTCCAAGGGATAATCCAAAGAGGCTATAGAGACTCATGAAGAAGTTGAAGGCTACAGAAATTGGACATCACAAAGACCTTCCTAACGAAAGGTCTGGTTGGTAGACGAGAATGAGCTTCCTTATGTTCCAAAGAAGTCTGGAGCGCAACCTGGTAAATAGTCACCTCTCCCCAGAGGGGCTATTGGGAAGATCGCCTAGTGAGAGAACTCGGATTATCACCGAGTCAGGTATGTGGTATCCGACTTGATCCTCACCAGGTCGGATTCCCTCAGGACGGACTCCACAGGTCCTCCCCCCTCCTCTTCATCCTCCTCTGCCGAGGACCCGACAAGTCCTTCCTCTACAGGGAGGTCCTCCTCCGTTTCAACCAATCACTCCGCCAGGGATCTCTCTAGTACCTGCAATGCCTACGACGCTCGGAACTCGACGCCGCTCATCATTGCCAGGGGAGATGGCGGATTCGACATGGGGCGGAGATCATCCGCCCCGCCATCAATGCCTGAGGCCCCCCTCCCTAAAACTCAAAGTTTCCGATGTGGCAGTTAGCCTAGTAATGCCGGAAAATTGTTGTACAGAAAAGAATATGAAGTGAAGGGAGGGGAGGGGAGATTGAGAAGGAAGCTCACCGGAGATGGGAGGTCACCAAGAGCCTGATGCGGCATAGTCGCCAAAAATCACCTACAACTAAGAACGGAGCGAGTCGAAGAAAGAGAAAGGGGAAAAGAGTCTGTAACGAGATTAAGTATCGGTATCGATTGGTGTAACGGTGCCCTCCGATACCGATACGGATATGGGGGTGTAACGGCGATACGAGGGCGTAATGGCCCGTAACGGTGCAAATTTTTATTTTTTTTTTGCCAAAAAAATATGGATTAAATCCAAAATATTCTAAGCATTCCAAATATGCATTCATTTATAAATTGGAACATGTTTATGGTGGTGTAACGGTCCACTCTTTGGTGAGAAGTTGTATCGGACTATCTGATGAATTTATGAACCAGATAACCTGAATTTGACTACAAAATTCATATATTTAATTTTCTAAATATATAATTTATATACTTAACAATTTGATATCATTTCTCCCAATAGTTCTTTACAAAAATGAAATTAAATTCAGGTAGATGGCGTTGCCAATTTGGGGCTGACTTGGAGGACCAATCCATGCCCCAAATCAGCCTCAAATTCATGCAATTTATTGGCATTATATATAAATTGGTGGACATTTATTGGATAGTGAATCATGAAAAAAATCAAAAGGCCCTATTTTAAAAAATAAGCATCCACAAATTAACAATTAAAACTATTCAAACAATTTGATTTTGGCATTGTGAGTTAGCAACTACAGTTCATAATTTAATTGGTAAATTTTAAGTTAATACATGTCTCGTGTATAATTTTTTTAAGGGCCCGAATTAGGCGGGACTCGGATTGTGAAGTGTAGCACACGAGTGTCAAAGTTTTTTGAGCCCCACCATGATGAATGTGCTATATCCACACCGTCCATCCATTTTGCCAATTAATTTTAGGACATGAGCCCAAAAATGAGGCAGATCAAAGCTCAGGTGGACATTTATTCGATAGTAAAAAATGAAAAATATCAAATGGTCTTATTTCAAAAAACAATTGGAAAAAAAAAAAAGGGTAAATCCAGATCTCAGGTGGACCACTAGTGGGCCAGGTGGGCCACCTCGATGTATTTGTATATCAATGTCATCAATCTATTTTGCCAACTCATTTTAAGGCATGGTCCAAAAATTCAGTTAGATCTAAATCTTCGGTGGACCACTAGTGAGTATTCCTTTAAAAGTGGGGCCTATCTCAATTCATTTGTTGTATATCCATGTGGGCCATCCTTTTTGCCAACTTATTTTAGGGCATGGTCCAAAAAATGAGGCTGATCCAAATCTTAGGTGAACCACAAAATAAGGATTTAATTCCCACCATTAAAAATTTCTTAAAGACATTTTTTTTTTTTTGATCAAGCTACTATTTGTGTTATCCCTTCATCAAGGTCAAAGTTTATGTGACCTTATCAACAGGTTCGATGGAAAATAAACATTATAGTGGACGGCATGGATATACTACACATAAATTAAGGCGGGCCCATGTAACAAAACTGTGGGGTCCTTACTCTTACTCCGGTGGTAGACTCTCAGGAGTTTCAACACCTGGTTGAGGGTTCGAGTACCCATAAGTGGTGAAATTCCACTACGGCGTGCGTGTGGTGGTGTGTGTGCGTGTGTAAAATAATAAAAAAACAAAATTGTGCAAGTGCACTATTCAGCGTGCACCGCAGAACACGTTAAAAAACAGATTTAAAGTGCGTGGCTACAGCCACTTTATAGTCACGCAATCCACTCCGTTTTCGATACCAAAATGAAAAAGAAGAGAGAAGAAAACTGAAAAGAAAGAGTGAAAGAAGAGATAGAGAGAGAGAGAGAAGAAGAAGAAGAAGAATGGTCGCAGCCGCAGCAGTCCGAGAAGAAGAAGAAGAAGAAAAGAAAGGAAAAAAAATAAAAGGTATGTTTTTTTTTTTTCTTTTTTCCTATTTTCTTTAGGGCCATAATAGTCGTTACAAGGCCGTAACAGCCGTTATGGCCCGTAACAGCCGTTATGGTCACAGAATCGGGGGGTGCCCGTTTCGACCCCGTATTGCGTAACGGTGTCGGTCGTTACTGTTACGTATCGGCCGATACGGCCGTATCGTAACGGATAAAAGACACCCTGAGGTCATTAATGCAAAGCCGTACGGCGCCTCCTCGGCTCCCCCGTCTCGACACGTGGTGCATCCTCACTCACCACGTGCCTCCACTACCCAAGACAGGTCACGCGTCGCCTTCTCATTGGTCTGGCACCGAAAAGGCGATCTGACAAATCATGTGTCCTCGAGCCATGACACGCCACCTTGACAGTGTCGCATCATGATTACTGATACGCCTTGATTCTCGCGCCTGCCGCCTTATTTGGCATTAATGGCGAAACGACCCGACCTGACCGCGACCGACCTACTTTCCAAACCTGTTTCACAAACTTGAAAGTAGGGGGGCTTACTGTTATGGGTAAAATGGACTAACTTATAAAAGCAGGGCAAGTCGAGACCTGGCACGCCTCGAGGTGCGAAAAAAGGCAAGAAACCCAACCACCTAATGGAGTAAGGTCGGCCTAAAGGTCGGCACAACCCAAAATGACCTCTCCAAGGGATAATTTAAAGAGGCTATTAGAACCAATGAAGAAGTTGAAGGCTACAGAAATTGGACATCACAAAGACCTTCCTAACGAAAGGTCTGGTCAGCAAACAAGGACGAGCTTCCTTATGTTCCCAAAGCTCGGCCGACACACCTTGGACGCATCGTTAACCCCATTGCCCGACCTTATTCGAAGGTCAGGCAGACCCATCTCAGTTCTCGACCAACGAGACCAACCTTACCTGGATCTGCAGTCCGACCTTATCTGAGGGAGCAGTCCGACCTTATCTGAGGGAACGGTCCATCCTTATCCAGTGGAACGATCCGTCCGAAGTTCTCTCTGAAGATCGCGGAAGCTAATCCACGATAAGTTCGGATCCCAAGATCTCCACCGAGGATCTCGAGAGACCCCATACGTTATGAATCCTAATCTATCTACAACATTTCCCTACTAAATAGAGAGGATCCCTCTACGTTACTACCTTTCCTCAACTATAAATTGGAGGTATCTTCAATGGTGAAAGGTACGCACACGATCATTACCCTTAAACCTCTTCTACCAGACCCAGATTCCTGACTTTATCATCAAAGGGTCCCCTGCATTAGCCAGAGTCTTCCTTATTTGCTCTTTGTGCAGGTACCCAAGGGTCAAAGAAGGGTTAGCCAGATTTTTACATCAACACATATCTTGGTGGACTTCTTGCTGACAAGGCATTCAACAAAGTTCAAGTCGTATATCCAATTGGCTCCAACCAATCAATCTGTTTGTATGTGAGCATGAAATCTTTCGTCCTTTGCAAGTACCACATCACTTTCTTTGGAACTTTCCAATGATCCATTCCTGAATTCGACATGTATCTCCCAAGCATTTCAACCATAAAAGATATATCAGGTCAAGTGCAAACCTGCGCATACATAATGCTTTCACTGCAAATGTATATAGGATATCTTATATTCATTTCCTTTCAAGATCATTCTTGAAACATTGTAAGAGGCTAGGCTTGTCGCTCTTGACGACAAGAGCTTCTTACGGTGCACAACTCTACATGCCATATCTATTAAGTATATCCTTTTAGCGTAAGTTTTTTAGGATAATCCCAAGATACATTTGTCACGATATATTTCTATACTCAAGACAAATGATGCAGCTCCAAGCTCCTTCATTTCTAAGTTCTGTGATAGAAACCCCTTGATATCGCACATCATCCATTTATCGTTGCTTGTTAGCAGAATATCACTGACATACAACACTAAGAACACAAACTTACTCCCACTGACATTTATGTGTATATACACTAATCAGCAACATTTTCCTTAAAACTATATGAAGAAATCACCTCATGAAATTTCAAGTGTCACTGATGTAATGCTTGCTTTAAACCATGGATGGACTTCTTGAGCTTACATACAAGATGTTTGAATCTATGAAATACGAAACATTCCCACTGTAGCATATACACGTTCTCCTTTAGTTCCCCATTGAGAAACACGGTCTTTATGTCCATCTGTTGAAGGTTGTATCTCAAGATCATATTGAACCACAATGTCATAATAATCCCAAATTAGTCTTTTTCAAAGACTCCTGAGAAAGTCTATTTAAAATCAATGCATTTCTTTTAGGTGAACCCCTAAGCAACTAACCGGGTTTTATATCTTTCAATCTTCACTTTGGCGTCCCGCTTGGCTTTATAAACCCATTCACAACCAATCGGTACAACCCCTTTGGGCCGAGAGACTAAATCCCAAATATTGTTGTCTTTCAAAGACTTTAGTTTATCTTTCATAACATCAATCAATTAGCATTGTGTTTGGCTTGTTTGTAAGATTTAGAACCATCTTCCACATTTATGTCAAACTCATACTCCCAAAGATGCATAACATAATCGTCGAGTATCGTTGAATTCCTCTCCCTATAAGATCTCCAACTCATTAGGTTTTTTTTTTGTGAGAGTGTCTTGTGGAGCCTGTGATCTATTTCCCATTAAATCGTCGTTTGCAAACTGAGGAACAAGTTGATCCTCTCCTGTAATTGATACTGGATCAGTCACCATTTGCTCCTCAAAGACAAAGCTCCTAAGTATCCTTAAGGGGATGGAGAGGGACAATAAAGCGTGAATCCCTTCGACCTTTCAAGATAGCCAATAAAATAATCATTGATGGTCCTTGGGTCCAATTTTATTCCTTGTGGGTTGCACATCCTTACTTCAACAACATAACCCCATACGTGGAGGTAATTGATACTCAGTTTCCTTCCCATTCACATTTTATATGGAGTTTTAATGACAGCCTTAGTCAAAACACGATTAAGGGTGTAAATTGTTGTCTTTAATGCATCAACCCACAGTGATTCCGAAAAGGTTGAATTACTTATCATGGACCTAACCATGTCCTTTATAGGTCCTATTTTGTCTCTCGGCTACACCATTTTGTTCTAGGGTACTAGACATGATATACCGAGCAACGATACCATGTTCTTTTTAGGAATCTAGCGAATGGCCCTGGACTCATTCTTGATTTGTCATATTTGTCGTAGTACTCACCATGATGATCAGATCTGACTGTAAGGAGAGTTGGGGATAGTATATATAAAGAGAGAACACGATCCATAGCAATAGTTCTGGTGGACCGAATTATTCAAAGTACTAATCGTGATTCATAATAAATATCTAGTAAGGTTTTAAGCTTGTAAAGTTATACTGCATATATATATATATATATATATATATATATATATATATATATATATATATATATATATGTCAATGTTATGAATGGCCCAAGTGGGAGAATGTTGAAAATTACAAGCTATATATGGCATCCAGCAACCAGGCATGAACGTAGACGGCTTGGATCATCAAAATGAGTTCCAAGTGGGCCGAACAATCATATGGCATGTGTATAGTGCCATATGCCACAAAGTACTATACAAAAGATGTATTTGAAGATGGTCAGGGTTCTCTCTCCGGTAAGGGAGAGAATCGTGCGGGAGAGGGGGTCGGCGGGAGTCTGACAATGGGTAGGACTTACGAATGACCGACATCCAACTTTATATATACGATGCCCTAGTCCTTAGCTCTCCTCATAGTCAGATCTAACGACTTTAATCCTTTTGTCAAGTTGATTCTTTACCTTAGCCTAAAAACTTTAAACATATCTAGGGCATCTGATTTATTACATATTAGGTATATGTATCCATAACGAGAATAATCATCTATAAAAGTGAGAAAGTACTTTTGTTAATTCCGAGGTATAGGGGGGAACGAATCACAAATATTTGTATGTATCACCTCTAAGAGACCAGTACTCCTAGTGACACCTAACTTCCTTATTCTTGTCTGTTTTCCCTTTATGCAATCTATACAAATTGTAAAGTCTACGAAATCCAATGCACCTACAATTCCTTTTTTAACAAGTCTTTCAATTCTCTCACGAATCACGAGAAATGTGACCGAGTCGCTTATGCTATAACATTGAGTAATTCTCCTTAATCAATTTTCTTTTTATGCCAATATTCATGTTCTCACTCTCATACACAAATCTTGATTGGATGTACAAATTATCTAGGTCTAATGGATATAGGTTATTCAATAATGAGCCAAGACCAACAATATTTGAACCACATGACAACAAAAATTTTCCATTTTCAAAAGAAAATGTTATCCATCAGCATCAAGACATGACTTGGAAACTAGATTGCATCGTAGAGACGGCATGTAAAAAGTGGTCTGGGTTCAAATAATGTCTTGACTTTAACTTTAACCTATAGACCCCTACGGCCTTAACCTCTGCTTACGCGTCATCATCCATGAGAACATAATGTTCTCTATCAATTGGCCAACGACTTCTAATAAACTCATGCATGAAATTAAAAACATGAGTTGTAAAGCCTAAATCAATCCACTATGAATTTTCAGGTGCATCAATTAAATTTGATTCTAAGCAAACAAGAATTTTTTGTAATTGATTCACTAATAGTTCTTTTTTCATGTTGGTGACCTTAAAGACTGCTCTAAAAGTGAATTGGACTAAGAATCTAAGATCTCAATGGAACCAAGACCTAAATTATTTCCAGAGATAGCATGCATGTCTGTTTAAAAGACAAATTCAAAACTCACATTAGAAAACATCCCATGTTTAAAACTCCATCCAATCGACGGGGCGGTCAATCATATTATCCAAGATGATGGTCCTAAGCGTCAATCATGGATGTGAAACCCAATGCATCATTGCGATCCCTCCTTTGGGTTGAGAGCGCAACATGCGAGTGGTTCTCACAACAGGAAACTGGGTGAGTGTCAATAATGTGGGCCCAAATGGTCTGATATCTTTGTGTCAATATGACCAATTTGATCCGACAATATTAACATCATCCACCCCATCCCATTTGGCTCTCACCAGACTATGAACTCCTTTGGGTCGAAGGCAGTGTTTAGAGACAAATGCCACCCAAAAAATGATATTCTAATGCACAACGTACGCCACGCCCTTGATTCTAAGAACCGATTCGCATCTCTAGTCGTTGCCACTTAAGTGGAACGGACAACTAGATACACTTACCAATCCCTAGAAACTAGAATCCCACCTAATTCATTACCCCAAATGTATATCCTCAAAGTCCACCAGCCAAGAGGTGGATAACCGGGTCATGTTGTCACAAATCTATAATTTGGACTAGTCTTTAATAATCTTGGACATTTTGTAATCTGGACAGGTATAAAACCCATATTCAAATCTAAGACCACAAGCTAGGATGAGAAATAGACCTAGCGACCACCATGACTTGGATAATATTATTTGGTAACAAATATTCATGTAATCTGATCGGAACATTGTTTATCTAGGTGCAAAAGTAAATACGTAAACCAATGTAATATAAACAATGATTGAGAAAGCAATATAATAAATAAACAACACTTGAGAAAGATTGCATTCTTATACCAAACAGGCCATGGCAAGAACCAACATTGCACTTGTATATCTAGGGCCAAGCCCAACTTAGAGGGCCCATCCATAGGACTTCCATGAAGCTCTTCCCTGATATGATTAGCCTTTCTCTAATTGAACTGATTCAAAAGGTAAATTTCAGAACAAACATGGAAGGATGACATACTTGGATGTTTGGTTCCCACCAACTGCTAGAACCCCACTTGATAGGCCACATCCATGGGCTTAGAACTAAATCTCCATATATGTGAATAATTAACAACAAATTCACATGATCGGATGCATGATAGGAAAACAGGGCTATCAGATGTGCATATCTTAATGTCCTACACGTAAGTTATCAAGCACTAATTTGCCACCGTTCATGCAATCTCACCAGCTCCATAGATTAACGATCTGGATCTTGTACAAGTGCATTGATATAAACAATATCTGACACATAAGTGGGGCCCATAATGACATGTTCGCTTCATGAGTGGATCACCCCACTTCCCACGTTGGCATGTATGCTCATACATCCAGATCCAAACCAGAGGTATACTAGTAATTTCAAAACGAAGAGAAATGCAGCCATGCTTCTCTCTTTGTTTTCTTCTTCCTGCCAGCGGCAACTCTGGTTGCAGATGCTGATTGTCCTTTTTTTCACAACATCTGGAATCCAATGTGCATCCAACCGTCAACTGCAACGGGCCATCACCACTGCCACTGCTTGTGAAAACGAAGAAAGAGAAAAGAAGAACGTATTGTCGTCCGGTTGCCCATCGGCATCAATGGTGAAAACCCATCCCCATGAGTATCAATGGCGCAAATTGGACAGCATAGAGGAAACATATCCAAAAAACGACCATTGATGCATAAACAAAGGTGAGCATTGAAACCACATAATAGCTAGTTGCTGTGCAATAATGGAAGGGAGTTTCAAGCCTGACCTGATTTGAATTGTCAGAAATCCACAATTAACACCGAAGGCGGATCTTGCCAAAGAATGGGATTTCAGTACCGATGGCAACAGATGATTGGATGAAATCTCACACAAGAGTTCCATATTTGTATAAGCAGAAGCATATCATAAAATATGCCAATTTACAATTTTTTAAGAACAAAATTACCTCAAATATGAAACCACGGTCGTCCTCTTGATTGTATGAAAATGCACACAAAAATGAAAGAAAGTCCACAAGAAATGTTGATTCTCAACCACAAGGGAAGAGAACACTATATACACTCTGGGATCTCTAGATTTGATGAGCTAGGGTTTCTTCGAGAGAATGGATTTCTCTAAGTTAGGACTTGAAAGAAGAGTGAGAGAGAGAGAGAGAGAGAGAGAGAGAGAGAGAGAGATGTCTCAAACCAAGACCTACATCTATATTTATAAACATCCATCTTGAAGAAATCCCAATTAGAGACAAACTCCAATATGTCTTATATAATGATGATAGTAAGGTGTACCCAATTATCACGCTCCCTTCTAAATCCTAATAAGAAACCCAATCTACACCCTCCAAATCAGGTGGATCCAATGTGGGGATGACACCAAATCTACAAGTGGACCAAAAAATAACTCATCTCAATCTCCAATCGCTTGTCGAAAACCATTAATTTGATCACATTCAATCAAACACGTTTGATTCCATATGTGCATGCACACAAAACCCAACGCTACGATAGGGACACACTTGTCTACTTTTGAGGTCAAACAAATTGTACTTTTACCAATTTGATCAATTAAAACCCATTGAAAATATTAATATAATAATATGTAAATATATTTTTTAATAGTTTTCAATAAAATCCAACTGTCAATTATATCCAATGCCTTAGATAAGTCTCACGTGCATCATTATCATCGTGTGACCATCTACGATCTTCCTCTATCCCATCTCAGTGACCCGATCTTGATTTGGCCGCTTTCCCAGCATGCTTCTAACCTAACCGAATATGCACAAATGGCCTTAAGAATACACACCAAAGTAGCACCACACCATTGCGACCTTGCCATGTAGCATAGAGTAATAAGGCCATGAGTCACGGGACTTGCATACTCACTCAACTAGTGGTTGGAAATTAATCCATCACTCATTAACTGGCCTAGCAGCATTTGTGGCTCAATTCATACATTGTGACTGATCAAGCATTTGCTGTCTACGCAAACCCAAAGTAGATCATGTCAATATGTATGAGATCTCATCCCGATCATCTCATAAATCGGGAAGGAGGTAAATCTCATATGTACATGCATGACTCCTGTTGTGCATACCTACACAATGGTCTACATGGCGCGAGAAGTGGACCAAGGCTTTGACCGATGACTATTGGTCACACCTTACTGTGAAGGCCGGTCCATATGCATAGATTATTATAAAACGATCACACCCGTACATATAAATTCAAACATTGGAAAATCTCATTATAACTCAAACGAATACGTATGTAAACATGTTAATAACGGCCTAATGAACCACACAAAGTCTAACAATTTGCACATGTGTGTGGTTCAATCCCTCCTAGCGTGGACCAAACAGCAGCATTACTGTTTCTTAAAAGGTAATGACTCATCGTTCCTATAGGTGACGCACATGTACACCGATCCAAACCATCCAATCGAGGGCCACATTGGAATTACATTGGAATAACCATAAACACCCAATTCGCAGCTATCAAAAGGTAGTTAAGGAGAGAGAGAGAGAGAGAGAGAGAGAGAGAGAGAGAGAGATCAGCAATTCAAATCCAACAGCCAATTTCAAATGTTTGATCATGCAATCAGCGTGATTCTCGGGCTATACCCCATCCAAAATGTGGCCTAAGATATGAACGATCTGGATTGACATGCATGTATACAGCGCATTCAGTAGACAAGTCACCACTGTTTAGGAGATGATGGAAAACGGCCATAAAAGACTACCCCTTTCTTTGGGGTGTTTGAGAATGATAGATTTTGTAGCAAATACACAGTAAGAGAGCTAGGAAAATGAGATTAGGTTTTAAATGAAAAGGAAAAAGCCCTTACCAAGGGACGTATTTCATAGAAAAGCCATCTTCTACACGGACTTTGATAAAGGCATCTGGAACTTTCCTATTGAGTTCTTTGAGAATTTCGGAGAGAGGGCGACTGATTCCAGAAGTGGGGATTTCGGAGGCTTCTGATGCTGATTCTGAGAAATTCTCTTTCTCTATCTCTTTCTCTTTCGAAACCGAGGATCTCGCGTAAGAACGAGAAATGGAGAAGCAGACCCTTGAACTTAGCGCAGAGAGAGAGGAGGAGCTTTTGAAGAAGGGTTTCAGAGGCGCCATGAGAATTAGGTTTTGGAAGGTTTTTGTAGAGAGAGAGAGAGAGAGAGAGAGAGAGAGAGAGAGAGAGAGAGAGAGAGATGGGGGGAGGGAGGGAGGTTTTAGAGGGGTTTTTGCGCTGTGGAGAAAAGAAGGGTCGGAGAGAGTGAGAGGGAAATGGAAGAGAGGACCACAGAAGCCTTTTGTTTTTTGAAGGAAAGGGGAGTTTTTTTATACTCCTGCAGAGTACGAAGCTTTGATACACAGACATTATGAAAATGTATTGTTGCATACATTCACTCAATTAAACCGATCAGATTCCGTAAACCAGTACGATAACTGATGGTCTCAAAGAAAAATGTTTTTTTTAATAATTCGAACCCTTGATTAGTGGACAATTGTTTTTTAAAATAAAACCATTGGATTTTTATTTTTATTTACCATCCAATAAATATCCACCAATCCAATATTCAAATGATCAAATAAGCATAGCTTTTGGTATATCTAAATTGGTACACGTAATATGAACAATTTGTTTTGAATTAATTTGTTCCACATTTCCAATTTCTAAGTGCATGAGAATCATCCTTCACACTCTCCCAGAGTGACAAGGTTTTCTGTAATCTGTCGGAAGGGAAGCGGATTTCCTGCTAAAGCCTTTCGCAGGAAGTTCCTGCGTAAGGATGCAGGGTGGGGCCACTGAAATGTATGTGAGAAATCCATTCCGTCCATCCGCTTTGAGAGTGCATTTTAGGACGTTAGACCAAAAACAAGGTGGATAAAATACTCAAGTGGGTCACACGAGAGGGAATATTGGGGAAAGAAATTCCTAACGTTGAAACCTTTCTGGGCTCCACCTTGATGTTTACATGCTGTACAAACCTTTTAAAAGTCCATTCTCAACGGGATGAAGTAAAAAAACAAAAAATATAGCCTGATAGAAAACTTTCATGGCAATAAGAATGCTTTAACGGTGCTCATTGAATGCTCACTAGTTCCTCTCGTGTGGCCCACTTGAGTTTTGGATACACCTATTTTTTAGTAGCACGTCCTAAAATGATCTTTCAAAACAGATGGACGGAGTGAATTTCTCACTAACACCTCGGTGGCCCCACCCAGCATCCTTGCGCAGGAACTGAAATCCGCGTCCTGTCGGAAGGATTTATTTGAGGCTGCTGCGGCACCCAGAATTAGTGCACGTGATGTATAGGAAACTCAAATCTAACCGTTCACATTGTAGGTTACTCGGTTGATAGGTCCAAAAACCGATATTGGATTGAAATAACACTTATAGACTCTGATACATGGACATTTGTTTGAGGAACTTAATATTCTCTTCATTTCCTGTCCATTACATATCTTCCAATTGGGTAGATCGATCATCATATTTTATCAGAAATCTAAAGTTTTCCCACTAGATAGACGGATTGATTTAAGTTAAAGTATTTCACGTACATACTTAGTAGATGAATGAGTATGAATACTCATACTCTGCCAGAGCATCAAATCTTTCCCAGGTGTTTTCCATAAATTCCACCATTTCAGTTTCCCGGTCTTTTTTTGCACGTCAATTGCCTTCCTGTAGTCGGAAGCTAGGTGGGGCATACAGAGATTTCTGTGAGAAATCCACTCCGTTCAACAGTTTTACAATACCAAAATAACTAATTAACTAAAAATCAGTTTGATCCAAAACTCAAGTGATCCACACAAGACAAAACAGTGGGAACGGAAATGTTCACTGTTGAAACCTTCCTGGAGCCGACCATGATGTTTATATACCATCTAAACCGTTCATGGGGTTATTGACACTCAGATAAACTGTCGTTGGTGAAAGCACGTATATGAAATCCTGAGCAATTCATGAAATTGAAGAGAAAAAAAGTGACTAGGAACTTGCATGGCCAACTTCACAGTATTTCATTTTTAACATGGTGGGCATTCAATCTCAATTATTTTTGGCCCCATGAGTTTTGGGTCGGCCTGATATTTACATTCATGTACTGCTGTATTGTTGAAAACTGGAGCTTTGATTGTGAGCTGTGGATTTGATTTTTCACCCAACATCGGACTCAGAGGACCAAAATTTATGGAACGCTGCAGAGATCGAGGGAAAACATTACATTTCCTCGAAAAACCAATGACGCTAAACTAGGTTCCATCACTAATTCAAAACTTTGGGGACTAAGGAAAATGAACCGTACCTCGAAATTCATCCGTCGGATCATTTAAACCCCGTTAAATAGTCAAGTTGCCCACATGATAACCGGTTTCCTGGTCTCAACTCATTTCGTAAAGTAAACACGAAAAGGATTTTCATTTTTTGGGGAGTGAGAAAATAGTTGTGCACTTTGGTCGCACCAACGAACATCGGTCAAACGCCGACTCACTTCTTTCATAAAAACGAAAAATCCTGTTTTTTAGGTGGGAGTTTTTTGGATTATTCTCATCATACATTAAGATGATCCACACCGTTCATTTTTAAGCGATGACGATCCGAAACCCGATTTTCTCGTGCACTGTACATACGTGAATGCGCAGACGTAGAACGGAAGGTAAATTTAAAGATCTGGTGGACCATAGTTAAACCAATACGAAACCATCCATTCTTGGACAGTTTTTCGCCAGAAATACAATGGACGGAGTGGATTTTGTCTAAACCCCCGAACGTGGACCCCACCAACATCACTGTGAGCCTTGTTTCCGCGTCGACCAGCTTGCTCGGATTTCGTGGTTTATGACGACCACGATGATCGTCGAAGGGACGATGCGGATCCATTCATCCGTGGGATGGCAAAACCCATGCTGGTATGACAAATTACAAGAGGCGCAGAATCGAGATATCAACCGTCAAACGCAAGACGGACGGCGAAGGAAAAGATGGTGAGGGCCACACCATTAAACTTCCGAAACCCACCTTTCCTGTCCGAAATTTCAAGTGGAGTTCAGTGAACAGTTTGGATTTCTTAAAAAATGACGATCATGGCGGAAGTTTGATGCCACATGGAAAACCGAGATTTGGCAATCGGGGAGGATCGGTTTTTCTATCTGGACCGTCCAAATGTTGTCCATGATGGGACTGATTAAAGCCAAGACGACTGAACGTCTTGGATCGAACTTTTGCTGCAGAAAATTCCGTTTCAAGCGGAGGTTTTTTTTCTGTCGCGGACCGGGAGTCCTGAACTCGACTCTTCTCCACCGAAAACTGATGGAAGACTCTCTGCAGGGCCTGATTTTTAAACGCCGACCTCAGCCTATAAGAGGGATCTAACTTTGGGTGGGAGAGAAAAGCTGGCCTTGGAGGCTTGGGCTTGGACGTGGAGGCAGGGAGAAGAGGGAGTAGATTTTTATTTTCTTTTATTTTTATTTTTATTTTCTTTTGTTTAAGAGATCTAGCCTAATCATGTTTATGTGTGGCTAAACCTCTTAGCTAGGGCTAAGAGGTGAAGCTTGTAGCGTGATGGGATGAGTCTATGCTTGTGCCTTTTGTTTAGACTGAACTGATGTTGATTTGGGTTTAATTAAGGGAATGTTTTCAGTCTTTAATGGTCTGTTGTGACTGAAATTACAATGGGTCTGCAATGGCTTTGAGTATTTCCTTCTCCTTTTATGTTTTATGACGTCAAGAAGCCCTGTTGTTCACCATCGTCTCTGGGCATGGGGAATGGTACACTTTCCTAACCCTCAATGTTGATTGGTTGGTAATTAGTTTAATGTTGTTTGCTTTGTCTCCTAGGCATGGTTTGGTGATGGAATCCATTCTAATTCATATACCTTTCATCTCTTGAAAACTTTATCAACGGCAGTTCAGTTAATTTTCCTGATTTTTAATCTAGGCATAAGATCTCCCTGATCTCTACAAGTGGATCCTTGGCACCCTAGTTTCCTACCTTTGAATTCCTGAAGTTTTACATTATTATTTCACCATTATTCCTCAAATCATACTTGGTTTAGAATTCATCTCATTCTAGTTCTAGTTCTAGTTAGTTTCAGATTATGTACAAGTTTCAGTCCCTTGGGATTCGACCTCGGTCTTACCGAGTTTATTACTACATCACAACCCTGCACTTGGGGAGTGAACAGCCTCACTCAATTTCATTATAGGCTTGTTCAATTTCATGTTAGGGTGGTTCAATTTCATTTGAAGCTGGCTCAATTTGATGTTAGCATCGCTCAATTTCAAATTAGGGTTGTTCAATTTCATGTTAGGCTCATTCCATTTCCCTTGAAGCTCACTCAATTTCATGTTTGTCTCGCTCAATTTCAAGTTAGGGTCGTTCAATTTCATGTTCGCCTTGCTCAATTTCCTTTGAGGCTTGTTGAATTTCATGTTTGCCTCGCTCAATTTCCTTTGAGGGTTGTTGAATTTCATGTTTGCCTCGTTGAATTTCATGTTCGCCTCGTTTTCATAATTGTCTCGCTGAATGTCATGTTTGCCTCGCTCAATTTCATGTTTGTCTCGCTCAATTTCCTGTTTGCATCACTCAATTTCCTTTGATGCTCGTTGAATTACATGTTTTCCTCATTGAATTTCATGTTTGTCTCGCTGAATTCCAGTTTGCCTCCTCAATTTCCAGTTTGCCTTGCTTAATTTCCAGTTTGCCTCACTCAATTTCCAGTTTGCATTGCTCAATTTCAATTGTCCTCACTCAATTTTCAGTTTGTCTCGCTCAATTTCTAGTTTGCCTCGCTCAACTCTCTGTTTGCCTCGCTCAATTTCTAGTTTCCAGATCGCCTCGCTCAATTTCCAATTTGTCTCGCTCAATTTCCTGTGAGACTCGTTAAGTTTCAACCCTAACCGAACACAATGACTACACAACTCGATCCAGACTGATGTTGGATTAGTAGGGTTCGAGTCAAACTGAACCCAAGTTGCAGCCCTATTTCTTGAAAATTCAGCGAATCCGCTAGAGTATCATGGCTAGTGTTAAGACATTCAAACCGAATCCGCTGCTCACATCATACGGTGCCCTTCAGTCAATAAGCTATGTTCGAAAAATAACAAGTATATAATGGACTGGCAAACAACATGTATCAAGGCAACACCAGATTGAGAACAAATGTGGGTCCAATGACGTTCCACATCAGACCAGGTCTGCTAGGTTACCAAGATGAATTGACCATTGACAGTACCATTGACAGAACTTGACCTAGACTGATGTTAGCTCAGTAGGGTTCAGGTCAAACTCTACTTGCAGCCCTATTTCCTACAAGTTAGGAAAACACATGAGGCTCATTTAATTCCATCTGAAGTTCATTCAATTTTCTGTTAGCCTCGCTCAATTTCCTTTGACGCTCGTTGAATTTCATGTTTGCCTCATTGAATTTCATGTTTGCCTCGCTGAATATCATGTTAGCCTCGCTGAATTTCATGTTAGCCTCGCTGAATTCCATGTTTGCCTCGTTGACATTTCATGGTTGCCTCGCTAAACTTCATGTTTGCATCACTTAATTTCATGTTTGCCTAGGTGAATTTCATGTTTGCCCCGCTCAATTTCCAATTTGCCTTGCTGAATTTCAAGTTTGCCTCGCTTAATTTCCAGTTTGCCTCGCTCAATTTCCTTTGATGCTCGTTGAATTACATGTTTACCTCGCTCAATTTCCTTTGATCATCATAGAATTCCATGTTTGCCTTACTCAATTTTCAATTTATCTCGTTCAATTTCAAGTTAGTCTTGCTCAATTCCCATTGGAGAGTGTACAAGCTCAGCTATGGAAGAGGTGAAATCTCATCATGGGATTTCATGCATTCAATACACTTGTATTTTCCTATTGTATAAAATGTATATAGGCTACTTTTAAAGTGCCTGAACTACAAGTGTAAGTGTGACCTAATCTAAACCTTATTGGGTGGTCCACATTCACACTCTAGTTTACCAACCTTTTTTTAAAAAATGGGACATGTCTATATGATTTAGAATAGACCACCTATGTTAAGTATGAATATGAGATTACTTATCTAAAATATAACTGTTATTGCTCAAGTTGGATATGTCCAAAAGTCATTGGTCACTTAGGCCTTATTTATCAAGACTATTTATTGCTTAGGTCACTCGCTCAATTTCATGTTTGCCTCGTTGAATTTTTAGTTTGTCTCGCTCAATTTCTAGTTTGACTCGCTCAATTTCATGTTTGCCTTGTTGAATTTTCAGTTTGCCTTGCTCAATTTCTTGTTTGACTCGCTCAAATTTTAGTTTGCCTCGCTTAATTTCATGTTTACCTTGCTCAATTTTCAGTCTGCCCCATTCAATTTTCAGTTTGCCTCGCTCAATTTCAAGTTTGCCTCACTTAATTTTCAGTTTGCCTCGCTCAATTTCCAATATGCCTCGCTCAATTTCAAGTTAGTCTCGCTTAATTTCCAATTCGCCTCGCTGAATTTCCAGTTTGCCTCGCTGAATTTCATGTTTGCCTCGATGAATTTTCAGTTTGCCTCGCTCAATTTCCAGTTTAGCTCGCTTAATTTCTTATTTGCCTCGCTCAATTTCCTCTTTGCCTCGCTCAATTTCAGGTTTGTCTTACTCAATTTCCAATTTGCCTCGCTCAATTTCAAGTTAGCCTTGCTCAATTTTTAGTTTTCCTTGTTGAATTTCTAGCTCCGTGGATTTGGAGTAGTTATCCCCTTGGGGCATGTTTGTTCCATGGATTTGAATGGTATTAAATGAGATTAACACCATTATTGCACAATGATTGCATGTCTAGAAATACTATGGTATCGTAGCCATCCAATCCCATGTTTGGGATAAAAATTTTGCTACTGGAAAACATCGAATTAAGTAAATTCATGTTTGGTGGACCATGGAATTGTAATCAATGGACCAAATTCACAACGGATGTCGTTCACTTGTATACATATATAACTAAAATGTAACATGTAAACATTGTATATGGATGAACGACATAGATAAACACATGCATTAATGTGGGGCCCACATGTGTAATGGATTTCAAAATCCATGGAAATCCTACATGGACTAAATGCAACTCCATGGGACTAAATGTAATTCCATCCCAACTAATCCCAACCTTTCCCATCCTCTCCAAATGATGGATGGAATTACACGGGACCAAATTCAATTCTATCCCACTTAATCCCATCTAATACCCTGCACAAAACGCCCCCTTGAGGAAGATGGGTTTAGGGAATGAGGGGTTATGAGGGAATTGAGTTTGAAAGGAAAAAATTTAGTAAATAGAGGGCCTAAAGATGAAGAGAATTTAGGGAAATAGGGTTTGGTGGGGAGGATTGGATGCAAGGAACGAGCTTAGAGGGAGGTTTTTGGGTTTCGAGGGATAGGGATTAGGGAAATTTCAAAATGTGGGTGTTTGGGGGCTAAAATAAGGGCTAAAAGAGCTAAAAGGGGGCCCCACAAGTGTGTAGAGGGCCCCATAGAACTCAGGCCCTAGTGGGGTCGCACTGAACCGGAGGTGGCCCTGCCTGACTCTATTTGGATTGACGAGGTTGCGCCGAACTAGCGGTGGCCCCGCTGCCCCCGATGGCTACGCCACTTATAGCTACAATTATAATACGTAGAATGTGATCTCACCTAAAAATAGTGTATTCATGCATTATGGTTTTATTTTAGAAAGTAAAGTTCAGAAGCGTTTGAATAAGACACTGGGTAGAAGATGGGGTTTACAGTTATCAATTTCTTGAAACTGGAACACGGGGAAACGGATTGGCTACTCCCCTACCACTGAAGTTGGCCATATCTGACCTGATCTGACTAGATCCAACCTGATTCGAACCGAACCGACAGCCTGGATCGGTGCGGTTCGAGTAGGGTCAGGCTGATCCGACCATTAATCGGATCAAGGTCGAATCAATGCCAATCTGGACCAATCCGATCTGGAATCTGATCCGATTGGATCCGATCCGATCAGATCCGATCATATAGTATGAAGTTAAAATAGAGTCATTGGATGTTTGCATCTTTAACTGTTGAGAAATAACGGCCTAAGGTTAAAATAGAGTCATTGGATGTTTGCATCATCAGTACTTCTACTTTTTCCGATGGTATAGTCCACTTGAGCTTTGGATATGTATAAATTTTGAGTTCAACCCCTAAAATGATATGGAAAAATGAATGGACGGTGTGGATCAACCACGTGTATTCACGGTAGGCCCACGTGCATTCAAGCTCTATCACACGCCAACTATACTGGCGTGTGTGGCTGGATAAACTTCAAATTGATGGCTTGTATCACACGCAAGCTACTTGTTGACAAGTGACGGGCTGAGTAGCAAGCGAGACTACATACTGAAGTGATGTCACCAGGTTCTGTGGGACCCACTGTGATGTATGTGTTGTATCCACACCGTCCATCAATTTTTATAGATCATTTTAGGCCATGAGACAAAGAATGAGTCCAATATAGATTTGGAGTGGACCCCACCACAGAAAACAGTGGGAAGAGTGACTCCTACTGTTGAAACCTTCCTAAGGTCCACTATGATGTTTATCTGAGATCCAACATGTTCACAAGTTAAGACAAATATGAAAGAAGGGAAAACACAAATTTTAATTTGATCGAAAACTTTTGTGGGCCCTAGAAAAATTTAATGGTGGGCGTCACTCTCTCCACTGTTTTCTGTGGTAGGGTCCATTTGAGCTTTGGATCTGACTCATTCTTTGGTTCCTACCCTAAACTGATATCTCCAAATGAATGGACGGTGCAGATACAACAAATATATCATGGCGGGTCCCACAGAACTTGGTCACGTCACTTTAGTAGGGAGTCTAGCTACTCAACCTGTCAATAGCTAATCTGTGTCCCACACAAGCTACACATGAGCCCATGACAGGTTGTTGCAGATGCGTGCCATGGGAAGATGAGTGCGTACGCGCCTTGAGCTCCGAGTTGTATGAACAGCTCAAATGAGATCAAAGTTACATGGGCCCCACCATAAAGTTTATTTTCCATCTAATCTGTTACTAATGTTAAAAATACATGGATGAAGTGGAAAAACAAATTTCATTTTGATCCGAAAATTCTGTGATCTAAAAAAGGGTTTCAATGGTAAACGATCAATCCCCCACTATTTTTTGCAGTGTGGTCCAACTGATCTTTAGATCTGTCTTATTTTTTGGCTCAAGCCTTAAGATAAGCTCTCCAAATGGATGGGCAGTTTGGATATTACACATAACTCATAGTTTGACCCAAAGAACTTGTTGACGTCAATACACCACCAGCTCATCGGCTTCTGGTTTGTATCACCACTTCTCTCTTCCGATCCAAACAATACCCGATCCGATCTGATTCGGTTTTCCTAGCCAAGTCGGACTTAATTCGAGTCAAGCTATCAGTGCATTGGATCGGATCGAGTTAGATGACCCGGACTCGGTCCCGAATTGGATTGAGTTCGGATGAGGCTAGGTAGAATCCGGACCGAGTCGAGTTGGATCCAATCCAATCTGACTCAGTCTGATGCCTAGCTCTAGCTGCCACCAACCCGGTGGCTGATGGTCGGTGCTTTGTGGGCCCCACCATGATGTATGTGCTTCATCCATTCCGTTCATCAATTTTTACGGATCATTCTAAGGCGTACTCCCAAAAATTAGAGGGATATAAATATCATGTGGACCACACCACAGGAAAACAATAATGATTGGATATCCACCATTAAAAATCCTCCTAAGGCTCGTTGTACTGTTTATTTGACATATAATCTGTTGATTGGGTCATACAGATCTAGATGAAGGGAAAAAACAAAGATCATCTTGATCCAAAAATTTTATGTCCCCAAAAAGGTTTTAATGGTCTACAAACATTCAAAACTATTTCCTTTAATGTGGTCCATTTGAGATTGGTATATATCTATTTTTTGGTCTCATAATATAAAATAATCTATAAAAATAGATGGACAGCATTGATGAAACACATACATCATGTTGGGGCCCACAGAGCACCAACCATCAGTCATTGGCTGTGGCAGGGAGCAGCCAATCCGTTTCCGTGCATGGGGTGGATTTTTCATGTACGCGGAAACTCCCCAGCATAGAGGTGCTCTTGTGCCTCGGGCTACGTGGGCCCAATGAGATTTCCATGACAAATCCACTCCATTCACTCAAAATTCTGATTTTTCAGGCCCGACCCTGGCCCTTTGACACCCTACTCCCATTGGACTAGAGTGACTCCAGCGAGCACGGTTTTTTGGCACTCACCCACCCATAACACGTGCTGTTAGGTGGGAATGGGATAGATCCAAGCCGTTAATCATGTCAACCGCGTTGTTTAGTTCTCTTTCTAAAAATTCGTGCCAATATAGTGGTAGGGTTTGCGTGTACAAAAATAAATATATGAGAAGAATAAACCGATGGATCCTAATTTATTTCATGCATGTGGCCCATCCGATGATCGAATCAATCTATATTATGAAGAAAAATATACACCCAGCAAGATCTTACTTACGGACGGCTGGGATCTGACAAAAATATGTCACGTTACTCACTTAAAATAAGGGAGTATCAACTTGTTGCAAGCGCGACCTCTTCGAGACTCGACTCGTTCGGTCCTGAGTTAAGTTAAATTGGGTGAGTCGACTCATCCAAACATGAGCTCTTCTAATTGTGTGGTGTGGCCTTTATATGAAAGTTGAAATCAAATGATGATGGACTTTTGTTATTTATAAGAAGAAAGCTTTTGGAGTTAATCTAACCCTATTTTCATGCATTTGTTAGGGTTTTTCAGTATGCCACATGGCATTTTAGATTATCTAAATACTTAAGCATGAATAAACATGTATTTTTTTCATTAAAGGGAATTAAAGTATTACATAAATCTATACAAATTTATGTGGACCGTTCCAATGTATAATAATCTTCTCTCATCATCAATTTTAAAATTTTCTTCTTCTTCTTTAGCCATTTTTTTAAATCTAAAAAAATAGGTAAAAAATTTGAGGGTGCAAATTACGAATAGTAAAAAGCCCACATTTCTTATGTTCATGGGAATAGGCTTGTTTGACCATGAATACAAATCTGTTGTAATTCTCTTTCAAACTTATTTAAACACTAACAAAATACAAATATCAACTAAAAAAAAAAGTTGTACCTTATTTATGATCGTTCTTGAAATAACAAATCAAGGAATGATAGATGTCATTATACAATGAGGATATATCATGTGAAAATATTTTCATAAATATTTGAAGCACTTTTCACATAATGAAAGCTAGCGTTGAGTTGGATAGTACACGTTATCTTATGACGAAACATAGCCAAGATAAATATGATTGAGAAAAGAGAAACGGTTATAGAGACGTGTCAAGAAGAAACAAAAGGATATGAAAGACCAAAACGTGACAATAATTTAACTACCGTAGTCATTGAAATAAAGAATGAATAGTATGAAGGGCACATAAAAAATCTATAATTAACAAAAGAATCAATAAAGCAAGATGTCTCATACTAATCCAACAAACTAAGTAAATTTATCTTATATTTCTTTATCATAATTTAGCTATATCTTAGGAGTAGCGGTAATCTTTGATTGTAATCCAATTATATGCTCTTATTAGAGTTGGGCACGATCCGACTCGACTTGCCTAACTCGACCTGTCCAACTCGTTCAGACCCAACTCGACCTGAACTGAATGGGTGAGTCAGTCCGAATCGAGTAGGCTTCTCCCAATCCGAACTCAAACCAAGTTGAGTTCAAGTTATCCAGTAACTTGACCCGACTTGAGCCGAAACTCAATCCGTTAGGCTCGACTCGGGTTGTCAGGCATAGTATATATATTTAGAAAAAAAACCCTAATTTCTAATCCTATACCACACCCGCCACACGCCCTCATCCGAAAAACCAAACCCATTCTCGTCCGGCACCCATCGGCACAACCCTCCGGCCTTCCTCCTCTCTCTCTCTCTCTCTCTCTCTCCCTCTCTCCCTCTCTCTCTCTCTCCTCTCCTCTCCTCTCCTATCTTTGATGGGGATTTTCTCCTCATTGTTGGGTTCGATGAAATCGAACCAGTTTCGATATCATCGATAATTGTAGGATTTTTCACTGCTGGTCACTGGACAATTTTTTAGTCCTGTCGATATCATCGACAGACCGTCGATAATATCGAAGCTGTCATCGAGAGACCTTCGATGACATCGATAATTGTCAAAATTTCACCCTTGGTCGTTGGACAGTTTCGGTCCTGTTTCGATATCATCAAAGGACAATCGATAATATCGAAGCTGTCATCGAGAGACCATCGATATCATCGAAGAGTTTCGCAGTTGTGATCGCGAAAACGCAGATTTTGCCGATTTTGTTTCCTATATGGATTCTACCCCTTTCTATTCTTATAAAAAGGGGTGTATGCGAGATTTGGGTGTATTACAAGGTTTTCTAAGGTTTCCTAAAGGTATTTTAAGAGGGCTTTGTTCACTCCCCAAGTGTAGGGTTGTGATGTAGTAATAAACTCGGTAAGACCGAGGTCGAATCCACAGGGACTGAAACCTGTACGTAATCTGAAGCCAACTAGAACTAGAACTAGGCTAAGATGAAATCTAAACCGATTGTAATTTGAGGAATAATTGTGAAATATTAATCTAAAACTTAATGAATTTAGAAATAGGAAACTAGGGATTCAGAGGATCCACTTGTTGAGATCAGGGAGATCTTATGCCTGTATCAAGAAATCAACTGGACTTAAAGTCCCATCTTCATCCAGTTGAAGAATGTAACCATAGAAATCAAACTGAACTTACTTGATATAGTTTTCAAAGAGATGAAAGGTATATGAATTAGAATGGATTCCATCACCAAACCATGCCTTCATCAGGAGAGCACTATCACCTAAAGTAAAGTTTCATGGCCAGAGGGCAATTAAACTAATTACCAACCAATCAACAATGCATGAAGGTTAAGAAGGGTACCGACATCCAACCATCCCATTTTTGCATGAGACGATGGTGAACAACTACACGCCGAAGGCTTGGCCGACATCATACACATAAAAGGAAAGGAACATGTTCAAAGCTATCGCAGGGGCCTCCATTGTAATTTCTAAGGCCCTCTTTCTCATAACCCTTCACCATTAAAAACTAAAAACATTCCCTTAATTAACTAAAATCATCATCCATTCCTAAATAAAAAAAAAGTACAAGCATGAGTTCTCCCATCACACTACAAGCTTCACCTCTTATCTCCTAGCTAAGAGGTGTACCATCATCATGATTAGGCTATCTTAAAAGAAAAGAAAAATAAAAAAGGAGAAAATAAAAGAAAACACAACCCTGTCTCTCCCTCTCTCTTGGCCTCCACCTCCGCTCCACACCTAGCTTTTCCTCCCGTCCTCCTGTCTCTCTCTCCCTTTGATACGCACTTCATGAGTGGAGAGTTTAAGCACTTGACATGAAGAGAAGGTTTTACGCAACAAGGAGGTTGGCATTTACGTTAACATTGGGAGCCAAACAAGGTGCGACAACTTAGGTGGCCTAACATTAAGTAATGGTGGGGTCCACTTTGGATGATGCCTTTGAGAGGTAGGAAATCCACTCCGAATCTATTGTGTTTTGCCGAGATTTTATGGAAATAGCATGTTGATTTTATGGAATGTTTTTGATCCAACCAATCGGTAGAAATTACAATGCATCTCATGTTTATGTCATGTTTGTCCGTTTCTTCACATAATGTTGAACTTAGCACGTGTGCGTGCATGAGTGCATGAGATCAACGTGGGTCTAACTTCATCATCATCGCACCCTCTACATGATGGACGGATCGGATCACATTCAAGTACTTTGGTGGCCCATTATGAGTCCTATGTTCGCATATGAATGTGTGCTGCATATGCTAAAGAGCCTGCGTAAGCATGTTTTGAATGATGCTAGTGGGACCCATCGTTGGTAATTTTGAGAAAATCCACTCCGTCCATTGGTTTCAGGACGAAAAACTATCCGGGAAGGAGCATGTTTGAAGTAAAATCGGTGTGGCCTAAGAGCTTATTTACTCCACCGTCCATCTTATATTTAACGGTTAAGATCTTGCAATAGATTGTATGGTGTCAAAAGATCACTTAGGTAATGTTAATACGCCTCCTCTGGAGCAGATGGACGGCTCAGATCATTCAAAGGAGCAAGGGGTGGGCCCCACTGAGTGAAACTGGCGGACCCACGTCCGCCCGCTGTATTTTTTTAAGAAGAAGAGTCGGTTAGCGCTTGCTGACCGACTTTCATATTTTTGGTGCACGCCCGATGCACTTGCGCCCCTTGCACATGCACTATATGTAGGGGTCCCACGGAGATGTCTATGAGAAGTCTGCTCCGTCCATCCGTTTTATCATATCATTTTAGACGTTGAGGCCAAAAGTGAAGCAGATCCAGATATCAGGTGGGCCTCACTTTACCATTTTATAGGCTGATTTGTCCGTTGAGTCACTTCCAGAGGGATCCAACAGATGATTTTTGACGTGTATGGTTAATTTATGGTCCTCAGGCCATGTATGACGTTTCAAGCCGAACGGATGGTGGAAACCCTGTGATCTTGCATTCTAGACCAATTTCGGGCCACTTGAGCTTGATCGTTTCTTGATTTTCGCGGATCTCTGGCGTGTAAATTTCTTGATCTTGGTTCCCTAGAGTCCGTCCCTTGCTCTAGTGACTTCAGAATGTTAAATCCATGCTTTAAGCTCCCTTTTTCAGTCCATGTTTGCAAATACACTCTGCATTACAAACACGATTAAAATGGGCCATTAAACGGCATCATGTTCATAAATTCAGGTAATAAATAGAGTCTAATATGCAATATTTAACCCTCAACAGGCTTAGGGCTATCAAAAGGTGTGTGAGAGAGAGAGAGAGGAAGCTTGTAGAAGGGAGATTCTGCTCGTAGAGGTGATCTACTTCGCAGTCCACGTCTCAGCGCTTCTACGTTCTCGTGATCGGTGAGATCTCTCCATTTTCTTTGTTTCTCTTATTGTTTATCCACTCCTGTATGAGTGAAGAAGGTTTGATCTAAGCGGTGTGTGCTTGTGATCGGTTGTAACGTTTTACTTTATAGTGGATTGTTGATCTGTACGAGGTCCCGTGGTTTTTACCTCTTTGAGGGTTTTCCACGTAAAATCCCTGGTGTAGTGTGGTTTATATTTTGATTTAGTTCATTGCATTATTATTCCATAATTCTGGTTTGTTTTGGGAGGCTAGATCCTAAGGTTTTATGCAAGGCCCCCAATAAAGTGGTATCAGAGCCAGGTTCATTAAACGGGTATGATCGGTTTTGAACTATGGAAGGTGGCTCATTAAGGATGATCAACCTCAATGGTTCTAACTGGACCATATGGAAGGCTAAGATGGAGGACTTGCTTTATTGCAAGGACCTATATTATCCAATTTTAGGCATATCAGCAAAATTTAGGGATATAACTGACGATGATTGGAAGAAGATGGACCGGAAGGCGATGGGGTTTATTAGACAATAGTTGGATGATTCCGTGTTTCACAATGTGTCTACAGAGGCCTCAGCCGCTAGCTTATAACTGAAATTACAAGGGCTGTATGAGAGAAAGACAGCCGATAATAAAATTTTTCTGATAAGGCGACTTGTGAATCTCAAGTTCAAGGATGGTGGTTCTGTGGCCGAGCACATGAATGAGGTCAATAATATAGTGAACCAACTCTCTTCTATGAAGATGGTCCTAGATGATGAATTCCAGGCTTTACTTTTGCTTAATTCATTGCCTGACAGTTGGGAGACATTGGTAGTGTCTCTATCTAACTTTGCGCCAGACGGAAAGATATCCATGGAACAGGTAACTAGCTGTCTCTTCAATGAAGAGACAAGGAGGAAGTCTCAGGGGTCTACTCAGCAAGAGGCTCTTGTGACACAGGAACGGGGGAGAGGAAAAAACAGGAAGGGCAGGAAGGCCCGAGATAGATCAAGAGGCAAGTCAAGTAACAGAAGGATGTCGATTGCTGGAATTGTGGCAAGAAGGGTCACTACAAGCATGAATGTTGTGGTAAGAAGAACGACAAGAAAGGAAAAGGGAAGGAAGATGAATCAAATTACACTGCAGTCGCTTTAGATGGTGACGTTGTAGTTATTCTTTCTACAGATCATGATGTATGTCTCACAGCTACGAGTCAGGACACCGACTGGGTGATAGACTAGGGAGCCTCGTTTCATGTTACTTCACACAGTGACTTCTTCACAAGCTACAAGTCAGGTGACTATGGGACCGTGAAGATGAGAAATTCTGGCGTATCGAAGATCGTGGGAGTCGGTGATATTTGTGTGAAGACCGATATGGGCTGCACATTGGTTCTCAGGGATGTGAGGCATATCTCAAATCTTCGTCTCAACTTGATATCGACGGGAAGGTTGGATGATGATGGCTATAAAAGCCGGTTTGCTGGTGGGCGATGGAAGCTCATCAATGGTTCGTTGATCGCAGCCAAAGGAAAGAAGTGTTGCACCCTTTATAAGGCAAGTATCAGTGTGTGCAAGGGTGGGTTGAACGCAGCAGAAGATTCAGCTATTGACATGTGGCATAGACATCTATGCCACATGAGTGAAAAAGGGCTTAATGTACTAGCAAAGAAGCGGCTTCTTCTAGACGTGACAGGTACACCTCTCAAAACCTGTCTTGATTGTTTATCAGGGAAACAACATAGAGTTTCATTCGTTAAAACTGCTTCTCATGTTAATAAAGTGCATGCATTAGATTTGGTTTATTTTGATGTTTGTGGTCCTATGAGGACAAAAACCTTGGGTGGGGCATTGTGTTTTGTCACTTTTATAGATGATGCATTTAGGAGGGTTTGGGTTTATGTTTTAAAATCCAAGGACGAGGTCTTTGTTGTATTTAAATTGTTTCATGTGATGGTCGAGAGAGAGACAGGTAGATCATTGAAGTGTATCCGTACTGACCATGGTGGTGAATACATTGGCGACTTTCATGAGTACTGCAAGTCCCTGGGTATACGGCATGAACAGACGGTTCCCAAGCCCCCCCAGCATAATTGTGTAACTGAGCGAATGAATCGCACCATTGTTGAGAGAATCAGATGCATGTTATCCCATTCGAAGTTGCCCAAGACATTCTGGGGAGAAGTAATGCACACGACAGTGTATTTGATAAACAGGTCTCCATTAGCCCCATTGAATGGAGAAGTACCTAAAAAGTTGTGGACTGGACATGATCCATTGTACAGTCATCTCAGGGTGTTTGGATGCAGGGCATCCGTTCACGTACCAAAGGACGAGAGGTCCAAGCTCAATATAGAGAGATGAAAAGTTCGTTTACAGATTGTGGGATCCGATCGAGAAGAAGCTCGTCAGGAGCAGAGGTGTGGTTTTCTTTGAAGATCAGTGTATAGAAGACATTGGTAAGCTAGAGAAGAATCAGCCTAGTTTAGGTGAGCTAGAGGATATGAATCCGATTATTCCTCCCATGGTGCTTGATGACGGGGGAGTACAACAATGTGCAGAGGACGAGGGAGTTCCTTTAGAAGATGGACCAGGGGAGCAGCCCCCACTTGATTCACCTGTTGAGCCACAGGTGAGGAGGTCATCTAGGGACAAACAATCATCTGAAAGGTACTCGCCGCATGAGTACATTATGCTCACTGATGGGGGAGAGCCAGAAGATTATTCTGAGGCTCTAGCCACGAGCATAAGGGGGATTAGTTGAAAGCTATGCAAGAGGAGATGAAATCATTGCATAAGAACCACACCTATAACATGGTGAAATTGCCTAAGGGCGAGAAAGCTTTGAGCAACAAGTGGGTGTTCAGAAAGAAGATTGAGTAGAAGAATTCATAGACGAGGTTTAAGGCCAGACTTGTGGTGAAAGGTTTTGGTCAGAGGAAAGGTATAGACTTCGAAGAGATATTATCACCAGTTGTGAAGAGGACATCCATACAGGTGTTGCTTGGGTTGGCGGCTAGCATGGATTTAGAGATAGAGCACTTAGATGTTAAAACTGACTTTCTCCATGGTGACCGAGAAAAAGAGATCTACATGCTCCAACCAGAGGGGTTCGAAGTCAAGGGCAAAGAGTTTATGGTGTGTAGGCTGAGGAAGAGCTTGTATGGGCTGAAGCAAGCTCTACGACAATGGTAAAAGAGGTTCGACTCGTTTATATTGAAGCATGGGTATGACAGAACGGAGTCGGACCACTGTGTGTTCACGTGCTAGTTCTCAGATGGTGATTTCTTAGTTCTGCTGCTATACGTTGATTACATGCTCATCATGGAAAAAGACATCAAGAAAATCCACACGCTGAAACAGGAGTTGGGCAAGTCGTTTGCGATGAAAGACTTAGGCTCGGCTAAACAGATCCTAAGAATGGAGATAACCCGTGACGGTAGTAGCAGAAAGCTTTGGCTGTCACAAGAGCGGTATATTGAGAAAGTCCTAGAGCGGTTCAATATGAATGCAATGAAGTTTGGTCAAGATCTAACTGGATAGTCACTTTAGATTGAGCGACAGATAGTGTCCCAAGACGAAGGCAGAGGTGGATGAGATGCAGAAGATACCCTACTCGTCAGCAGTAGGAAGTTTGATGTATGATATGGTGTGTACACGCCCGGACATAGCATATGCGGTTGGTGATGTCAGCCGGTATCTTGCCAATCCTGGTAAAGAGCATTGGACAATGGTGAAGTGGATACTGCGGTATCTAAGAGGCTCATCCAGGTTGAGCCTATGCTATGGTGACGGAAAACCTGTGTTAGAGGACTACAAAGATGCAGATATGACAGGTGACATAGACTTCAGGAAGTCTACATCGGGGTTCATGTTCACGTTTGCAGGGGGAGCGGTTTCTTGGCAGAGTAGGCTACAGAAGGCTGTAGCATTGTCGACGACAGAGGCTGAGTACATTGCAGTCACAGAGGCATGTAAAGAGATGCTTTAGATGAAGAGATTCCTACAGGAACTTAACCTGAAGCAGGAGTAGCACATGGTCTATTGCAATAGCCAAAGTGCTATACACTTGAGCAAGAATCCAAGTCAGCATTCCAAGTCAAAGCTCATAGAGATTCGGTATCACTGGATCAGAGATATTTTGGAACAGAAGATGTTACAGCTTGAGAAGGTTCACACGGACAATAATGAGTCAGACATGATGACCAAGGCTTTGCTCAAGGGTAAGTTTGAAGTTTGTAGAAATCGGGCTGACTTGAAGAAGGTGGATTCCTCCTGAGTCGAAAAGGGGAAAATTTAGTGGGGATTTTCTCCTCATTGCTAGGTTCGATGAAATCGAACCAGTTTTGATATTATCGATAATTTCAGGATTTTTCATCGCCGGTCATTTGGGACGTTTTTGTCTGTCGATATCATCGACAGACCGTCGATGATATCGAAGCTGTCATCGAGAGACCTTTGATGACATCGATAATTGTCAGAATTTTCATCCCTGGTCGTTGAACAGTTTTGGTCCTGTTTCGATATCATTAAAGAACAGTCGATGATATCGAAACTGTCATCGAGAGACCTTCGTATCATTGAAGAGTTCCGCAGATGCGATTGCGGAAATGCAGATTTTGCGAATTTTGTTTCCTATTTGGATTTTACCTCTTTATATTCTTATAAAAAGGGGTGTATGCGGAATTTGGGTGTATTTCAGGGTTTTCTAAGGTTTCCTAAAGGTACTCTAAGAGGGCTTAGGGCTATCAAAAGGTGAGAGAGAGAGAGAGAGAGAGAGAAAAGAGAGAGAGAGGAAGCTTGTAGAAGGGAGATTCTGCTCGTAGAGGCGATCTACTTCGTAATCCACGTCTCAGCACTTTTACGTCCTCGTGATCGGTGAGATCTCTCCGTTTTCTTTGTTTCTCTTATTGTTTATCCACTCCTGCGTGAGTGAAGAAGGTTTGATCTAAGCGGTGTGTGCTTGTGATCGGTTGCAACGTTTTGCTTTATAGTGGATTATTGATTTGGATGAGGTCCCGTGGTTTTTACCTCTTTGAAGGTTTTCCACGTAAAATCCCTGGTGTGGTGTGGTTTATGTTTTGATTTAGTTTATTGCATTATTATTCCATAATTCTGGTTGGTTTCGAGAGGCTAGATCCTAAGGTTTTGTGCAAGGCCCCCAACACTCCTCTCCTCTCCCATCCTGCAAGCGGTAGCCAGCGGCCCATCAGGTGCATGTCTAATTTATTTACTTATTTATTTTTTAAAAGTTTTTTCTTTAATTTTTTTTTAAATTTTAATATTAAGAGGATGGACGACACACATGATTGAAATGGTAGAGATGGAAGGAAGTGGGTTGCATACTCAGTAAACTCTACAAGGTCCACCATGATGTATGTATTTTATCCCCTCCGTCCATCCATGTCATCTCCTCCGTCCAGCCCGATGACCTGATCTGAATTGGTGCCAACTTGATCCGACTCGGTATTTCTGACTAGGTCAGACTCGGTTCGGATCAACCCAGCCTAAACTCAGACTCAGATTGAGTTAGGCATGCTATACTCAGTACCAAGTCGGATTGAGTTCGGGTCAAGCATTTTTTAAAAACGGATCGAGTCGGGTTGGACCTCACCCGGTCCAACTAGACTCGATGCCCACCTCTAGCTCTTATACCCAAATATTTCCATTTTCTTTACAAGCAGTTCTTTCAGGAAGACTTTTCTACTGTTGCTCTATGTGATCCATTGTAATTATTTCTTTTTGCCTGATTATTTCTGATTATCCCGCTGTAATAAGAAGTCATTTCGTTTGGAAGTCAAGGTGCAACCCATCTTCAGAGTAAGAACCTTGTATCATGACAATCGCTTAATCATCTTATTTATGAGAATTCTGTGTGAGTGGCCGTATAGGCGACCGATATTAAATCTCATATATATACCAATGGTGGGCATTCAATCACCTTATTTTCTATCGTGCGGTCCACCTGAGATTTAGATCTGCTTCATTTACTGCTCATGTCTTAAAATGAACCAGCAAAAAACTGGATAGATAATGTGGATGTAGAATACACACACGAAGTTGGGCCCCGTGGGAAGTGCCGCACCATCTTGGGTGAGGCCAGGCCGTACCCAATCCGCTCCCATCCGAACCTCCTCTCTCCTGCTGCATTGGCAAAGCGTGTGGAGACGCATGTGGCTGAGTAAACGTGCAATATTGATTGCAAACCTCCATGTAAACCTCACTTTTAACGAGGTTTTAAGAATCTTAAAGCACCACGTCTGTATCATTTAATGCGTACTGATTCTGAATTCTGATACAGCCCAATGAGTTGGGCGAGTTGGACAGAGTCACCCCTTTGTGGGCCCCACAGTTCCATGTATATGAAATCTAATCCGTCCATCATGTGTGTCTCACGATATTTGTTGCGAAGCCCAAAAACCAAGATAAATACAAACCTTGATTTGCCACAAAATACAGAACAATGCCGTATGTGCATGGGTCCTATTAAGAGCTTGTTGGAGACTTGGATGCATACGCTTGCATATGTACATACATAAGAAAGGGGGAAATCCACGGCTATATGAGTGCCATCTGTTGGACATTGATTGGATAACAATCAGACGGTGGGCCAGTGAAAGCTCTCTGAGCAAGGATTGCATTCGCAGCTTCTGTTGGATGGAAGGCATCCCAGAAGATGTACTCGTTCCTGTTTCCGCAGGGGATTGATTGGGGTAGGCAGGTTATCTGCCCTTGGTTTCTCCCGACCCCACAACATGCCTCATCCGTGACGTTGA
Source organism: Magnolia changhungtana (assembly GCA_030180095.1). Taxonomy (NCBI): domain Eukaryota; kingdom Viridiplantae; phylum Streptophyta; class Magnoliopsida; order Magnoliales; family Magnoliaceae; genus Magnolia; species Magnolia changhungtana. Next base: position 15,821,900 of record JASAUF010000662.1, read on the forward strand.
ACCCTGCCACGTCAACGGAAATTTCAACCATCCATTCATTAATTCTATATAAATCTTGCTAATAGGGGTGACAATGGGCCGGGCAACCCAACGGGTAGCTGAACACAGTCCAAAACGAGCTAGGTATGGGTGTAACTTAGGGCTGTACATCGAGCGGAGTGGAGGTGGGCCCAGCTTGGCTTGACTTGCCTGTGCTCTCCTTGAGTTCGAGCTCGAGCTCAAGCTTGGCCTCGATCTTATCATTGGAGCTTGACTTGTTTTTCAAAATATTAGAGTCGAGCTCGAGGCGAGCTAGTGAATCGAGTTGAGGCAAGCTTACCTCGAGTTGAGTCAAGCCTGCTCTTAACCTGAACTAACTCGCACCCGACTCAACCTAGTAACCCGACTCAATAGACACCGACCCAACTTCTAAATCAAATATTCAATTAATAACATATATTCGTGTTGAGCTGAGTCGAGTACGAGTCGACTCGAGTCAAGATCCACTATGATCGAACTTGGCTTGTTTTTAAAATGAACTAGGTCATTTGAAGCTCGGCTCGCCTCGAGTCGTTGTTTGAGCCAAGACAAGTCGAGTAAAATTGAGCCGAGCCAAGTTGAGAGAGCTTTTCAAGCTAGCTTGGCCCGTGTACAGCCCTAATGTAACTCGACAGGCGGGTGTGTATGAGAGTCCGTTTCAGGCCCGACTTAGGTATATGTGCAAGTAGATTCAATCAGGTCGGGTCCTGATTGAGTTTGGTCAAATAGTAACCGTGGGGCCCATCTTGATGTATATGCTGCATATCTACACCGTCCATCTGATTTTTCAGATCATTTTAAAATGTGGGCCCAAAACTGAAGCATATCCAAAGGGCTGGAATGAGCCAATGCATCAAGAGCTGGGATTGACTTTGTAATGGTCCACACGCCCATTTTATGCCCTAACTGTATTAAATCTATGCTAATTGTAACTCACCATAAGTATCAGGACCGTTGAGAATGTCGCCGAAGGCCCCGTAAGTGTTGCTGTAGACGAAGATTGCCCCAGGGTGGTTGCCGTTCAGCACATCCACGAGCGATCTGAGTCCTTCATTGAACGGGCCGACGATCTCGTTTACGTAATTGGCGCATCGGCCTGGTGGGACCTGATAGATTGCTAATTGGTTTGGGCTGCAGCCAAGTGGGCCCACTCCTGCCAAGAAGAACTTCCGTAGGCCCACACTGTAAAGTGCCTGCAATGTTTGATAAATGGATATCGAGAACTCTTTCTTTACTCTATGGAGTGGCTAATGTCTACAGATTGTGAAATTTTCTGACCATGTGTTGTACAATGCTTGGGCCGAATGGGTGTACGGTACATTGGGTGGGCCATCATTCAGTGGTCCGCGGAGTGAATATTGTGGGCCCCATGATTGCCCATGGCCCAAAATCCTGGACTAAAAGAAACTAGGGGTGCAGATGGTTCGGTTTGGTTTTGAGGTGAAATCGGACCGAATCATTCCTAACGGTTCTAGGAAAATCGGAACCGGAATCAGACTGTTTGCACCCTAGAACCGAACCGGAACCAGATTGTAAAAACCGGTTTGGTTACAATTCAGTTCTGCAGTTTTCGGCTTTTTATAATTCAGTCCAATTGAATGTTTTTTTTTTTAATTATAATTCAGCCCATTTCCATTCTATGTTGTAATGTATTTGATGAATTGGTTTAGATATTGTGTAAGGTATGCAAAAGGACATTTATGTAACAATCAAAGGGCACATTGTAAATCATAAATCATGAGTTAAATAGACAACTAAAATACATTATAAACTTGGTTCAATTCCAAGTTCAGTTTTACAATCTAGTTTCAGGTTTGGTTCCAAAGTCCGGTTCTACGGTATACTTCGGTTCTACGGAACCCCAAACTGAAAACTGAACTGAACTAACCGGTTCTTTAATTTTTTGAGCTAGAACTGGAATTGATGCACATCGGAACCAGATGGTTACTGTCCAGTTTAACGGTTCTACCGGTTCCATGTGCACCTCTCAAAGATATATAATAGGCAGTGGAATGAAGAGATGGTCAAGAGAGAAACTATGGCCAGGGTAATTTACATCAACTAAGAAAAGGCCTGTTAATCATGTGGTCAGGGATCTTCCAATATGAGGGGTTTTGGTGTGTGGGTCATTACGGTGAGGCCTGTCATCAAAGGTCATTACAGGAAGCAGCGGTGATGCCCACCGTTGAAACCTTCATAGGGCCCACCGTGATGTTTATTTTCCATCTAACATATTCATAAGGTCATATGGACCTGTGTGAAGGTAAAAATTAAAAAAATCAGCTTGATCCAGAACTCCCGACGCTCCCAAGAAGTTTTTAATGGCAGGCGTTCAATCCCACAGTGTGGTCCACTTGAACCTTGGATATGCCTATTTTTGGGTTCACACCCTAAAATAATTTTCCAAAAATGGATAAACGGAGTGGATAAAACCCATACATCAAGGAGGGCCCCACAGAGCCCTGCCTGGACCAATTAACATTCAGGGCAGGGTCGGCTTCCGTATTCAAAAACCTTTCAAGCCCAACCTATCTATAAATAGGTAACCCAAATGCTACCTACCTAACCTCTCTAATTAAAAATTTATAAAAAATAAATTAAAAATAAAATTAATGTCATTTTATTAAAAAATATAAAAATAACAAATACTCATTCAAAAATTCTTAATTAATATAAAATTAAATTCATATAAGGTTTTAAAACTTACATTATATCATAACACACAATACATATACATAGTTAACATTCATCATAGAGGCTAAGGTGTGGACCATGACTCCAAAGGTCCCGAACTCAATCCATATCAGAAATGGGTCAACCCAAACCCTAACTTTCCAGGTTGGGTCCGAGTCAAGTTGGCTGTTTGTGGGCGCCATGCAACAAACAAATGTGGCGACCTATTGGCACCATAACTATTAATGGTGTCGTACTAGGCTATTGTGCAGGGGACCACATGATGTGTTAATCAAATCCAACCTATCCATTGGGTTCATCATATATGCGGCATGCATACATGCATGGGAAAGGAATAACACACCTCAAAAGTTGCTTAAGATAAGCTACTTATTTGATAAGTAGCTTATATTAGTTTCTATTTATTAAGAAAATAAGAACGTTTGGCAAACGAAATATTTATCAGCCTCTCCTATCTTTCGACTCTCCTTATACCTCTCTCCAGTAACTCATGAAAAGTAGAAAACTGATTATATACTTTTAAGTAAAAAAGTTATTTATAATTAATCATAAACCAAACTTACTTATCTGAAATAAATTACTTATCTACTGCTGTAAGTAGAAAAAGTAATTTATTTGGTGGTATCCACATGAGCCTTAAATGTTAATAATTTGCGGTATCTATATGCGTTCTTTTAGGTCCATGCATTTTGTGTATGCACATGACAAACATGCATGAGTATATATGTATGGATTTTACGCATGCATGCATGTGTGTATATAAGTACATGTGTGGTGTGTATGTATTACCAATATCTGGCGGGCATAGTGGTTGAGGAGAAGGTCAGCATAGTCCTTAGGGTTATAGATATAACTTGAATTGTACAAAGATGGCAGAAGATAGTTGTTGATGTAGTCGTTGCTGCCGAAGACCATGACTGTGATGGATGTAGCCAGGTACTTGGTTAGGTTCTTTAGGCCCATCTGATTCCTCAAATCATTCAAGTTGCTTTCGAAATTAAGCACCTGTTGGCTTAAGCTAAAACGCTCGCCCTGTCCCATCAATGAAATATCAGATCATATCAAACGTCAATGAAAAATAAAATATATTAAAAATATTTATATATTATTATTATTATTATTGGGTTTATCATATTTATTATTTAATAAATAATTAGTCGTTAAACTTTTGCCAAACAATTATAGAATTGACCCCAAACAGTTAGGATATTGCTGTTATAATGGCATTGATGACAAAAACTAAGGAACCTTCAATAACTACTAAACATTTGAGCTGTGTGGGGCCCAGTATGATATGTGATTGCCATCTAATCCATCCATTAGATGGGCCCCTCCTCCTTGTTAGACCTAGATTTGAAACCAGCCAAATCGACATCTCAATCAGGCCACACTGAATGTAACAATGGGGGACATTGGGGAGAGGGACATTCACCACGAAAACTTTCAGATGAATGTGTCATCCAGCCCATTCATTAAAGGCACTCCACAATGACGAAGGGACACGTCGAATCTCAAGACATTCTAAAGGTTAGGTGGGCCACAATGGGTGGATAGATAGGTCTCGGAAGTGATTGCTCATTGCTACGTGTGGTGTGTCCCAACTGAGTTTTCCTCCGGATGTACGGTGACTCAGTGCTGACTCGACCCAACTCGATACCTGTGACTGGGTGGTCGAACTCAGTCCAGGTTAGTTCAGGCCAGACCCAGACCCAGATCAGGTTAGGCATGCTGGACTCAGTCCGGTCGAGTTAGGGTCAGGTCTATTTTTAAATTGGGTCGAGTTGGGTCAACTAGTCTGACTCGACTCGATCGATGCCCAACTCCACCTAGGACCTAAATTTCAAACCCAGCAAATAAAATGCTAGCCTCCGTTCGATTTGGGCCGTCCAAAACCAGCCCATCGATGACAACAATATATTTTAAGGACATGAAAGTAAAAAATAAAAATACAAGCCATTTTCTCTTTATGAAGGATAATTACGAAAAAAAATTGTTAAGTGGGTCCAAGTGGGAAATAAATACTAATTGTTGGCCAGTCTCATCAAGGATGCCTCCGGCCGCTGAAGCGTAATTAACGCCACTAATTATTCTTTTTCTAGGGTTAGGATCTGCATGGGCAGGCAGATAAGGGAGCTTCAACATTTCACCTGAAAAATTTCAAATGATTCTGAGTCAGAATTTTTCAATGTGGAAAGACCAAAATTATTTTATTTATTTTTCACAATTATTTATTTGTTTTTCAGAATTAACATTTTTTTTTCCTTCATAAATTATATTCCTAGATGATAGATTTCAATCTTTGCAGTTCCTGCTGCCATAGTTTAAAAACATGAAAAATAGTCTTGAGTTGAAACCCAGTCAAGCCGAGTTGACTCGAAAACTCAAAGTGAGTTTTTCCAATTTTCTTCTGTAATATTTAGTATTTTAAATATATAAATTATGTTGAGAAGCGCCAAGTCAGATGAGTTTCCCCGAGTTTTCTTGGGTTCTGATTGAGTCACAACGAAATTGAGTTTTTTCGAGTCTCGGTAAAAGCTGGTCATGTTGAGTCGACTCGGGTAAGCTGAGTCAAGTTCTAAATTACACGTTGCACTTCAATACTGAGCGAATGTTCATTGTTAGTAGGGCCAAGTGCGGGAATCGTTGTTAACACGCATATTAAAAATAAAATAGTTAAAAAAATGAAAATGAGGAAAGATATATTGTAGTAGGTGTATCCAGCCCCTGACTGTGGGGCCCACTGTGAGGTATGTGCACTACATCACTCCGTTCATCCATTTTGAAAGTTCATTTTATGATTTGATCCCAAAAATGAAGCAAAAATCCAAATCTTAGCTGGACCATATCACGGGAAATAACGGGATTAAATACCCACCGTTAAAACTTCTTGGGGCCATGTTTATTTTCCATCCAATCTGTTGATAAGGTCACAAATACGGCCCTGAATGTTTATTTTCCATCCAATCTGTTGATAAGGTCACAAATACCTGAATGAAAGGAGCACACAAATATCATCTTGATCCAAAACTTTCATGGCCCGTAAGCAGTTTTGGTCGATCACCACCATTTCCTGTGGCATGGTCCACTTGAAATTTAGATCTACTTAATTATTGGGATCATGCCCTAAAATGAACTTTCAAAACAGATGGACAGCGTGGATGTAAGGAACATCCATCAAGATGGGCCCCACAGCCATGGATCCACCCACCTCGGGATCCACACAAAGCCGGGCCAGTAGTACGCCTGACCCAAAACCTATGCAACAAAATAAAAACTGTAACCTAAAAAATTAAGAAATAATTGAAGATTATGTAGTTAAAACTATCATAAAAAAAGAGTTGCTGGTGTTGTAAAATTCAGCAACTAAAAAGAAAAATGCCCAAAAATCAAAGGGTTAGGATGATTCCATTAATGTGACTTTTTTGCATCATGGCCTGGCTATAGTGGTAGGGTATAAATGGACAGTCTAGACACAGATGTTTAACTGTCCACCTTGTCATTTAAAAGCTTTGGAATGTTGCTACTGTCCAAATGAAGGTGGACAGTCAAAATCATTGGTTCGAAACCGTCCAAAAAATAAAGTTCCAACGTGCAAAATTCAGACGATAGAGACATAGAAGCAGAAAAATAAAGGTCCAATGTGCAAAAATCAGACGATAGAGATGTAGAAGTGGAAAAATAAAAGTCCAATGTGCAAAAATCAGACGATGGAGACATGGAAGAGTAAAAATAAAGGCACAATCAGCAAAAAATCATTGGATGGGGATGTAGAAGCTTACATAGCATATCTGCTGTTGTTCTTCCATTGCAGAATCTCCCAGAAGGGCCTTGATAGAAATCAATACCATAAGGGAGGTAATTAGACTTTGCTAAGGAGATTAGGTTGTTGTTGTTTCCATTATCAACTAAGGAATCTCCAAACACAAACATGGCTGGAACTTGAACTGAACCAACTACCCCAAATGAGTTGTAGATGAACATGGAGACTGTGAAAAACCAGTAGGAAAATGCGATGGTTGTGGGACTTGAGCTTTGTGTTGCCATTTAAAAAAAAAAATAAATTCAGAAAAAAAAAACTTGAATTGATTGAAGGCAAAGATCATGTGATGTTGGGTAGTGAATATAAAGGGGGTGGAAGTTGAAAAAAGATGGACTGTTTTGAAACGGCTAGGATGGAATCAGTCCATGAATTCTTGCTTTTCAATGGCCCTTTTTTGCTTATTTTCTTGCAGGTTTGGGGTGGTTTTGTTACTTCTTTTTTGTTTCTTCTTTGGTGCAATACATACCATAGTTTGCAAACCAGGATTCGTTGGGTGACTCGGTCAGTCACCAGGTGAGTTCACCAGGTGAGTACTGAGTTGACCATGTGAGTTATTTTTAATTATTTTATGCATATTTATATACATTGGGTGAATAGGATCTAATCTTCCTCCTTTTTCTCTTGTTTCTCATCTTCTTCCTGATCCTCTTCTCTAATCTAAATAAATAAATAAATAACATTTTCAAACTCAGCTGACTCGTTGAATGGGACGATTCAATTGAGTCATAATTAGTTAACCCGGAAAACAAGGTTTGAGCTGAGGGTTACTTGGTTTTTTCAAAGCCTAAGAGCTGGGCAGAATCCGACCCGATCCGATCAATAGGCCAGGATCGGGTCAGTTCGAGTAGGCCCACTTAGATCCGAACATACATCGAGTAAAGTTTGGATCAGTGGCCGATCTAGACCGATCCGATCCGATCCGATTCGGTCGGGTACTATATAATTAATATTTAGTTTTTTATTTTCATTTTTTTACTACCTGCCTCATTCGAATGAAGCCCTAATCCCTCCATTCTCTTTTTCTACCCAAACGAGGGCGCCGCACCCACTTATCTCTCCTCCTTTCTCTCCCTCTTTCTTTCCCGATTTCCTTCATCTGCTTCTTTCTCTCCTCATTTCTCTCATTCTTTCTCTCTCGATTTTTCACATCTCCTTTTTTCTCTCCTCCTTTCTCTCACTCTCTCCCAATCTTGATTCAACCCAGCCTGAATCGACTAGATAGACTCAACTCGATCACGCTCGATTCGGTTTCCAGACCAAGTCAGACTCGGTTCGGGTCAGGCCAGCAAGGATTCTGATGTAGAGAGAGTTGCGGACAGTTTCATGGCCAAGATGGATCAGAAAAGGCCCGGTCAATGACAGAAGTGATCTGGACCGTCGGACCTTAGATTGGACGTATCTCGCAATCCGGAATGAGTTAGCTGACGTAAAATATATGATTTTGGGGTAGAACGAGCTACTTTAGCTAACCAACCCCGCTACGCCGGGTTACGACGCCCGAAATTGCGAAAAACCCCCGGATCGACGGTCGTTTCCCTATTTTAATTTCATTTTTACTATAAATATTAAGTTTTAGTTTGATTATAACTCTTCATCCGTCGGGCTTTAGGAGTTGCTCCCAACGTGAAAAGAGCTTAGAATAATTAGGAGAACGGTTTGGTGAAGCCAAATAGGGCACTTACTATTTTTGGCTGAAAACCTTGCGCACTAGTAGACATCACGACCATCTATAAACAGTAAGTTTACTATTTATAGTAAGTCGCGATTTCTAGGAGTTTTAGTTGTAGTTTGATTCTGATTTCTTTCCCATTGCTTGGTACCCCTATTTAAAGGGTTGTGAACTCATTTTTATGAATTCATTAATCAATTTCGAATTTATTAGAATTTAATTCTATTTTCTGCTTTCTTCCCTCATGGATTCGAGAAGTCTCTGCGAGGAGTCCAGAGAAGTTCCATGGATTCGGAATAGTTATCCTCTTGAGGAAGACGGTGCTCGACCTCACGTCCTCCCCTACGTCAGATTCGGATCGGATCGAGTCAGCCCTGCTGGATTCGGTTCTGGATTGGATCGAGTTTGGATCAGGTTCTTGAAAAATCAGATCGGGTCGAGTTAGACCCAGTCCGGTCCGACTCAACTTGATGCCCACCTCTACCTATGACCAGGCGGGTTGTTTGGGCAACTTCCGAGTTGTACTGATCTAACATGGGCTCTGTGGGGGCCCACCGTGATCTATGGGGTTTATTCGTGCTGTCCATCCATTTTGAGACATTATTTTAAGACATGACCCAAAAAATAAGGCAGATCTAAAGTTCATGTGGACCACACATTAAGGATTGAACGCCCACCATCTTGCTATTAAAGTGACATCACCAAGTTTTGTGGCCCCCATGATGTGTGTGTTGTATCCACACTGTCCATCCATTTGGAGATGTCATTTTAGGGCTTGAGACTATAGTGAGGCAGATCCAAAACTCAAGTGGACCCACCACATAAAACAGTGGGGATTGAATGCCTACTATTTCAAACTTTTGGGGAGCGAAAGAAGTTTTCGATCAAGTTGATATTTTCGAGTTTTCTCTTCGTTCATGTCTGTTTGAACTTATAAACAGGTTGGATCTCAAATAAACATCATGATAGCCCTAGGAAGGTTTCGATGGTGGGCATAACTGTTCCACTGTTTTTTATTTTTTTATTTTTGTAATGGGGTCCACTTGAACTTTGGATCTGCTTCATATTTGGGCTCTTGCCCTAAAATGATCTCTCCGAATGGATGGACGGTGTGGATACAACACTAAATCATGGTGGCCCCACAGAACTTGGTGGCGTCACTTCAGCAGCGGGATAGACACTAGACACTGAAGCGGTCGGTACGGGCAGAAGCGTTGAGTGGCCACTGTGATAAACGGGTTTTATCCACACCATCCATCCATTTTTCCATATCATTTTAGGATACAAGCACAAAAATTAGACAGATCCATGGTTCAAGTGGATCACACAGTGGAGATTAAACGGCTACCGTTGAAAACTTCTTGGAAGCCACGGAAGTTTTGGATGAAGCTGATATTTGTGTTGTCCATGTATATGTGACCTCATTAACAGGTTAGATGGGAGGCAGATTGCGTACTGAGTAACTCAGTACGACTAAGCTTTCTCAGTAAACTCTGTAGGGTCCACTGTGATTTATGTATTTTATCCAATCCGTCCATGCATTTTACCAGATGATTTTAGGGCCTTGTCCCAGAACTGAAGCATATAAAAATCTAGAATGGACCACACCACAGGAAACAGTGTGAATTGAATGTCTACCATTGACAATTTCTTGAGGGCCATAGAAGTTTTGGATCAACCTTATATTTGTTGTGTTTACATTCATCCATGTTTGTGTGATCTTATGAGAAGGTTGGATGACGAATAAACATCACTGTGAGGCCTAGCAAGGTTTCAACGGTAGAAATCATTATTTCCACTGTTTCCTGTGGTATGGTCCACTTGAGCTTTGGATAAGCTTCAATATTTGGATCAACCTCTGAAATGAGCTGGAAAAATAGATGGACGGTGTGGATAAACCACATGCATTCACAATGGGCCCAACAGAGTTTACTCAAAACAATAAGGGCCGTTTGTTTTTTCAATAAATTGGTGTAAATCAATGTAAAAAATAATTATTACATTCTTTCACAGTTTGGAGACGAGTGAGTAATTTTAGTTGAAACGGTTCAAAAATGTTGACTTAAATTCATGGGCACCATTATAATGTATATAATATATTTGTGTCGTCCATCTGTTTTATTAGAATATTTTGAGACTTTATCCGAAAAAATTAGGAAGATGTAATGTTCAATTGGCTCACATGAAAGGAAATAGTGGATTTAATTTGTCCACCGTTGAAAGTTGATTCTTTTATTGGGCCCACGTTGAGGTTTATTCACCATCTAATCCATTCATAAGGTTACATGGACATGGATAAGTGAAAAATATAAATATAAACCTGATCTAAAATTTCTAAGGGCCACAAGAAGTTTTTAATGGTAGATATTTAATTCTCATAATTTCGTGTGGTGTGGTCCACTTGACTTTTGGATTTGCCTAATTTTGGGGTCATGCTTTAAATTCATTTGGCAGCGTGGATAAGCCACACACATTATGGTGGCCCCATATTTATTTTACGAATTCTTTGGTTTGAGTGCTTAAAAAGTAACCGGTCCAGTCAACATCGGGGAAGATGAAGGTAATTACCATGGTAAGTAATGATTACTCATTTACAACATAATCACACTTGAGCCAGATAACCAAACAGGCCCTAAGAGCCTTTTAAGTAACTCAGTACGCAATCCGATTTCGGTCAGATAGCAAATAAGCATCACGGCAGGCCCTGGGAAAGTTTCAACAGTAGGCGTCATTATCACCAAATTTTCCTCTGGTGTGGTCCACTTGATCCTTGGACCTTCCCGATTTTTTGGTGTTGGATACTAAAATAATATGTCAAAATGGATGGACGGTGTGGATAAAACCCATACATCACGGTGGACAATCAGAGCCCCTGCCCTCGGGAGGGGTAGTACCGTCCCTGTGAACAGGCCGGGCTAATGGATGTTGGAGGCCCAGCCACCCAGATGAAATCTTTGGGCCCGCCTATTCAAAAGTTTCCATCGGCTAGGCCTAGGCCGGCCAATAGTCAGCCATATTTGAATGTAGAGGTTTGCTAATCTCACACGTGTGTATAAGAAGGCCCATGTACCAGGGGTCCCAATGGTCAGGTCGGGTCCGATCCATTTACAAAATGCCCAAGAAATGTGGCCCAAACCAGGCCACAACCCATTACTATTTGGCTCAGCTCACTTGCTTAAAATCATCAAGCCCAAGCACGACCTAACCCAACCCATCTAATTGAAATCAATCAGGCTCGACCAACCTGACCAGATGTAGCATGGCCCAATTCGGAAATAGGCGAAAAAGGCATTCCCAACCCGGCCCAGTTAGTGGATATATCACTACATGCATGCATTATGTCTTTACGCTCTATACTTCTTCTGGTTTCTTTCAGGTTTCGGACTGGGTCAGGTCTGGGTCTATATGCGTGGGTAGGGTAGAGCTGCACCCAAGCTCGACCCACGTACTTGAATGGCTCACATTGTTTAGCCCAAGCACGACATGCTCCCGCCTCATCTAAAATCAACACCCTTGTGCCTCTATCTTACTTGTTCATTTTCATCGAATGGTTGACAGAGGCCCACTTTAAACTCCATATATATATATATATATATATATATATATATATATATATATATATATATATATATATATATATATATATATATATATATATATATGTGTGTGTGTGTGTGGGAAATGGTACTATGAGGTCGACCTCATGGGAACTTCCGATGAGGTCAAGCTGTGTGGGCCCTGTCATGATGTGTATTGAACATCAACACTGTATTTGATGGGTTCCCTTTAGTTTTTACGGAACTTAGGTGGGTCATACCATCTAAAACAATATGAAGACATGCCTAAAGTATATAAAAGTACTTGGTGGGGCTCACCTGAGTTTTGGATGCAGCTGAAACTTGCTCTGACCCCTCGTCCAAGTGGGACACACACAATGGATGGACTGGATTTTCGAACCACATTTTGTTAGGCCCAATAAATGATTATGAATATTTTAATGGAGGGTAAACCCTCTCAACAGTTGTATGTGGTGTGGCCCACCCAAGTCTTGGATTGAATTGATTTTTAAGAGCGTGTCCCACCACAGAATGGTGCACCTGACTGACGGGGTAAATGTTCTACACACATCACAGTGGGGCTCACACAGCTCGACCTCATATTACCATTTCCATATATATATATATATATATATATATATATATATATATATATATATATATAAGGTTCTATATGGTCGAGCTCAGGGGAACTCCCCATGAGGTCGAGCTGTGTAGGCCCCACCATGATGTATGTCGAACATCTACCCCATCAGTCAAATGCACTATTCCATAGTGGGCCTAGGGCTTAAAAAATCAAGTCAATCTGTGACTTGTGTGTGCCACACCACATACAAAAGTTGAGAGGGGTTGCCCTCTATTAAAACATTCATAATCATTTTTTTGGCCCATCGAGATGTGGTTCACAAATCCAGCCCATCCATTATATGTGTCCGACTTGAATGAGGGGTTAGACCAAGTTTCAGATGCATCAAAATTTCAAGTGGACCCCACCAAGTGCTTTTATATGTTTTAGGCATGTCTTCACATGATTTTAGATGGTATGGCCCACGAGAGTTCATACGGCTGATTTTTGGGATATACCATAATTTAAAGGGGACCCATCAAATGCACGGTGTTGATGTTCGACATATATTATGGTGGGGCCCACACAGCTTGACCTCACGGGGAGGTCCCATGAGCTCGACTGTATATAACCTTTTCCCTGCACACACACAGGGAATGGTACTAGGAGGTCCACCTCATGGGAAGTTCCCATGAGCTTGAGCTGTGTGTGCCCCACTGTGATGTGCGTTGAACATCTATACCATCAGCCATATGCACCGTTCCATGGTAGGCACGGGCTTAAAAATCAGGTCAATCCAAGACTTGGGTGAGCCACACCACATACAACAGTTGAGAAGGGTTACCCTCCCATTAAAACATTCATATTCATTTATTGGGCCCACCGAGATGTGGTTAACAAATCCAGCCCATCGATTGTGTGTGTCCCACTTAGATGAGAGGTCAGACCAAGTGCTTTTATTTATTTTATTCATATATTCACATGATTTTAGATGGTATGGCCCACCTAAGTTCCATGTACGGCTGAATTTTGGGATATCTAATAAACTAAATGAGACCCATCAAATTCATGGTGTTGATGTTTGACACACATCACTGTGGGCCTTCACAGCTCGAGCTCATGGGAACTTCCCATGAGGTGGACCTCATAGTACCATTTCCCATATATATATATATATATATATATATATATATATATATATATATATATATACATATATTAGAGATACATGGCACAAGTTGGATAAGAGAGGTCCAGGTTAGATTATTTGGGCTTTTACATCTTGGCCCAAGCATGTCCCATGGGCCTAAATACCTGCCCAGCCAAAAGCCCATGGGCTGGCTCATCCTAGTGACAGTCCTACACCTTATGAACCGGTTAGACATGTATACATAATCCAGGTTGGCACACATTGTCGAGTGTACATTTATGGGGTCGACCAAAATAGATTCTGCACCATCCAAAGTTAGGCTAGTGATTTGAATGGCTTAGATTGCCATAACTACGCCATGCACGCACTTGTAATAACATACACCGTATGCCCTTGCTTTTATTGGGCCTGAATATGGATATGCTGGGCCAAAAGCCCACACCAAACAATATATTAATATAATGGATGATTGGGTGGGCCATATGCTTGGTTGATGAATAATTTTGATTGAAACAAGTGTCACATAGAGAAACAATAATTCTCGGAAGTTACTAAACAAACACTCACCTATTGTACCTTAGGTATATATATATATTTACTATGCGCTCGAGTGTAAAGCGAATGTCCGTGTGTGTCGAGCTGGTGGGCCACCACACCGTGATGCATTTCGAAAATCAACACCGTCCACCAGATGCACCATTCAATAGTGGACCTGTACGGACCAAAATAATCAATTAGTGACTCAGGTGGACCACACCATCTAAAACTATAAGTATACATGCTAAAAACATATAAAAGCACTGGTGGGACCCACATGAGTTTTTCATGTACCTGAAACTTTGTCTGAACTCTCATTCAAGTGGGACACACATAATGGATGGGCTGGATTTGCAAAAAACATCTCGGTAGGCCCTCAAAAATGGTTATGAATGTTTTAATGGTGCACAGCCCCTCTTTACTTCTGTATGTGGTGTGGCCCACTAAAGTAACGGATTGACTTGATTTTGGGCCGTCCAGGCTCATCATGGAATTTTGCATCTGATGGACGGTGTTGATTTTCGAAAGGCATCATGGTGGGGCCCACCCAGCTCAACCTCACGGACGACCGCTTTACGCTCGAGCGCATAGTACCTTTTCCCTCTATATATATATATAAAACTTATCTTTAACCGAGTTGTCACGGCACCTTTAGCTTATTAGGGCATGAAATGGGCTTAGGGCTTAAGGGCCTGGTCAGGGCCAACCTTATCGCAGCCTATTGCCAACCCTATGATCACTTTTTAAGATTTTTTTTTTTTTTTTTTTCTGTCTAAAGGAAACTTTTTATGTGAATCAGCCTTGCTGGTTGTACTCTGTCGTGTTCAGGTAGGTTATTATCCATCTCATCATTTTCATGCATTGTGACATGTCTACATCATCATTGACATTGTCAACATTGCTGGCTGTGATGATGTGGCCCAATCACATTGCAACAAACATGAATTATGACCCTTGTGCCATGTAAAGGATCTGGATTTTACTTGCTCAGGATGTGACGGTTGGAGTATTCATTGACGTGGATCGAAGACTTCGTTTAGATGAGTTCCACTAGTCTATAGGTGCGCCATCCTGTTTTTGTGTTGGGTCCCAAAAATAAAGGTGGTTAGAAACTCATGAGAGCTACACCATGGGGAGCAATTGATATGGGAAATCCCACCATTAAAATGGTCCAAATCATGTATGGAGTGGTGTATATATACCGCCCAATCCACTAAGTTGATCTGATGTGCCACATCATTATGTATGGATTGTCCACGTCAAGGCATTACAAAACTCATGTGAGCCACACCACACGAATTTATTCCTTTTAGGGGTAATCTTAATCCATTCCCTACCGATGAACCTACGTGACTATTTTATTGGACTGATTTTTAAGATCCATGGTGAAAAGATGGTGGCGCATTTGATGGACACAGTGGATATGATGCATGTTGTTTTTCCACAAGGTGCATGGTTAGTTATACATATGCTCTTGGAGCATGCAGAATCTAGCCACCCAAGTACTTATTCTATCCAACATTATTAAAGTATCTTTATATGCATTAATAGCCATTTTCTAATGACTTGAGCTTTTAAAGAAATTGATTGTTTGACATGGTAATAGAGCTTTGAATATTGAAAACAACAACGTATATTTATCTAATATATTCTCGATACACTTGAAAACAACAGCATATATTTCTCTAATATATTCTCTCACACATGGAGGTGTATCGAGTCAAGCTGTGTCATAGCTCGAACTCGGCTCGGCTCGGCTCGGTCCTTGAGCTTGATTGGCCAGCTCAGCTTGATTCGGTCAGTAGCTAGGGCTAGTTCGAGCCGAGTTCAAGCCAAGATCGAGCCTCTGCAACATTTTTTTAAACACACGGAGTACACATTCAATTTCTTACAGAATGTAAAATAGCAGCATCGATTTACAGGTATTTCATCAAATGCTTAGTAGGCAATATAAAAATTAAGATACACGGGTATTTGTTTCATATCTATACCTTCCTTGCCACCAGCCGACACTTTGTTAAGTCATTCCATCAAACACTTACTAAGCAACATTAATATCAAAATAACCGAGTCACTGAACTGGTTCAATCCAAGTTCGATTCGAGTTGGGGTTCGATCCGAGTCGAGTCGAGCTCGAGCAAGCTCATACTCGACTCGAAATTTTTTCAAGCTAAAAAATTCAGTTAGATTCAGCTCTAGTTTCAAACAGAATCGAATCAAGCTTTTTCAAGTCAAGTGGAGCGAGCTAACTTGGTTAATGTACAACTCTACTTGCATAGTGTTTGTGGTGTGAATTGTAATATACATTGATACACCATCCTCTAACTACTGGCACGGGATATCTACCCAATAGGCCCCACCATAAAGATCACTTGCAATAAAAATCAGGCTAGCTTGTTCATCCGGGCGGGCTATTCTGGTCCAATGCCAATCGTACACTCACCGGTAAGTCGTATTTTCACCGTAGATAAGGATGTAAGAGTAACGTCCTCTTGCGATGGATGTTTCAACCGCTGAGATGACGTTATTCCAGACCCTTGTGTCCCATCCAACTTGCAACTGGGGGTTTAGAGCCTAGCCCTCTCCTAGAAAATGTCAACGTAGGTCTCTCCTTCCAATCATCCATGACCAGACATGACTCTCCCTCACTCACCTCAGGCATGTGGCTGGGCTTTAAAGATTCTTTCTATCATTTCCAACTAGCCTACCTCTAGTATTAGGTATTTGTCATGGACGGCTGAGATGACTCCATTCTCAAATGATGTGATGCACCTGTCCCATTTCAGATGATTGATGCACTTCACCAATGCCTTCTATAATTGCACACACTTGCATATAAAGTTAGTACTGTACATCTGTACTCAAAATGAAATGAGGGAAAAAACCCATAGTTTCTATTTATTAACAGATGATCCAAAGCGTCCATTTATTTGATGTAAGAGGTGGACCTTTCATTCTCCCAAGCAGCCCATAACAAAACCCTATTGTTGAATTGGCCCTACCAGAAAGGAATCTAGATAATTGTATGGCTGGCTGTTCTCTTTCTCCAGTGTGTGAAATTAGGATTGAGCGTGCGTTTGGTACCATCTACCAAGAAGTATGAACTCGTGATTGGTATAACTTCTGTGAGGGATCCAAACCGTTCAATCTGTAGACCATCTGCAGCCAGAAGATTGCTCTGACTGGAATCTCACTACCACCCAATCCACCATCATGATCACGAAAAATTGATAGCAACAGTCCAGACAAACTAGTATAAAGGTCCAACGTTTTGAAACAGAGAATGTTACCATATTGAGTTGGGTCCATCCATGAGAAGATGGCCCATCAATTGGTGAGCTCGGATCTTGTCAATCTCATCAGCAATGCACACTCATCTCAGCCTCATGCTGTGATCTAGTGCTGAATCATGTAAAACAGGGAAAGGCATGGCCCTCAACAGAACATCCACCCTAAGTTGGGGAACTTAGGAAAGGTATGAATGGCTGAGGATAAATGGCTTAAAGTTGAGATGAAAATCAACCAAAGTCCACATAAAAAAAACTCCACACATACAATGTATATGGCCATAAGTGGGCCACACCACATGTGACACAAGTAGCACTTTTGTGTTAGGTCTTCTCAGTGGAAATATGTGATAAGGACTGGCTAGAGTGGTGCATTTTAGAATCCATCACATCCTCTGTTACAGTGGGCCGCTTCGCCTAGCGGCAACGAGCGGTTCTGACGATCTTAACGCTATTTGGGCCTAACTTGATTGGATTTCAATGATGGAACTTTGCAATTGAAATGCAGTCAATGCGACTTGTCGTGCGGTGCCACCGGCACGCAATGACGGTATTTGATGGGGCCCACCTTGTTGGTTTGGTGCATGTATATTCCAATGATCTTTGATGTTAGGAATCTCAATGGGCTGAGGTAGTCCATTGATTCATTGGGCCCACCCTTATCTAATCCAATTTGGGCTTCTATATCAGGTTCATTGTTTAGGCCCTGAATTTGGGAATAAAGCAATGATGGGGTGAAACCATTTGCTCTTGTGTGAAGATCACCTAGACTAGTTGAGCCTTTGGGTGGGCCACACTATTCAAAATCAATGGACGGTGAAAATTGAAACATGAACTGAGTAATGTGGTGATTAATCCTACATCCTTGCCTTAATTAGGCTAGTCCACCCATTTATTTTGTGAACTATAGCACATTTGATTACCAGACTGGCCTATTTTTTTCGGGTTAAGGGCATACATACAGTTGTATATTCTTAAATCGATAGATGATATGATAGGCAGATTACCTGTTAAGATCCATCCTGTGTTTTGTACATCTGATTTTCTAATTGTAACACGCACACAATGTGGGTCCCATCATTTGATGGATGGCTTGAATCTCCTGTGACGCAGGGATGAACGTGATGAGATCAATCACCGACCCACCGTCTTCCTTAAGGATAACTACCCCAAATCCACGAAGCTTCTCTGGACTCTTCACAAAGACTTGTCGAATCGACGATGAAAAAGCAAGAAAAATAGAAATAAATTCTATAAAATTGGTAATTTGATTGATGAATGAAATAAACGAGTTCACAACCCTTTAAATAGGGATACTAAGTAATGAAAGAGATTTCAAAATCAAACTACAACTAAAACACATAGAATTCGTGTAATGCCCTAAAAATCGGGGGTCGAGCAAAGCTCAACTCCCGAGTTCCAACGCATCACTTATGCAACATAGATAATGATGTTTGAATGTTGACCATATTAGTGCCTTAAACATGAGTGAGATTACACTAAAATAACATATCATACTCCAGAATGAAGATAATCAAGCAAGCGGAAGACTGAGATAGATATATAAAATATATATATGTTTCACAACCTCCCGAGTATGAATGTGCTATAGGGCTAAATATATATACATGTGTTTGTTTCAAAATGTACAAAATATCAAAATATAAATGTTCAACTAATCCAGTATCCCTGTAATCCCGGTGACACAGCTCTAGGTCTACACAGACTCGCCTGAGAGCTGAACGTAGGAGAACTCCTCCTCCTCATAAAAAAAGTCCAGCTCCGTCATGTAAGCCTCATCACAACCTGCATCTAAATCAGAGTCTGGTTGGTGTTTTAAAACACCATCCTCGAGTAGGAGTGAGTGATCAACTCAGTGGTACTATAAGGTAAAGGTTAACATGTTAACAATTCAATCAAACAGTAATGATAAAGCAATATAACAAACATTTTCTAACTACTCTGGTTAATGCAGGAATGATATGCGTAATGATGCATGCCCTCGCCTGCATTCCCTTAGCGACATCATCTCACGATCGCGCATGTCAAACTCCCTAAATGTGCGCTTCCTCCCCAAAGTACATGTAATGTGGTACATGAACGTGTTAGCCAAGTAATTTATTAGGCTTATTCATACAATAGGTTCGGGAAGCTAAGGTCCTCCCTTTATATCATTTACCCAAACAATGATCCATATAGGGTCGTCAATCCTAGTTAATCACATACGATAGACAAGTTGTAAGGCATCACCCCTGATGAACAACAGTGGATAGGTAAGTTCACGAGTTTACATCGAGGTCACTACGGAGAGGCTCGTCACCTCAGCGTAGGCCTAATTTATACTCGAGGTCACCACGGGAGGCTCGTCACCAGAACGTAGGCCGACAACTCGAATACGGTGTCACATACACCACCATATTCGGTTCACAAGTTTGAGTTGCTCACTGGTCACAACGGGGAGGCTCGTCACCCTAGTGTAGGCTGACAGCTTGACCACGGTGTCCCATACACTACCATGCCCAGCTCATGAGTCTTAGCGGATTTTGGTACCATGGTTAAATAAGCTTTACATTGGTAAGTGGTACCTTAGATTCAAGCAGTAGTGTCCATATATGGTAAACACACAATAGGCCAATCGGGTTAACTGACAAATGCGATTGGTACGAGCGCATGTTGAATTAATCGACATGGAGCGCATAAGCACTCCATGTGGCCTAACCATTGTCGACAATCATCGTACGAATCGGATTCATCAAACGTATCAAATGTGGTGAAACTATTTCGGCCACTCACTAAGGAACCGTTACCGATTGCCTGGACTATGTAGTAGTCCCAATCATACTCAGGTGCAATAGGCAGTTACATATGTTAATCATAAAAACATTTGACGAATAATTCAAGCATAATTTCCATTGAGCATTTTATCGAACATATTAAACATATAGTTATTATACATGTGCATTTCAACTATAAATCACGTAGTAGCAATTTACATTTCATGAAAGAAACTATAACTGTGGACAAGGTAGTTGTAACGCCCTGAAAATCGGGAGTCGAGCATAAACTCCACTCCCGAGTTCCAACGCATCATTATGCAACATAGATAATGATGATGAAATGTTGTCTGTGTTAGTGCATTAAACATGAGTGAGATTACATCAAAACAACATATCATACTCCGGAGACAGTTAAATTATGCAAGCGGAAGAATTGTGATAAATATATAAAGTATATAAACTGTTGTAAGTCTTCAGAGTGTGAACATGTTACCAGGTTAAATATATACATGTATACTTTCCAAAATGGACCAAAAATGAATATACATGTGTGTTTTAAAAAGATAAAATAGCAAGTGTAAGGGCATCTAGTCAACATCCTAGAAGTCCCCGTCGATCAGGCCACGACTCACATAAACCCGCCTGAAAATTGCATGAAAGAGAATGCCTCCTCATCATCCTCATAGTCCGGCTCCGCTTCGTAGGCATCGCCTTCACCTGCAACTAAGACAGGGTCTAGTTGGTGTGTACAACACCATCTCCTAACGTGGGAGTGAGTGATCAACTCAGTGGAATCATAAAGCAAAAGTTAACATGTTATCAATTTAGTCAAGCAGTAATGATAAAATAATACAATCAAACATCCCTAAGTACTCTTATTAATGCAGGAATGATATGTATAAATGATGCATGCCCTCGCCTGCACTCCCTCTGCGATTTTCATCTAATGGTCGCGCATGTCAGTAACTTCCTCAGTGCTCTCTACTTAACGCCAAATGGCACATGCAGTGTGGTGCATGAGCGTGATTACCAAGTTCTTATTAGTCCTTTTCATACAGCAGGATTGGAAAACTAAGGTACCTCCCTCATATCATTTTCCAAACAATGATCCATTCTAGGGTCATCAGTCCTAGTAAATCTCATACAATGTTGTGGTTTTAGGTCACTGCAAAGGGCTCGTCACCACGATGTAGTATAGGCCTAGTTATACTCTAGTTGCTATGGAAAGGTTCGTCGCTTCTACGTAATCTCAGAGTATGCTTGAGGTCACTACAAAGGGCTCGTCACCTTATCAGTGTAGGCCGACAACTTGAATACAGTGTCCCATACCACCGTATTCGGCTCACGAGGCTGTGTTGCTCACTGAACATTATGGGGAGGCTCGTCGCCCCAGCATAGGCTGACAACTCGACCACCATGTCCGGCTCATGAGTCTTAGCGGATCGAGGTACCAAGATTAACAGGGTTTCCATTGGTGAGTTTGGTACCTTAGGTTCAAGCAGTAGCGTCCATATATGGTGAACATACATCGAGTCAATCGGGTTACTTGACGAGCTCGACTAGCACGAGCACACGTTGAGCTGATTGACATGAAGTGCGTGAGCACTCCGCGTGGTTTAACCACTGTCAACAATCGAAGTACGGCTCGGATTCGTCAGGCACGTCTCGTGTGGCGAAATAAGATCAACTACCTATTTAAAATTTGTTACCGATTGCCTGGACTATACCGTAGTCCCAAACACATCCAATTCCAACAAGTATTCATATGAAATTGTCAAAGCAGTAATAAACACATAATTCCAATCCTACAACCATTTGAGCA
Source organism: Magnolia changhungtana (assembly GCA_030180095.1). NCBI lineage: Eukaryota > Viridiplantae > Streptophyta > Magnoliopsida > Magnoliales > Magnoliaceae > Magnolia > Magnolia changhungtana. Next base: position 15,843,796 of record JASAUF010000662.1, read on the forward strand.
TGTTGTGAAGTACAAAATACACAGGAATTCACACATGCGCATTTCATAAGTAAAGCAGACAATATGGTATAGGTTACATGGACAGATTTTTACACATAAAGAAGGCAGTTGAGAATTTTTATCTCAACACCCATATAAAGTACCTGATGCCAAGTATTTGTTCATTCAGACATTTTTACGAACACTTAGACTACACTTTTTAACATACACGACGTATGTTGGCCATAACATGTATTGGGGCAAATTCCTTCGCTAAGGAGTTGTTACACATACAACTAGTATAAACATGCGGCAATTAATCATGGCAAACACACTTTCAAATTTCATACGTATACGATCCTTTTTATAAATACATGGAATACACTAAACTCAACATAGTTCATATATATCTGAAACACGAAACAAACATCGCATTTGGCATGTGAAATAGCACCCATGTCAGTAATAAATCATTAACCGACATTGAAAGCCTTGAAAACCATAACCTATATGTTTATAGTCCGCACCTTACACCGGTAAACACGTAACGGATTCATTTTAGACACTTAGTCTTTGTCAACGGTGGATTGACAACCTATAGCATGAATTAAGTTAGCTGTTTCATAACTTACACTATCTGAAACCCTAAAATAGATTAGGGTTAGGTTTTCTTACCCAAGTACGTTGTCGGAAACGCTGGATTTGTGATACAGATAGGGTGGCTAAATGCGTGGAGCAACATGATCAAATCCTAGGATGAATCTCCAACTCTTTCTCTCTCTCTCTCTCTCTCTCTCTCTCTCTCTCTTCCTCTCTCTTTCCTTTTCTTTTCCTCTCATCTCTTTCTTAGGGTTTAAAATTCGTATGGAATATGAGAGAGAGGGTTTAAGGCCCTTATATAGGCCTAGAACTGATGGGAATGGCCCCAGGGCCATGGTATACTTAGGTCATGTCCAAAGATCGACTGTTCCGATCCAACGGAGCATTTCTGGAGCTCCCTTTTCTGCGTGTGGTTAGACTTAAGCTCCCTGGCATTGGATCTAAGTCGAGTTAAGTTTTCGGTCTGATCGGATTTACAGATCGACCGTGGCGGACCAGTTTCAGTTCAACGGTCATCGACATTCGATCAGGACCACAAGTACACTGACATGTGTTGGAAATTTCTCCTGATTCGAGTGTGTAATTAGGTTAGATTCTGATAGTCATATTTGGCCTGCAAGTGAACGACTCAATTCACTTAAATCTAAGCACTTTTCTTAAAGATATTCACGTTTCTCACACACTTTGCTACGGGCTCAAGTTGTGCGTTTCTAGACACAGTTAGGACTTGATTTTCGAGATAGTTTTCAAGCCCAATAAGGTGGTCATAACGGTATAGTTTCGCAGTAATCGGACTTTCGATGTGCGGTCCAGGTTCGATACGGAGTTTCAAGGTGCTCCCGAGAGCAACTGGGTTTAAAGATGGATCCTAAGTTTTAGGGTAATGTAGCGTCAATGATTCTGCACGTTTTGGTTCTTGCAGATCATATTTAAAGTTATTAGTACTAATTTCACAGACATTTTAGTTTAGCACTAACTAATTCTCATTTAATTTCTAAAAGATTTAGTCCTGAGTGATTTGTGCTTGAGGTAATACTCGAGTCTTTGTACGGATTTTTCTGAGATGTTACAGTAGTTGAGAATCCTATCTCAATACCCTTGTTAGAAGCAATTTTTCAATCACTTTCTTATTCAGACATTTTATCAAACACTTAGTCTACATACAACTATATACACAAGCTAAGTTAGTTATAATACATATTTTGGCAAATCCTTTCATAAAGGAGTTGTCATACACGCAACATACATGTATTCTAGATTAATAGTCATAGCAAGTATAAATCATAATTTCACCTTCATTCAAACATTTTAACAAACACATGGAATGCATTTTATATTTACATAATTCACACATGTATATTTTACTGAATACATCGTAACTAAGATCATATGGCAACAATTAAGTCAGACATAAACCATTGTCGACATTAAAAGCCTTGAAAACCATAACCTAAACATTTATAGTCTGCACATTTCGTCGGTACGCCCGTTACGAACTCGGTTCGTACACTACGCTTTCGTTTATAACATAACGGCTACCTAAATCACGAAATATGTTAGTTATTTCATCGATTCCTCTATTTGAATCCCTAAAATAAGATTAGGGTTATGATTTTTTACCCAAATCGGAGTCGATATGACTTGTGTAGCTAGATGTAGAGGCAATCTAGCGCGTGTAGTCATATGAGAGGAACTCTGCCTCGATCTCCCAAACTCTTTCTCTTCTCCTCACTCTTTTCTCTTCTTTTCTCTCTTCTCTCTCCTAGGGTTTGGAGAAAATTCGTATGGAATGAAAGAGGGATGGTTTAAGGGCATTATATAGGCCCAGAACTGGTTCAAATGGCCACAGGGCCATGGTATACTTAGGTTATAGGCAAATGGTGTTTGTTTCGGGCAAACGGGCTCATTTGGAGGCCCATTACTCACCTGCATCATGGAGTAAGTTCCCTGAGTATGGATCTAAGCCATGTTAAGGTTTCGGTTCGATCAGATTTGTGGATCGACCGCAGAGGACCAGTTTCAGTTCAATAGTCATCGTCACTCTATCAAGGCCACAAGTATATTGACATGTGCAGGGAAATTTTCCTGACCCAATGGTATAGTTTGGTCAGAATCTGACGGTCCGAAGTCTTCGATTTCGCCCGTAAGCGAATGGTCCAATTCACTTAAGTTGAGTTCATTTTCTAAGGATATTCGAGTTTCTCACACTCTTTGCTTAGGGCTCAAGTTGTGTGTTTATGGATACTATTTGAGTTCGATTTTTGCGATGGTTGCTAAGCTCAGTATGGCGGTCATAACCTTATAGTTTTGCGGTAATCGGACTTTTGACGCGCGGTTCAGGTCCGATACGGAGTTTCAATGTGCCCTCGGGAGCAACTGGGTTTTAAGATTACTCCTACGTCTTTAGGTAATTAATGTTGAGTTAGCAATTCTAATGATTTTGGGTCTTGCAGTTCATATAGATAGTGGTTTAAGCTAATCCACTGATTAATTTAGTTTAGTACTTAATTAATTTTCATCTAATTTCTAAAGGATTCAGTCATTAAGAATTTATGTATGAGGTGGTACTCGGGTCTTTGTACGAATTTTTCCGAGACATTACAATTCACAAGTTACTATAAATAGTAAACTTACTATTTATAGACGGTCATGATTTCCACTAGCGTGCAAAGTTTTCGGTCAAAAGCAGTAAGTGTCCTATTTGGCTTCACCATATTGTTCTCCTAATTATTCTAAGCACTTTTCATGTTGGGCGCAACTCCGAAAGCCCAACGGATGAAGAGTCATAATTAAACTAAAACTTACTATTCATAATAAAAATGGAATTAAAATAGGGAAACGACTATCAATATAATGGTATTTAGCAAATCCGGCTTGCACAACCCAACGTAGCGGGGTTGGGTGGCTAAAGTAGGTCGTTCTATCCCAAAATCATACAATTACGTCTGATAACTCATTCCAAATTGTGAGATAGGCCTGCTTTAAGGTGTGACAGTCTGCATCATTTCTATTGTTGACCAGACCTTTTTGGATCCATATTGGCCATGAAATTGTCCACGACCTGCTCTACATCATTGTGGATGTGTGCCATGTTGTCACATGGGTTGGTGTAGACGAGATGGATGCCTTCAACACAACATGTGCATTAAGCTAAGATCTTCAGCTCCAATCTCTTTGCAATCAAGTTGGAGATGTATAACTGCAGTAATTAAGTAGTAAGTGTCATACGAGGATAGCAGAGTTTTGTGGGTCGAAATTGAAAAAGACATGCTAAATCTGCGACTTATGAATTTCAAAAATTTTAAAAATCTTGATTTGATTGACGCTACTTTCCACGCCGAAAGATGAGAGTTGATGCATTGCTTTAACAATGTACGAAAGAAAGGGTCACATATATTTGATTATCGGGTTGTTAATAATTTCTAAAACGGTGGTTTTGATGGTTGAGATGGCATCTATTCAAGCCCTATGTGGCAACATGTCAACATGACATTGAATGTTGGTTGAATGCTGCGCATTATAGCGCACCATGGCATGCTCTTCTTTAACATCATCATCATCATCCATGTCACATCTTCTTTTCTCTGTGGAAATCCTTGCCCTCGGCCAAAGGCTAAGGAATTTGACAGTAAGTACACGATGCAAGCATTTTCGTAGCGCAGACAGAAAAAATAAAAGCTAAGTACTTTAACAAAATGTCTTTTCTAAGTATCAATGTAGTCATCAATCAACATTTCAAGAATAGCAGTATTTAAAAAGAAAAAGAAAATACACATATTGTATTGTGATTTAATTATTACTTAGGGCTTGTTTGGTTGCCACCTAAAAATGAATCAATGTCACTTCATTTAATTGATAATTATACATTAGAGACTTTTATTTATTTTTATTTTCTATTTTACTTTTTGGATACAGATTGAAGTCTCTAATAAGCCTAGCTGGAGAATAAGTTACCATCCATGTAGGGGACAACTTCTAACAATATCATATCCAAAGATCACCTATATTCTGTTATTTATTAGTGAATCTATAGTATATACTATGGTGTGGCACAATTTTATTTATTTATTTTTAACACAAGCTTGAGCACTAATAATACAATGGGTACTTGAACCTATGATCTTGTGAGTTTATCACTGAGGCATGAGTTAGGATGAGGATGAATTTTATAAATGATGATTCTGATAATGGAGCCAACTAATTAGAAGAGGTGGATATATGTTACACTCAAATAATAGATTGGAAGTCATTTAATGGATGGACGGTAAGTTATGGTCGAAGACGTTGCACTTGAGACAAAAGACCATACGAGTCACTTAAGGGATAACTTCCAACTTATTAAGTGCATGCAACATCTAACTCATGCAATAGCTTGGCTCCGCCATGAGGAATACCTTGTGCCAAAATCAGCCATATTCAATCGTTTAGTTGTCCACACTTTAATTTTCTATTTATTAATGGCTTACACATTGTTTTCTAAAGTGTGGCCCACTTGATGAGTGTATAGATCTTCTTTATCTATTAGTTCATCCTCATGTCTGAGTGATGGATTCAATGTTGCATGCGTGTAACATTACAAGTTGGGTGGACGACTTGTGTCCATATATGGATATTTCATTTGAAAAAGACATCCATATAGGGAGACAATATCCAATATTTTTCAATATTTTCCAACCTTTAAAAACCCATACCGACAAACCCCAATAAGTATCTACTATCGATCTAACCGTCCATTAGGTCCAGCCCACTCTCCATACACCACTCTGGTAAAACTAAACCATTGGATGTGGTTCGACCCTTTAGCTGACATAAGATCGAACCTTTGATCTCAAAAGAACAATTCACGTGAGTTCCTACCATAAATGCTCCATTAAACATGCATGCACATGCACCCACATTCAATACCCACCTTATGCACATGTATTGATTGTGGTTGTCTGCACATGTACATTGAATGTGGACCGTCTACAAATTTTTTTTAACCGTCCATTGACGGTGGTTTTTATGTTAAATCAACTTCATGGTGGACCCCATCTTATCGACCGGTCGGATTAGTACATGCCTCACCCACCTCCAGATAAGTGATTGACTGGTCCCTGCTATATATTTCAAAAAGCGACCAAATGAAACTAACGCTCATTTCTTTTCAAACGAGACTTGAATAAAGCATCTGTGATGTGGCGTCTCTTTCTGTTGCCGACACATGTTTTCACACGTGTCAATATGGAACACGTGTGTTTGAACAGATCTTTCCATTAGAATTGCTACATTGTTTAGATCTTCTAGCCTTACAATCAGGCCATTTCACATGTCAGGTGGGCCACAGCAGGAAGAATAAATGAACGGCCAAAAAATGTTCTAATTGTCAGTTTATGCTGTGCTATCTGGCTTACCTGATGAGAGAAATTGTCCCGTTTTTGGGGCAGAAGATCTAATATTTTTTTTGAACAGGATGGAAGGTGTGGATCTTGCACACGTGATCCATATTGGTACGTATGGATGGTCAAGGCTCACCCGGATGTAGAATTAGGAAACCCGACATTACTTATATTTTCCCTTGTCTGGACGTACATGTTTATCTTATAACAATTTACACGGTTTTTTTTTTTTTTTTTTTTAACAAGTGGGTCCATGGTTCAGTAATCTAGACGGTTGATCTATTGTGTCTCTCCATGGATGGATCATGGACCAAAAGAACTCTTTGATAGAGTAATCTTAACTTTTCCAGTTGTAGCTTACACATAGATGGTTAAGAAGAGCAACCTTTCATATTCAACTGAAATGGTCGAAGATTGATATCTGGGTTTTCATGTCTTAGATATTCATGAGGCATTTTCCATTGAAAGTGGGACATAGCAGATCAATGGTTCTGGATTATGAAACCATTTGGGTCATGTGGCATGCCACGAAGTTGGATTGCGTACTGAGTAACTCGGTAGGCTTTTATCGTACTGAGTAAACTGTTTTGGGCTCAATGTGAATGCATGTGGTCTATCCACGCCGTCCATCCATTTTTCCAGATCATTTCGGAGGTAGAGCCCAAAATTAAAGTATATCCAAATCTCAAGTCGACCACACCAGAAGAAACGGTGGGAAAAAATGATTTCCACCGTTGAAACCTTCCTAGGCCCCATAGTGTTGTTTATTCGTCATCCAACCTGTTCATAAGATCACATAGACATGGATGAAGAGAAAACACAAATATCAGCTTGACCCAAAACTTCCGTGGCTCCCAAGATCTTTTCAATGGTAGACATTCAATGCACATTCTTTCCTGTGGTGTGGTCCACTTGAGCCTTGGATATGCTTCATTTCTGTGACATAATTTCTAAAATTATCTCGTAAAATGGATGGACGGGGTGGATAAAATACATAAATAACGGTGGGTCCCACAGAGTTTACCTGAGCGTAGGCAATCTGCTTCCTCATGCCACATGACCCATGGGCCATAGCTGATCAGGTGGTATGGCTAAAACGTTACTGGTAATAGTTACTGGGCCCATCTCGCTCAAGAGTTGTGGATCAGGTCCATCAAACATGTATTGCTAAATGAGATCACATAGATGCATGTTTCACCATAAAATTCCTCAAGAATTCTAATTTTAAAAGTGGAGTCCAAGCATTGTGGGGCCCATGTGGTGAACGTGTCTGACATCCAAACATTCCAACTAGTGGACCACACCGTGTTGATCAGACGAACAAAAATAAAATAAAAATAAAAATCAGGACAATCAAACCATCAGGTGGGCCACACTAAAACAACATACCGCACTTAAAAGCCCAAAATTCATGTGGGACCTACCGAGATGGCGTCGGCGTATCTGTTGGACGGGATGGATGTCATGCACACACCATATGGCCCACACAATAGTCGACTCCACCATCATCCAGACAAAAATAGATATGGTACTTTCGGTTATTTCAGCTCTTAAAAAAAGCACGTTCTGGTACTAGAATATTCTATGGTAAAAGCACATTTTCTGAGGAATGTTGCCTAAAAAATCAGGCCCCGCCCAACAGGCCTAGTATATTATTATATATACGTTCGATCCAAACCTATACACGAGTCAAGCTAGTTGAAAAAGCTCACTCGACTTAGGTCGCTCAGCTTGAATTGTCTTGGCTTGAAAGACCAACTCAAGGCAAGCCAAGCTTATTTACTAAAGCTCGAGTTGAGTTCAAGCCAAGTTTGACCATGGTGTATTTCAACTTGACTCGACTTAAACCCAACTCGACTCGAAGCTCAAGCTTAAAATTGACTCGAAGTTCAAGCTCAAGCTTGAGCTTGACTCGGCTTAAGTAATATGTTTTAAAAATATATATTATATATATTATATTAATATTAAATATATATAATATATAGTAAAAGAATTAGAAGTTAAAATTTAAAAGTTTGTACTAAAAAATCCTATTTAACCCAACTTATCCCCATTTCTTCTTTTTCTTTCCCTTACTCTACCCAGATAAACTTGGCTCGACCCGAACTACTAGCTCAACTCAAAAGCTTTGGCAAACCAGCTAAGCTTCAATGTTGAGATTGAGGACGAGCTCGAGTATGACATGGATGAGTCAAGCCTAGCTTGGCCTACCTTGACCTGACTCGGCTTGATATACAGCCCTAAGAATCAATGGATGTTTTATGTTAGTATCGGCTGGATAATGAATCAACCGGGTCCATCCATCTTGTTAGTTGGTATGCTGGCCCACAACATAAATGTGTCTTATCCACTCGGTCCATCCATTTTATCAGCTCATTCTAGTGTAGCAGCCCAAACTTGAGGCATATCCAAAGCTCAAGTGGACCACACCACATGAAATAATGAGAATTGAATAGCCATGTTGAAAACTTCCTGGGGTCACAGAAGTTTTGGATCAAGCCTATATTTGTGTTTTCCCTTAATCTATGTCTGTGTGATTTTATGAACATGTTTGATAAATAAACATCACCGTAGGCCCTAGGAAGGTTTCAACGGTGGATGCCATTATCCTCACCGCTTCATGTGGTATGGCCCACTTGAGCTTTGGATATGTTTCAATTTTGGACTCATGCCCTAAAATAACTGTTAAAACGGATGGACGGCGTGGATAAGAGAAATACATCACGATGGGACCCGCAGAGTTTCTCAATACGCAATCCGCTTCCAGTGTTTCGAAATACACAAACCCCATTATCCTATCCATTTGAAAGGTGGGCCCCAAAGCGACGGTGTGAGATGAAATAGTTAAATGACCAGACATTTATCAAGGGGAATTGGAGATGTAACGGTCAGGATTGCCTGATTGGTGTGATTTTTAAAAGATGAGCCATCCATGAGAGAGCCCACTAGACTGACGGTCTATACATCTCCCTGCCACGTGTTCTCGGGAGAGATTGCTCCACCGTATTTTGGTTCTTCAGGCTCTATCGTATCATCTTCCATCCTGAGGCTGAGCATAGTATCCCAAGTTTTCTGTCTGTACAAGTGGGGCCCAAGGTTTTTTGATCTGGACCGCTGGTACGATGGACAGTACTGCGAATGAACCACGCTAGCATAACTTGCATAGGTATAGCGGTAGATCCATCCCTTTCATCAGCTGCGTTGCCTCATTTTCACCTTGGAATCCAGAAATTGCTACAATCCAAAATTCAGATGGGCCACACCAAGGGGAATAGTTGGGATAGGCACGCCAACCGTTAGTAGTACGTATGACCCACCATGGTGTTTTTAGTCAATCCAATCCATTCATTTGACGCATCTCACTAGATTAAAGAATTTTGCAAAAATCACATATTTCAAAATTCAAGTGGGCCACCACCTGAATAACTTTATACGGTACACCATAAGGTCCACTTTGATCAACCTGATTTCTTGGATCGAGGCTAAACAGGATGAAGACGGTGCACATAAATTCGTTCTCCATGTTAGCCGTTGGAACGGATTGGCTACCCCCACTGACAGCGGCCAATGGCTAGTGGTTGGTGCTATGTGGGCCACACCATGATGTATGTATTTCATCCATGCCATCCATCTGTTTTTACAGATTATTTTACAGTGTGATTTGAAAAATTAGTTATATCCAAATCTTAAGTGGACCACATTACAGGAAACAGTGTTGAATGAGGGTCGACCATTAAAACATTTTGGACGGCATAAAAGTTTTGGATGAAGCTGATATTTGTTTTTTCTCTTCATGGGTCTGTATGACCTAATCAACATATTGGATGTCAAATAAACAGTATAGTGGGCCATAGGAGGATTTTAATGGTTGATATCTAATCACTATTGTTTTCATGTGGTGTGATAAACCTGAAATTTATATCCCTCTCATTTTTGGGATCAGCAATAAAATCATCCGTAAAAATGGATGAACGTAATGGATGAAACACATACATCATGGTGGTGCCCATAGAGCACCGAACAGCAGCCACGGAGCTGGTGTCAGGGGGAGTAGCCAATACGTTTCCGTTAGCCGTAGGCATTCACGCGAGTTGCAGATTGCCTGCTACCCCCACCTGCTGTGTCTGTCGTGGGAAGCTAGATGGGGCCCACCGTGATGTTTGTGTGAAATCCTCCCCGTCCGTCCGTTTTTCCAGCTCATGTTAGGAAGCTCCAAAATTCGGCAGATCCAAAACTCAAAAGTGATCTAAAACTCAAAAGTGGGCCACACGGCCAGGGGCGGCTCAACATTTTTAGGGGCCTTAGGCAGGTCATAAAAATGAAGCTTATAATTTAATTTTTTGAGAACTTAAGTCGCAATAAAGTTAAACCGTTGTTATTGATAGTTCTAGTTATTAGGATTTATTTTTTATTTTCAATTTCAAATTTGTAAACTAATTTTTAGATGTTCCTATTTTATAGGCATTTTAATAAGTTTTATTTAAAAAATTTTAAACTTTTTTTTTTTTCCTTCTTAATTTTAATTTTGATATATTAGAGGTCCTTTATAGTTAAGAAATTTTAATTTTGCTATAACATAGGGCCTCATAATTAAGGATAATTAAGGGGGAAAACGGATTGCGTACTGAGTAACTCGGTACAATAAGTTTACTGAGTAAACTGTGGGTCCCACAGTCATGTATTTTATCCACTCTGTCCATACATTTTAGCAGATAAGTGTAGGTAGTTGGCCCAAAAATGAAGCATATCCAAAGGTCAAATGGACCACACCACCGGAAAAAGTGTGAAATGAACATCTACTATTGAAAATTTCGTGGCCCTCACGTAAGTTAGATCAATCTGATAATTTTATTTTCACTTTATCCATGTGTTTGTGATATTATGAAAAGGTTGGATGACAAATAAATATCACTGTGGTCCATAGAAAGGTTTCAACGGTGGAAATCATTATTTCCATGGCTTCCTGCTGTATGGTCCATTTGAGCTTTAGATATACCTCCAATTTGGGCTCAACTACTAAAATGATCCGAAAAATGGATGGACGGAGTGGACAAGACAAATACATTCACGATGGGTCCAACTGAGTTTACTCAGTACCGTAAGAACCTAGTGAGTAACTCAGTACACAATCCGATTTCAAATAGGGGGCATTAGGCGATTGCCTCACCTGCCTACCCCTTTAGCCGCCCCTGCAGACGGCAAGGAACTGTGGGGATTGGACGTCCACCGTTGGGCCACAGAAGTTTTGGTTCACGCCAATAGTTTTGTGTTTTCGTTCATCCCAGTGGGACTGACCTTGTGAATGGCTTGGATGGGATATAAACATCACGGTGGACCCGGGCAAGCATTTCCCTCCCGACTTTTTCCTGTGATGTGGCCCATTTGAATTTTTGATCTATCTAATTTTTGGGCCTATGTCTTAAAATGATCTGGAAAAACGGATGGACGGAATGGATTTCTTATAAAAAATAAGGTGGGCCCCACCTAAGCTTCCGACGCAGGCAATCTGCGCCCTTTCTTTAAACATATATTTGTAGGCTGACGTTCCGAGGCTAGGAAAACAACGGTCATCATGTTTCCTGCATTGTCGATCCATGCTGGAGCTCATCAAATCAACGGTCTGTATAGCGAAACGGTGGGCCCCACATGATCCCAACAATCCGTCGGCAGAATCCTCTGGAATGACGTGGTGGTCGGGGACCGAGGAGGTTTCGTCAAACATAAGGAAGCTGGCGGCGGCAACGGCGCCAATAGCGCTCGATTTAGATGCACCCGCCAAAAGATCGGTTTTGACAATTCCTCCAACACCCCAAGTAGTGGGCCACTCACCCAAATCGGATGAATGCTAGTGCGACACGTGTACTGCACTGATGACGTGTGGTCTTTGCCCACGACACGTGGACAATGACAGGCCTCGCCATATACCCTTTCGGCACATCGTCCACAAAGAAAGATGAAATGATGGCCTCCCAAAAGGTCAAAAGGCTTCCAAAAGTCCTCTTTGCTGGAAGGCAAAAAAATAGTAAATAAAATAATATTAAATGGTCCACACCTTTTTTTTGTGCACAACGACCAACTAAACTTAGTCATTTTGGGCATTTTTATTTTATTATTTTTAGTGAAAACGCTGTGGAAGGTGTTGGTCAGTTGAATGTATTATTTCCAAGGTATGCTTTTTTTTTTTCTTGGTTGAATGTGGAAGGAGATGATTGTGTCCGGGTGGATTTTCAAAAACACTACTGTGGTCACCCAATCCAAGATAGGGTTGACTTTGATGGCTAAATATGTAATCATGGTTCCCTTGCCGGCACGCAAAAATTTTAAAATAAAAATAAAAATAAAAATAGAGAGATTGGCTGAATGTGGTGATACGTACGCCGTACCATATGAGTGCAATTTGAGCGGGTCAGGTCGAGTTGGTTTGGGTTGAGGGCTAACTTGAGCTTGACTCGACCCACAACTCAACCTGACCTGACTCGAATTTCAAATTGGATTCTTCTATGATCCCATCCTACTTGACCCAACCTTGCATGAATTTGCTCAACTTGAAGCCAACCCGATCTTGATTGGTTTGGAGTTTTCTAACTCTAACGCTACCCAAGTTCTCTACAACCCACCAACTTGACCGGAACCAGCTTCGATTAGGTCAGGTTGACTTGAACCAAAGTTACAATCATACTATATGGTGATTGGCTAACCGGCTTGAGTATTATATGAATTTTCTCAACTTAAACCCAACCCGATCTTGATTGGTTAGGAGTTTTCTAACTCTAACTCAATCCAAGGACCTTACGACCAATCGACTTGGCCGGAACCCAACTTGGGTCAATTGGGTTAGGTCGACTTGAACCAAAGTTGCAATCCTACTATATAGTGATTATGTAATCTGACCCAACCTAACATGAATTTGCTCAACTTGAACCCAACCTAATCTTAATTGGTATGGAGTTTTCTAATGCAAGCTTGACTCAAGGACCTTACGGCCCACCAACTTGACCGGAGCCATCTTGGGTCAATTGGGTCAGGTTGACTCGAACCAAAGTTGCAATCCTACTATATAATGATTGGATAATCCAATCCAACCTAATATGAATTTGCTCAATTTGAACTCAACTTGATGTTGATTAGTTTGGAGTTTTCTAACCCTTGACTCAAGGACCTTACAACCCACCAACTTGACCAGAACCATCTTGGGTCAATTGGGTCAGGTTGAGTGGAACCAAAGTTGCAATCCTACTATATGGTGATCATTGGCTTCCACCCTTTGGCTTGCATCCTTAGAATGATGCAAATGTACTTGTTTTCATTAATACACCATTGAAGCTATGATCTCAAAATCATGCTTCATTGATGGGCCAAACTTTCGTATCTTGGATTAGAATAATTATAATAATCCAAGTTTTATTCTAACTTATTGGAGTTGTCGACATGTATGCTATTCCACCATTTCACTCCATCAAGCTTACATGAATATTTAATGGTTTATATATAAATTCAAGATATCAATGATGAAGCTTGTATTTAAATATGAACCATTAAATATTCATCTTTATAAGACACAATCACCATTCAATAAATGCTTCTTACGAGTTGCCTGGGGTAGCATTGCATTTAAAACATGAATAGTTCAAATCAATGTTTAAATATTGTCCAAAACCATTAGGTATCATCCACTCCAAATAGCCTTAGTGATGGGCCCCATGAATGATAAGACCTTAGTGGGGGCTTAGGTGGTGACAATACAATACTCATGCAATGATTTAAAACCTTGGTTCAAATCATCATTTAAGATGCACTTAAGGGTTTGAAACTAGCCCCACATCATATAGTGGTAAGGTGGCATTGGACTCCATCAAAAGTCCACAGTGAATGAAATTGATATCTACACCCACCCTAGTTTGGGTGCACCATTTTCCTGAACTCGGATTTAGTGGTGACCTCTCCAGTACCAAGCTCGCTACTGGAAATTCTGTGTGTGGCCCACCATGATGTACGTATTTTATCAACGTTGATCATTCATTTTAAGGCACGACCCCAAAATGAGGTAGATACATAGCTCAAGTAAACCATACCACAGGAAGCAGTGGGGATTGAAAACCCACCATTGAAACCTTCTTAAGGCTGACTGCAATATTTATTTGCCACTCAACCTGTTCGTAAGGTCACATAGACTTAGATGAAGGAAAAACATAAAAATCAGGTTGATCTAAAACTTCCATTGCTCGTAAGAAGTTTTCAACCATAGGCACTCAATCCTCACTATTTCCTGTGGTGTGGTCCACTTGAGATTTAGCTTCGTCTCATTTTTAGGACTATGCATTAAAATGAGTTGTTCTATTGGGGAACTATCTTTCCTTTTTTGGAAAATTGGTGTAATGCAATCAACCTGGTACTTGTGTGCCAATAATGACTGCTGTTCTATGTACTCTTTATATTAAAGGGAGTTTATCTTTCCGGTCGCACATAACTCTTCATATGCATGCATCCAGTAATTGCAAACAAGATGTATGCTAACTTACATTAAACTGACTAAATAGCCGGACTTGTTGTTGTTAAGTCAGATTTATCCAACATTGATTTGTACACCTAGCACTGCTTGATACTTCATTTTTAATATTCAACAAATGTCCAGATGGTCAGCTAATCAGATAATCATAACTTTTGTTCATGATACATCTGAACCGCCACCCACCATCACGATAGTTTAATTGTAATTGCTTGTATTCGATTTCTAAGTTATTTATTAGTGCCGTATCAACCATTACATTCTGCAGAGTATTCAAAGCTTCTCTTCTTCACGAAATCCAATGAAGTGATGTGTATAGGCTCTCCTTTTTTAAAAATACTTTTAAACCATTGTTGAATGTCCATCCACAGCATTTGTTTTTCATTGGCGAGGTTCACGTGATGAGTCTACTGGCCTAGTTCATTTGCTCTACACCGATAGTTTATTCTCTCTCTCTCTCTCTCTCTCATCTTTATGGGAAAGTGGTGTACGTATGCAAATGCTCATTTTTTATTCATTTATATTTTTAATACCAAATTCCAATTTATTTTTACACCACCTTGAGTATCTAGAATTTTATAAGGTAGGACTTATTGATCAATGGTCTTAATTGCCCTAAGGGTTGGATAGTGTGATAGGGAGTACTCAGTTGTGATTCATCTAAAATCATATAAGGGATGGTGTGCTATAATTGTGTCGCATGCACAATATTTTAGTTGAATCATGATTGACAAGTATGTGTGGAGCCTTAGGCTGAAGAGTCCCTCTAATATATATAAACAAGACTGGGTCCAAGCCTATATATATACGATGAAGTTCTCATTTCCATCTCAATACTTTTTAAAATGGTGCAAGGAGTGGAAGACTATGTCGTTATGCCTATGGAGACGTCATCCCAAACAAGTACACTATTTAGTTTATTTGATCTCGATAATCGATGCATAGCAAGGTTCATCAAGCCTACGTACGGAGATGTCGTCTCAAACAAGTACGCTGGCTGTTTAGTTTATTTGATCTCGATAATCGATGCATAGCATGGTCCTTTTTAATTCCGCATTAGCCCATTATAATGTCATTATTTCATCCCATCAAAGTAATTTAAGAGGGTCGATTCAGGAAGGAATCCACATGATGTGTGGTCCACCTCAATGCTTTGACATTTTGTAATATACTCAATATGGACCATTCATTTCTCAAATCACTAATTGAAAAGTTAGGTTCACCTAATCAAAGTAGTTCTAGAGGAATGATCAATCAAGGGCTGGCACCAAATTTTGGACGGTCCCATCATACTAACAAGAGCTTGCTAGCTAGTATGCTCAATGTGGATTGCCCATTTTCCGAATCACTAATTGGATGGTTAGACTAATCCAACCAAACTGATTTGAGAAGGATGGGCTACCAGCGGTGTCCCCACGTGATGGGCGGTTGTTAACAATGCTTAGAGGTTTCTAGTTTAATGGCTAATCAAATGCTTAGGATCATCCAATAAAAGTGGCTTGAGGGGACTTGGCACCGATATGGTAGGCCTGCATGATGTACAATCTGTATAAAAGATAAAGCCATCTTTTTTTTTTTTAAAATTTTTATTTATTTATTTTATTTTATTTTATTTTATTTTAAACATAGTCAATGTGGATCTTCCATATCCATATCCATCAATGGATGACAACGAGCACTCAAGCAAAGTTACTTAAGAGGGATGGTCCATATCAATGATCAAACCATTTCTAGTACATTCAACATGGATCGTTCATTTTTATAGCCATTGATCAAACCTTCTATATATCTCCATTTGTTGGACATAGACAATGGATTGCGTACATGCTGATGTGTGTAGTAAGTCCTGTTTAATTGTCCTGGGATACATATGAAAGTCAGGCGGGTTAGGTTGGTGCTCAACCCTAACCCAAGCCAAGGTTCCTATACCTCAACCCAACCCAACCCAACCTCAGGTTGGAAATTCTCAACCCAAGCCCAACCCAAGTAGGCTCGATTGGGTTGATCGGGTTGGTCGGGTGTATACATGCTAATATTTTCATTATTACATTAGTTTATTATATTTCAATATAAGACTTATTTTTTGTATCTATGATTTTATTAATTATATATGTGATTATTCATCGTAAAGAACTTCATTTTTTTCTTTAAAAAAATAAGCTAAAATATAGGACAACCACTCCTTTAAAAGTCATGTAGCATAACACCCAATCTATTTGGGAGAGAGAAATCTGACATATCTTGTTAGCTAATTGAGTCCTTGGAAATAACGTGGACAAATGAGACCCGACATCACTAGTGTGCCTTCGACACAAACGATCCATACTCGATTATAATTTATAAATAACTTATATATCGATCGGGTTCGGGTCGGGTCGGGCAACCCAAGACCTCAACCCGAGCCCAACCCAAGTTTTATCGGGTTGGTGTTTGTATAGCCATCCTGCCCGAGCCCAACCCAATGTTGGGTCGGTCACGGGTCGGTTGAACCCGCCTAACTTTCAGCCCTAATACATATGGTGGACCCCACATGTCGATAATACAAGCTAAGAATGATATCCTGTCATATAAGTTGGTATATATTTTCATAATTGTTTGTAGCATAAACAAACATGTTAAAATAACTTATTTAAAAATGATATATCAAAATAGCTAACATGTTAAAATACTTATATGTAAATAATATTATTCTACAAATACAAAAGGTGCTGAGTTGGAATCCCGTACTAAGGATTCTTGTGGTACGGATAGGGGACCAGGAATGGAGAACTCTTCCCCTTTTTCTGCCTGGTCATAGTGACCAGGCCTGACTGTTTACCAAAAAATACAAGTCTCCGCAAAGTCGTAAGGCCATGTATGGGGGCTGACGCCTGCCCACTGTCAAAATGTTAAGAAAGTTGGTGACCCAGGGTGCTTCGAATGCATAGGAAAACATGTTACAAGGTAATTAATCATTTGCATTCTTCGTACCACAATAACTAAAATAAAAAACAAAAAAGATAAAAAAAGGAAAAAGAAATCATTTGCATTCACATGTGATGTGGAGACAAAAGCTGTGGTAGAAGATTGGATCTAAATGAGAATTCTATCAAATGATCTCTTATGAAGAGACCCTTAAAAAGAAACCTTCAGAGAAAAAATTATGAAAAATTATGAAGAGACCCTTAAAAATAATATTAGAACATAAAACCTCAGGAGCTAATTTTTCATCCCAAGAAATACCTTCTATCTAAATATTTCTTATTAAAAAAGATTTTTTACTGCAAAATTCCTATGAAATTATGATTTTATCAAATAATGCTTTTACCAAATGAAATGTAGGAAAGTGCTTTTTGAGTAGAGAAATTACCATAATACTCATGTATGCTTCCCCCCCCCCCCCCCCCCCCGTAGAAAGTAGAATTTGAAAAATTGTGAGGCCCATGTGGTATTTAACCTATTTAAAAACTGTAATCCACCATAAAGTTCAAAATATATGGAAATTTAACCAATTTAAATATAAGATAAGTTGTACAATAAAAAATAATATACACCACTTAAATTTATCAAAATTCATATGCAGACGGGCGATTGATAAAAACGAATTTTAGTTTGTGTGATCTTCATGCATGAGTGTATATGCTTGACAAGTTGGATGTTCTATGGATACCATGTGGTCCCCAATATTTTCTACCTCATTACTTTTTAAATAAAGACAATACAATAAATAGCTTCTCGAAATGGAGGAATTTTCCTATAAAATCCCTCCAAAGAAATAAATTGACTAAGGCGAGACTGAGAAGCCATGCCTAACACATGGAAACTATGCATGCATATAAGAATATCAGATCTGTCGATCTATCAATCATGTCTGCATATGTGTCATGTTTCAAATATCAGGCCAATATTATGATTTTGGAGGGGGACGTGTGCCAATAAATGAGCAATTAAGAGGAGTTGGTTTATTAGATGATGTAGAGTGGGTTACAAACACTTTTATGGCCAAGATGGACTAAAGAAGGCCTAATTGGAGGTGGAAATGATATAGACGACAAGAACCTTAAAATAGTCATATCTCGCAAACTAGAATGAGTTTTTTAACATATTATACATGATTTTGGGTAGGAGAACCTACTTAAGCCAACCAACCATGCTACGTACACTGGGTTGGCCAGGATGGATTTGCGAGATTTCATCACATTGACGGTTAATAATCCCATTTAATTTCTTTTTTACTATAAATAATAAGTTTTAATTTAAGTATAACTTTTCATCCTTTTGAGTGGTAGAAATCATGCCGAGTATGAAAATGGTTTAGAAAAGTTTGAAAAATAACGCGATTAGGCCAAATGAGACACTATTTTTAGCTAAAGACCATGAAGTTTAGTAGGAATAGAAGTACTTTATAAATAGTAATAACTTTACTATTTATAGTATATCACATTTTTAGGATGATTGAGCTAAAAAATATAAAGATCGGTTTGATCCAAAACTTCTGTGGCCCACAAAAAGCTTTTAATGGCCATTCACTACTGTTTCTAGTGTTGTCCACCTGAGATTTGGATCTGCTTAAGCTTGGGATTGTGTCCTAAAATGGTATGCGAAAACGGATGAACAGCATGGATATACAAAAATTTCATCAAGGTGGCCCCCACACGGTAAGGGTAACACCCACTGACGTGTTACCCGGTAACACCTAATCGGCTCCCATGGACAACACCGTGTGGTGGCAGTTCAACACCATGCTATAAATGGGAAACGGATTGGCTACTCCCCGCCACTAACCCCGTGGCTGATGGTCGGTGCTTTGTGGGCCCCAACATGATGTATGTGTTTCATCCATGCCGTTCATCCATTTTTACAGATCATTTTATGGCTTCATCCCAAAAATTAGATGAATATAAATCTCATGTGGACCACACCACAGGAAAACAATAGTGATTAGATATCCACCATTAAAATCCTCCTAAGGCTCACTGTACTGTTAATTTGACATCCAATCTGTTGATTTGGTCATATAGACCCAGATGAAGGGGAAAAACAAAGATCATCTTGATTCAAGACTTTTATGGCCCCCAAAAAGTTTTTAATGGTCAACGTTCATTCAACACTGTTTCCTATAATGTGGTCTACTTGAGATTGGGATATACCTTATTTTTTGTCTTATATTGTAAAATGATCTAGAAAAATAGATGGATGGCATGGATGAAACACATACATCATGGTGGAGCCCATAGAGCGCAGACCACCAGCCATTGGCAGGTGGCAGGGGGAATAGCCAATCCGTTTCCTTATAAATGGTAGTGAATCATCCACCCACCAACACGTGGCATGCATACTGAACAATTTGGGACGCCCCCAGAGGCTTGCTGTGAATGGAAGATATTCCTAAAATGATAGTGATTGAAGGACCTAACCATTTAGTTAGTGGCTATATATTTAGTTGTTACCAATGCTTAGGGGTTTCTAGTTTAATGGCTAATCAAATGCTTAGGATCATCTAATAAAAGTGGCTTGAGGGGACTTGGCATCGATACGGCGGGCCTGCATGATGTACAATATGTGTAAATGATAAAGCCATATTTTAATTTAATTTAATTTTATTTTATTTTAAACATAGTCAATGTGGATCTTCCATATCCATATCCATCAATGGATGACAACGAGCACTCAAGCAAAGTTACTTAATAGGGATGGTCCATATCAATGATCAAACCATTTCTAGTACATTCAACATGGGTCGTTCATTTTTATAGCCATTGATCAAACCTTCTATCTCCGTTTTTTGGACATAGACAATGGATTGCATACATGCTGATGTGTGTAGTAAGTCCTGTTTAATTGTCGTGGGATACATATAGTGGACCTCACATGTCGATAATACAAGCTAAGAATGATATCCTGTCATATAAGTTGGTATACATTTTCATAATTGGCTGTAGTATAAACAAACATGTTAAAATAACTTATTTAAAAATGATATATCAAAATAGCTAACATGTTAAAATACTTATATGTAAATAATATTATTCTACAAATACAAAAGGTTCTGAGTTGGAATCCCATACTAAGGATTCTTGTGGTTCGGATAGGAGAACTAGGAACGGAGAACTCTTCCCCCTTTTCTGCCCGGTCACAGTGACCAGACCCGACCGTTTACCAAAAACACAAGTCTCCGCAAAGTTGTAAGGTCATGTATTGGGACTGACGCCTGCCCACTGTTAAAATGTTAAGAAAGTTGGTGACCCATGACGGGGGTGCTTTGTTGAGGGTCAAATATTGCATATCAGACCCCAGTTATTACCTGGATTTATGAGCATGATACCGTTTAATGGCCCGTTTAATCGTATTTGTGATGCAAAGCGTATCTACGAGCCTAGATCGAAATAAGATGCGAAAAGATGAGATTTAACACTCAGAATTCACCAAAGCAAGGGACGGACTTCATGGAACCAAGATCAAGAAATTCACACGCCAGAGATCAAAGGAAATCAAGCCGTTCACGTTAAAGAGGCCTGAAAGGTGTCCAAAATACAAGAGTACAGGGTTATTGCCATCCGATTGACACGAGACTTCATACATGGGATGTGAGCCATAAATCAACCGTACATATTAAATTTAAACCATTGAAGATCTCGGGAAGTGGGCTAATGGATAGATCTGCCCATAGATCTGTGAATTGGGGCCCACCTGATATCTGGATCTGCCTCAATGTTGGTCTCAACTCATTAAATGAGCTGACAAAGTAGATGAGTGGAGCAGATTTCTCATGAGCATCAAGGTGGGACCCACTTTGAGGAGTGGGAGCACACTACATTGTGCACTTTCGGCACCAAACCATTCGACCGATTTCCGTTTTCAAAATGCATGGAGAGTTGCGCTCAACTCCTGGTGGGCCACCATCATCATGAATTTCGATGATCCACATCGTTCATTAGATTCATGAGGCGAAACCGACCGTTCCCTTATCTACAGACAGAATTCTGCAGTTATTTGGTGTCCTTGAAGGACCAAACGAAAGATGGACGGTGAACTGAATCAGTCCGTGGGCCGCATCAAAGGAAACCAAAACCATTCATGTCCGTCTGGTTTTTCAAGAGCAATGCAATGAACGAAGTAGATTTTGCAATATGACAGTGGAGTGGGACCCACCATCCTCATAGCGTAAAGATTTCCGCAAATCCCTGTTTCACGTCCGGACGCTGCTCAGTTTTTGCGGGCCATTACGTGATCTCAACGGTGATCGGATGGCCGAACTGGACCGTCCATCATGTAGGGCGCTCAGAAAAGTCCTAGGAGACGTTGTCTCTTCAGAAAGAAAGCAAGGGAGGAGGGGAATGCGGCATGGTCAAGTTACGCAACTGCATAGTTTTTTTCACGGAAGGAAACTTCCGTTTCCTGCTGCGTAAACGGATTCTGCAGGAGCCTTTGGAGCCGACTCCAGCTTCCTTCACCGTCCACCGACTGCATCACCTATATGAAGAGAACGTGAGAGAGAAAGAGGGGAAGCTGGGGACGAGTAGCCGTGGAGGCCGTGCACACGTGAAGAAGAGTTTTTCCTATTTTTGTTTATTTTCTTTTCTTTTGAGAATTAGTTAATCAGATCCATGGTTAACTAAGCCTCTTAGCTAGGGCTAAGAGGTGAAGCTTGCAGCGTGATGGGAGAGTTTATGCTTGTGCCTTTTGTTAGACTGAATGGATTTTGATTTAATTTTATGGAAGTATTTTTGGTTTTTAATGGTTTGTTGTGACTGAAATTACAATGGGTCTGAGATGGCTTTGAATATTTCCTTTTTCCTTTGATGTTTTATGACGTCAGGAAGCCCTATTGTTCACCATCGTCTCCTGGGCATGGTCGGATGACGGAACCCTTCTTAACCTTCATAACATGTTGATTGGTTGGTAATTAGTTTAATTCTATTGATTACTTTGTCTCATGGGCATGGTTTGGTGATGGAATCCATTCTAATTCATATACCTTTCATCTCTTGAAAACTATATCAAAGGAAGTTCAGTTGATTTTCATGAATCAAGTGTAGTTCTCCCTGATCTCTACAAGTGGATCCTTGGCACCCTAGTTCCCTACCTCTGATTTCCACAAGTTTTAGAGTAATATTTCACCATTATTCCCTCATATCCTTTCAGTTTAGATTTTAAATCTTTTTCAGTTCAGTTACAGATTCTTTAAGATTACGCACGGGTTTGGTCCTGTGGATTTACCTTACCGAGTTTTATTACTACATCACAACCCTATACTTGGGGAGTGAACATGCTTCGAATGCATAGGAAAACATGTTACAAGGTAATTAATCATTTGCATTCTTCGTACCACAATAACTAAAATGAAAAACAAAAAAGATAAAAAAAGGAAAAAGAAATCATTTGCATTCACAAGTGATGCGGTGACAAAAGCTGCGGTTGAAGATTGGATCTAAATGGGAATTCTATCAAATGATCTCTTAACCTTAGAAATAAACCTTCAAAGAAAAATTTATGAAAAATTATGAAGAGACCCTTAAAAATAATATTAGAACATAAAACCTCAGGAGCTAATTTTTCATCCCAAGAAACGCCTTCTATCTAAATATTTCTTATTAAAAAAGATTTTTTACTGCAAAATTCCTATGAAATTATGATTTTATCAAATAACGCTTTTACCAAATGAAATGTAGGAAAGTGCTTTTTGAGTAGAGAAATTACCATAATACGCATGTATGCTTCCCCCCCTCCCTCACCTGGTAGAAAGTAGAATTTGAAAAATTGTGAGGCCCATGTGGTATTTAACCTATTTAAAAACTGTAATCCACCATAAAGTTCGAAATAAATGGAAATTTAACCAATTTAAATATAAGATAAGTTGTACAATAAAAAATAATATACACCACTTAAAATTATCAAAATTCATATGCAGCCCAACGGGTGATTGATAAAAACGAATTTTAGTTTGTGTGATCTTCATGCATGAGTGTATATGCTTGACAAGTTGGATGTTCTACAGGTACCATGTGGTCCCCAATATTTTCTACCTCATTACTTTCTAAATAAAGACAATACAATAAATAGCTTCTCGAAATGGAGGAATTTTCCCATAAAATCCCTCAAAAGAAATAAATTGACTAAGGCGAGACCGAGAAGCCATGCCTAACACATGGAAACTAAGCATGCATACAAGATCAGATCTGCTGATCAATCAATCATGTCTGCATATGTGTCATGTTCCAAAAATTAGGCCAATATAATGATTTTGGAGGGGGACATGTGTGCAAATAAATGAGCAATTAAGAGGAGTTGGTTTATTAAATGATGGAAATCGGGTTACAAACACTTTTATGGCAAAGATGGACTAAAGAAGGCCTAATTGGAGGCGGAAATGATATAGACGGCAAGAACCTTAAAATAGTCGTATCTCGCAAGCAAGATTAATGAGTTTTTCGACATATTATACATGATTTTGGGTAGGAGAACCTACTCAAGCCAACCAACTATGCTACGTACGCCGGGTTGGCCATGACGGATTTGCAAGATTTCATCATATTGACGGTTAATAATCCTATTTAATTTTATTTTTACTATAAATAGTAAGTTTTAATTTGAGTATAACTCTTGATACTTTTGAGTGGTAGAAGTCATGCCGAACATGGAAATGACTTAAAAAAGTTAGAAGAATAATGTGATTGGGCCAAATGAGACACTTACTATTTTTAGCTAAAAACCATGAAGTTTAGTAGGAATAGAAGCAGTTTATAAATAGGAATTTTACTATTTATAGTATATCACAATTTTAGGATGATTGAGTTAGAGTCTAAGCTAGTTGGTGTCAAAGCTCTGTGACTATGGGCCCATCATGATGTATGTGTTTTATCCACACAGTCCATCCATTTTTTCAGCTCATTTTAGACATGATCTGAAAAATGAGACAAATCCAAAGCTCAAGTGGACCACACCACAGGAAACAATGGGAAGAATGATGTCCATTGTTGAAACCTTCCTAGGGCTTATGGTGAGGTTTATTTGCCATCCAACCTTTTCGTAAGGTTACACAAACCTAGATGAAGGGAAAAAATATCAACTTGATAAGAAAATTTTGTAGTGCCAAGAAGATTTTAACAGTAAGCATTCAATCCTCACTATTTCTTGTTGTGTAGCCCACATGAAATTTATATCTTTCATTTTTGGGCTCACACCATAAAATGATCTGAAAAAATGGATTGACTGCATGGATAAAACACATACATCATGGTGGGCCCAGAGAGCTTTGACATCAGTTAAGTAGCTGGTGTTGGGGTTCAGCAGCCAAACATTTTCCGACTGGAAAGCATTCTTTCTTTACCATGGACAACCCGAGCGGATTAGCTCTTACCCGGGTGTGACACTCACCGTGGGGCCCACCTTAATGATGTGTTATATATCCACGCCGTCCATCCATTTTTCGAGCCCAGTTTAGAACGTTTTCCAAAAAATTAAGCAAATCCAAATCTCAAGTGGATTACACCAAAGTAAACCGTAGTGACTGGATTGGTTTGATAAGGTCAACATAGTAATGCCCCACCGTAATATTTCTTTTACATTCAACACGTTGACAAGGTCAACAAGACCTGGATGAAGGAAAAAAAAAATATAAAGATTGGTTTGATCCAAAACTTCCGTGGCCCACAAAAAGCTTTTAATGGCCATTCACTACTGTTTCTAGTGGTGTTGTCCACCTGAGATTTGGATCTGCTTAAGCTTGGGATCGTGTCCTAAAATGGTATGGGAAAACGGATGAACAGCACGGATATACAAAAATTTCATCAAGGTGGGCCCCACACGGTAAGGATAACACCCACTAACGTGTTACCCGGTAACACCTAATCGGCTCCCATGGACAACACCGTGTGGTGGCAGTTCAACACCATGCTATAAATGGGAAACGGATTGGCTACTCCCCGCCACTAACCTGGTGGCTGATGGTCGGCGCTCTGTGGGCTCCACCATGATGTGTGTTTCATCCATGCCGTTCATCCATTTTTACAGATCATTTTATGGCTTTATCCCAAAAATGAAAAGGATATAGATCTCAAGTGGACCACACCACAGGAAAACAATAGCGATTGGATATCCACCATTAAAGTCTTCGTAAGGCCCACTGTACTGTTTATTTGACATCCAATCTGTTGATTAGGTCATACAGACCCAGATGAAGGGAGAAAACAAAGATCATCTTGATCCAAAACTTTTATGGCCCCCAAAAAGTTTTTAATGGTCAACGTTCATTCAACACTGTTTCCTGTAACGTGGTTCACTTGAATTGTTATATACCTCATGTTTTTTGTCTCATACTGTAAAATGATCTAGAAAAATAGATGGACGGCATGGATGAAACACATACATCATGGTGGAGCCTATAGAGCACCGACCACCTGCCATTGGCGGGTGGCAGGGGGAATAGCCAATCCATTTCCTTATAAATGGTGGTGAATCATCCACCCACCAGACACGTGGCATGCATACCGAACAATTTGGGACGCCCCCAGAGGCTTGCTGTGAATGGAAGATATTCCTAAAATGATAGTGATTGAAGGACCTGACCATTTAGTTAGTGGCTATATATTGGACGATTAAATGGCAAAGCTTGAATTCAAAGAGAGAAATAAGATAAAACTTTGATACTCTGGCAGAGTATGATGGTTGATACGCAAGCACTAACAATTTGTATACATGATATACACACATACAAATTTCAAATATACAAATATTAATGCCCCCAATTTAGATGTATCATAATCCAAAACGCACATTGAAAGTTTCCCTAACCGGTTGCTTAGAGGACACTTAATGAATGGTTAAAATGAAAAATAGCCAACGGTCTGGATTCAACAAGCGAATGTTTAGAAATCAGAGTGGACTTTGCATGATTCCAACCATAGCGTGTCTCGATTGGACAGTTTATTTTGAGTCAGCGTATGCGGAGTGTACAATTTCCTAGTTTCCGTGCATCAACCATCACACCATGCTAGAGTATCAAATAATTTCCCTATAATGGTTTAAGACATTTCCTATCCACAATGGGACCCACACAAATTGATTGGTCCAAATTCTCTACGAGTAGATACCGCATCTATGGTGGAATATCATTCACCACCATTTGGAAAATAATGGTAACCCACCCCTTATTATAGCTCGCACAATAAATCCTATCCACACATTTTCTCCGAACAAATGGAATAGCTCACACCACCATTTCCTTAATGTCCATTTTCAAGCTCCAAGCAGAAGTGGTTGTACCAGATAACCGTCCACCACATCTGCAGATGACAGCGGATGTGTGTTGATCTGGAATGTTCTTTACATGGGCCCCGCAATGGACGTCTTCTACAGTAAAATCTAGACCGGCCCACTCATCAGATGAGTGTCTCAACCACACTAGAGTAGTCTACCGTTGGTTAAGTTTTTTCAACCGTTCATTTGTTTGTACATGTGTAGCCTCCCTTGTTGGCTATGTAACAATTTTTTTATCAATGAAATTTTTTCCATGTCGACCATAGATGTTGTGGCCTTCCAGATGGATGGTATGGATCATCACGTGAGGGGGAGCTGGAGGGGCCAGTAGCATGGATGAACATGAGTAGCAAAGATCATCAGGTCTTTCTATTTCCACTCACCAACGGTCATATGTGAAAGCTCTTTAAAGATAGATCGCATTTGTATCCACAAAAGATGTGGATTTGATTTGTTTGGAGAGGTTGGATTAAGGTGATGGTTCACCACCATTTTCAAATTGGTGGTGACGAATCTGCTGTTTTATTTATTTATTTATTTTTATCGCAATTGATTGGTTCAAGTCCAAATTCAATTATGGTAAGGACAATCTTAACCATCTGATCTTTTTCTCAGAATCATAGCCACCGATTAAATGGCTAGGATCATCCAACATTACCACCCTTGTTCCATCCCGAATGAGACATAATTCAATTGTGGCACGTGTACACCACACGATGTATGGATTACCACCATGCAAGTCATGTCCTTGGACAGACGTTTACGTGGGGTTTCTTGGAATGGAAATAAGATCTCGTTCCCTATCATAGTAGTACTATGTTTTGAGGTTTTCTCAAATGAATCTGGATGAATTATAAATTTACAATAAGACAAATTGATATTCTAATAATTGAATTTAAACCTTTTTAAATGACATATACTGTTTATCAGGTTCCCCTCAAATGGAAATGTAAAAAAAAAAAAAAATATCTTAGATTGAATATTTCAACCTATTGTATGCTATAGTCATGGTAACCGTTCATTTTCAAAGCAAACGAGCTATATTATCAAAGGGTTATGATGATAATATAAATGCGAGCTTTAATTTGTTAACCCCCCATTATATAAAGTAAGACTTGAATTTTTTGGATGAGACCTATTTTCCAAGAGGTTTGGTCAAGCCCTACATTGGAATTTATGTATTTTTGCTCGTATTTATAAATTATGCATGGTGTGCTCTACCTTTTCCAGCAAGAAGAAAAAAAAGTAAAATAAAAATAAAAATAGACTTAGTTATATAAATAGTTTTGATTATGGAAGATGGTCCACTTTCAAAGGCTAGAGTTTGAAAACATTGCACTATATATGCAATGTTTTGGATACATTCCAACAAGCCAGTTTTACTGTCAACCCTTCTTTTTCAAGGGGTTAGGTTGAGCCCCACCTTAGAATTTGTGTAGTTTTACCCATATAAATAAATTACTGATGGTGTGCTCTTACCTTTTTCAGAAAAAAAAAAGGTTAAAAAAGAAAATAAATAGTAGCTTTCATATAAAACATTTAAAGGCTAAAGTTAATTACAACATTGCAATATGCAATTAATACGCCAGGATGCATTCCAGCAAGCATGTTCTTAGTGTAAATTGATTTTTTTTTTTTTTCATGGGGTTTGGCTGAGCCCCACCTTGGAATTTGTGTATTTTTTCTTATACCAATCAATTAAAGATAGAGTGCTTCCACCTTTAAAAAAAAAAAAAAAGGCAAAAAGAAAGAAAAAGTTAGACCTGTCATAAACAGTGTGGATTATTTGAAGATGACTGATATTCAAAGTCTAAAGTTTCAACATATTGCAATATGCAACGTGTGAGATGCATTCCAGCAAGCTTGTTTTACTGTAGACCGTTCTCTTTTATGGGGTTTGGCCTACTCCCACCTTCTAATATATGTATTTTTGCCCATATCACTAAATCATAGGTGGCGTGTGCTTCTACCTCTTTTATAAAAAAAGAACAAAAACAGAAAAAAAGTTGGAACTGTCATATAAACAGTGTGAATTATTTGAAGATGTCCCACATTCAAAAGCTAAAGTTTCAACATATCATATCCCAATATGTTGGGAAGCATTCAGGTAGCTTGTTCTATTATAAAGCCTTCTTTTTCAAGGGGTTTGGTTGAAACCCACCCCTTAGAAATGTTGTATTTTTGCCCATATTAATAAATTATAGGTGGTGTGCTCTAACTTAAAAAAAAAAGCCAAAAAAGAAAATAAGTTGGACCTTTTGTATAAACAGCTTGGATCGTTGAAGATGACCCACATTCAAAAGCTAAAGTTTCTGTGATATTGCAATATCTGGGGATGCATTTCAGCAAGCCTCTTATTTTTCAGACCGTTATAGCCATTTTCAATATCACTTCTGTAAGTCAATAAATCATGAATGTACGATAATTTCCATACATTCGAGCTGTGTGGAACCAACTCATGATTATTACGTGGAATCCAAACCGTGCATCTGTAAGCCTCCTTGGCGGGAACGGACTAGGTATCATTCGGATAACACATTAGTGGGTGTTACCCTTACTGTGTGGGGCTTACCTTGATGAATTTTTCTATATCCACGCCGTCCACGTGTTTTCTCATATCATTTTAGTATGTGATTCAAAAAATTAAGTAGATACATATCTCATGTGAACACATCATTGAAAATAGTGATGATTAAACACCCATCATTAAAACCTCCTAGGGCCCACAGGAATGTCGAATATAATGTTTCTTTTCCATCCAACCCATGAATCGAAATTATAAAGATTAGCTTGATCTAAAACTGTGGCCCACAAAAGGCTTTTAATTGTCATTCACTGTTATTTCCAGTGATGTGGTCCATTTGAGAACTGAATCTACTTGATTTTTGGTATCAAGAGCTAAAATCATATAGTAAAACGGATGGATGGCGTGGATATACAAAAATATCATCAAGGTGGCCCAGGAGGTAAGGTTTAACACCTAACCTGCTCCTCTCCTCATGTTACCCGTACAAATAAAGAATCATATCGCGGTGCAAAGCTGGAGCAGAACACACGACACACCATATGGAACCATGTGCAGTCGCAGCTAAAACCTTTCGTGGCGTACTTAGAGGTGGGCAAGTTGGACCCGATTCGGTGGATCCGACCCAATCTGACCCGACTCGGTACCGTTCTGAACAGAACTGACGGCCTAGATCGGCCCTGATCGAATCTGTCTATCCATATCTGATCATTTTTCAGGTTGGATTTGGATAGGGGTGTATCCGAACAAAACCGATCCGAAAACCCAGATTGAAAGGTCAGAATCGACCTGACTCGACCTGACCCGACCTGACCCGGGACGTAAATATCCCTCGATTTTGCAAAATTCTTTCTCCACGCATCTTTGGCTTTTCGTTTGGTGCAAAAAAACCCCACCGAATGTACACCTAAGCCCCAACTCTATTTCTATTTCTCTCTTTATCTCTCTTTATATCTGTCTCTTCCTTTTTGTTAAAGAAGAAGGCAAGAAGAAGGCTAGCTAGATGTCTTGCGGTGGGTTTTGGAGCTTTTATGGGATTTCTCTGTTGGAGAGAACTATACATGAAGAGCTGTTGGGTTTTGGAGCTCTATGGGATTTCTCTGTCGGAGAGGGAAATACATTGAGAAATGGTATAAAGCTATGTACGGAAGAGAGAAAGATAGAGAGAGAGTTGTAGCAGGCATGGTTGGCATACAGTTGTTTACATGCTGGTTGACGGAAGCGTATTGGCTAGTGTACGAAGTGGATTTGCGGGTGTAACGTTAGCAAATCCTGTGGGTCTGATTATAAGGTATGTGTTATATCCAAACCGTCCATCCATTTGACAATATCGTATTAACGCTTGAGACAAAAATAAGACATATCTAACAGTTGAGGTCAAAATTTGGATCGCCCTCCACTCCTTGGGTTGACTTTGGTCCTGCACAAAGGGTGAGCAAAGGAGACCCTGGCTAAGCTGGGGGACCCTCCGATGCCTAAGTCAGGCGACGGGAATCAGGGTCTAGTATTGAAGAGTAGAGGGAGAGTAGCAGTGAGGTCTTCACGTATTTATACTTAGCTATCGAAGGATCTGGATCCGATGATTACGGTACGATTCCCTCAATTATGTAGATTTTCGGATCATGGAGATATCGTATGCGATCCAAAGATCACATCTGCGAGCGACATGATCGCCCACGTCTCTTTACAGCGGTTTCTAAGTTTGGCTCTCTCACGTTTCCTTACGGCAGCTTCCAAACCTGGCATGGGGGACGTCCACCTTTGAGGGTGGGCTCGGCTCGGCGCAGTCGATGGCGACCATTACGGTCCGAGCCGATCCCCCCTTTCGTTATGTAGGAATCCCGCCTCTGGGGCGAGCTTGCTATGGCAGGTTGTGATAACATTGGCTCGGCTCGGCGCGGTGATGTCGACCTTAAGCTTGTGTTGCCAAGTGTGGGCTACTATCGCAGGGCCAATAGATGGGTCGGAGGTTCGTCGACATACCCTTTGTTTCATATTTGGATCTTGATGGTGTTCATTCACGGGTCGGCCAAGGAGTCGGATCTTATCTGAACTGAGCTTTTATCCACTCATCCGATCGGATCAGGGTACTGCCCGGCCTCGGAGTTATATGGGGCTCAGATTTTCCCATAACACTAACTATTAAGTGGACCACACTACGGAAATGAGTGGGGGATTCAACGTCTACCATTGAAACCCTTCTTGGGTTCACAAAAGTTTTGTATCAATATGAAATTTGTTTTTCCTCTTCATTGAGGTCTTTGTGACCTTACGAACAGATTGGATGAAAATAAACGCTATGGTGGGCCGTACAAATTGTTCAACGGTGAAAATCATTATCCCCGCTTCTATTTATGGTGTGGTCCAGATGATCTTTAGATATGATTCATTTTTGAATAATGCTTTAAAATGAACTCTAAAAACAGATGAATGGTATAGATTTACTAAATACATCACTGTGGGGCCATGTAACTTTGATCTCCTTTGAACCGTTCGTACAACTCGGAGCTCGAGAAGCGTCAGTGCTCGTCTTCGCACGACACGTACAGAGCAACTGTATAGCTGGTAGGAGCTATAACCTATAGTTGTCTTCACACGACATGTACATAGAGTAGCTGTATAGCTGGTAGGAGCTATAGCCTATAGACAACAAGTACTTATGGAATTAGAAGTAGATTTTGTACTGAGTTATCTGAGTAAACTATGTGAGCCCGTCTTGAATTCTTTTTGGTTTATCCAAACCGTCCATCAGTTTTTTCAGATGATTTTAGGGATTGATGCTAAATTTTAAATAAATCTAATAATCAAGTAGATCACACCATAAGAAACAGTGGGAATGATGATTTCCACACTGTTGAAAAAAATGACGATCCGAACCTTGCCCAATCCGATCTGACTCGGATCGGCTTAGGCCAGGAGGGATTAGGATCTGTTCGGGTCAGATGACTCGGACTTGGCTCCAGATCGGATCGAGTTCGGGTTCGGCCCTCCAGATTTCGATCCTGAGTCGAGTAGGACCCAATCCGGTCTGACTCGGTCCGATGCCCAGCTCTAGGCATACCTAAGAAATGCGCCATGTACAATCACATCTACAATGTATATATTCTCTCTCTCTCTCTCTCTCTCTTTTTAATGGCCCACCTAAGTTTTGAAATGGCTTGTGTTTGGGATATTCTCATCTTGTGGTGTAGATATTGGAGGGAAAAGGTATTATGAGGTCGACTTCATGGTAAGATTTCCATGAGGTTGAGCTATGTTAGCCCCACCTTGATCTATGTCAGAAATTCACCCCATTAATCAGATTCACCCTTCTATAATGGGCCACAAACATAAAAATTCATCCAATCAATAACTTAGGTGCGCCACACCATAGACAACAATTGAGAGTAGATATCCACCCATTGAGGCCTTCTTAATCATTAAGGGCCTGTTTGGATTCGCGGTTGCGGGTGTATTGTATGGTATTAATGGGACTGATGTGACATGAACAGCGTTTGGTTCGGAGTAACCGACCATTTAATATCACGAGCGTGAATACCGCGTGGAGCAAAAACTTCTCTGCGATGGTATTGTACTGTCAGACGGCTCCGCTGCCATCTGTACACTCTCTTCATTGCGTCGTATTTGCATGCTGGCGAATTTAAAAAACCGTCAGAGTGTTATCTCCATGAGGAGAACAAATGATTTTCTACACCACCTCCTCTGTAGATCATCTCCGACCTCTTTCATGTCGCCATCCAACTCCGAAGCGGCCCTTCCGAAGATCCCTCTATACATACAGTGGACATTATAAGTTTCTGCAAGGTTGCCCATTGTAAATCGAGCATTCGTGCATCTCATTCGTATTGCGAAAAGCCAATCCATCAGGTACGATCATCTCACTCCTGGAAATCGGATTGGCTATATCCAACGACCTGTAACCATGATCGGAAAGATGTTTTATCTTGCATGGCCTTCTTCGATGCAAGAGGCCCCTCCTTATTGGCGTGTATATGGTCTGACGTATACACCCGTGTTTGACTACACTCTATTCTAGCACCCTCTATGCCTATACCGCCGATGGGAGGGATTTCTTATGTCCTCCAAATCCAACTTGGGATTTCACAGTATCTTGCTGGTAAGTGTCAAAGTTTGGAAAGGACGAGTGCATGCTCTGCTGAATCAGGTAGATGAGATGACTGTATACTGTAAGATTTCAGAATTTGGAAACCTTTTATTTTCCTTGAATAAGCTCTTCAAAACCATCTGTTAGAAAGGGAAGTTTTTTGCTCTTAATAGGCTTTACATCATCCGGGTTGATACTATTTTAGAGGTATTATTCTTTCAAAACCCTTTTATATGCAAAACGCACTATTTTTTAAGGCCCAAATCGATTTGCTTGAGGCTTTTAAAGATGATTATCTCTTCATAATATCTTGTCCATTTTCAGTATCATATTCCCTGTTATCTGAATGGGTTGTTCATTGTATGATGTCTCTTGAATACATTTAATAATGCATCTGTTAAATTAATGCTACAAGGTTATAGGTGGCGTAATCAGAGAGATTCAATGTCACCTTTATGCCTTGCAGCTTCGAACATATATTGGTCAGTCCTGGTAGATTCATCCACTTACATTGTTGTGTGTTAATAGAGACTCATGGCTTTCCACCTTCGAGCTTATAAGCTTCTAAATTAGCTTCACGCCTTAATAACTGATATGTGTACTGAGAATTTGTAAACGCAACTTCTGACAGTTGCATGTTAACAGGTTTGTTGTATCAATTTGTTCATCATCAAGTTAAAAAATTATCTGCTGAAATTTTCTGATGTTCATACTCAACTATTATGTATTCATCTCAACTTTCTGTATATCATCAATGTCGGAAAAACAAATGTTTACATACTATCAATGCCTATAAAATCTCAACTATAATGGAAGTGTTTACTGTATAATCATTTCATATTTCAGAAGATATAAATTTACTATTTATTCTAATTCCCATTCAGATCATTTTTGTATTTCATTGAACTGTAATGGCTTCCAAAAGTGAGGAAAATTCCGATGAAAGGTCCTCTGGCAGTGAATGGATTGAGAGTGAAATAACTGCTGCAATAACAACCATTGCAGCTTCAATATGTGTAATAGGAGCGGCTGAATACTATCGCCAGTACTATATAAAGGCAAAGCCCAATGATGGTCAAATTGAGAGGGATAGATTTATCAGCCGAATAATACGTAAGAGCGATAGTGAGTGTTTTGCGCAGCTGAGGATGGGTAGGGACAATTTTTTTGAATTATGTTCGCTGTTGAGAGATCGGAATCTACTTTTTGATAGTAGGAGATGCAGTATGGAGGAACAGGTTGTAATGTTTCTTCATATTATCGGACATAATGTACGTAATCATGTGATTGGTCATCATTTTACACAATTTGGTGAGACTGTAAGCAAACACTTTACTAGAGTATTGGATGCTATAATTGGTCTATATCCAGAGTATGTGAAGTTTCCTCGATTATACACACCCAAAGAAATATCCGACAACCCTTTGTGGAGCCTATACTTTCAGGTAATGTGAGTAGATATGTTGGAGCAATTCCTAAATTTTAACTTGAGAGAATGAATTGATCATGTGACATACTTTTGATTGTAGGATTGCATTGGGCCCTAGATGATACCCATGTTGGAGCAATTCCTAAATTTTAACTTGAGAGAATGAACTTATTATTATTATTATTTTGTTATTTTTGTAAACATCAACGTTGGGATTGAAGGCTGTATCATGGTCTGTTTTTGTGAGACATTCAGATCGGGATGGATAATCCGATCACAAATTCACTGATGATGTTTTTGAATTTTTTTCAAAATTTATTTTTTAAATTTTCATTTTCTGAAATATATTCACTGTTATTTGATGGTCAGCATGGATGAACGATGATCTCAACGTCGGACCCACTTCACCTCTTTTTGCATCTCAGGGTCATCGAATGTGAGCTCCACCTATTTCAACAAATTCTACGGCTTGAAACTGAAGTGGGGCCCATAGGTGAATCTGGTAGTGAACGATTCCCCCCTCCAACATATGCCTTGAGCCATGATTTTGTTCCTCTACTGCAATAACAACCATTTGGGATGACATCTATGCTGTTAAACACGTCAATCGAATAGGGTGACAATGGATGAACGGTCGGGATTATTGAAAATGGCTGGTAACCCAGGTGGGGCCCATGGTCAAATTTTTGTGAATGTTTCTCATCGTCCAACAGTGTTTGGAGTCGTGATTTTGTCCATCTGTGCTGTGTGAAATTTTTTTGGATGCTGTGCCATTTTTTATGACATCCATACCGTTAAATAGGGGTGTACACGGGTCGGGCCGAGTCGAACTGGGCAACCTGGCTAGGCCCGATCAACAGCGACACCTGGCCCGACCCGGTCACCGGGCCAACATTTCCAGCACGAACCCGGCCCGATAGCAATCGGGCGAGTTCGGGTCAGTTTCGAACCTTCGAGTTCGGGCCAATCCTCTTACCTTCAGCTCACCTTGCGGAAGCACCCTCACCTTTCCCTTCCCACTGGTTTTAAATGTACATTGTTCTTGTGGATATGGAATGACATTTAGCAATATACTTCATGAGAAAATGCCTTCAACAATTTTGAAATAGCAAAGTGGAGTAGTATTTTCAACTATACAAGGGACGTGATCATTGGTCAGTTCATGTTATATGCAAGAATTAGGATACCCTTAGAAATCAGCTATCATATACTACTAAAAGTACACTTTTTAAATTTCTTTTGTTCTTGAAATGGAATTACACGATATTTACTTTTTTAAAAAATATATTTTATTTCAAATAAAATGTGTCGCCATTTCATTTTGTGTCACGCCAATAACATAAATGCAAGATTCGATCAGTCCATTTGTGGGTCATATGTTTGATGTTATCTGGAGAAGTAGGTAGGTTCACTCATCAAGTGGGTCCATTTGGCATTGCCTTGAAGAAGTGCATAATTGATCAACATTTAACAATAAACAATTTCCTTAAGACTGTTTATGAGAATTGCTTGTTAAAAAATAAACATGTTTGACACCCATTTAAAAAAGATAGTGATTGGCTTATTCCAACCATAACATGCCCACAAAAAAAAATTTATGACCATTTCAACAAAAAAAGCGTCTACAATTGGAGGTTATAATTGTTCATACCTGAAAAAAATTGTCCCATTTTAGCAAAAATGTCCACAAAATCAAATGTTAATTAGGTCATTTCAACAAAAAAGTGTCCACAAAGCAACGGTGAGGAGTGTTCAACCAATTTCATTTAACATTGTGACTTAGGGATGGTGGGTTACATAATCTTGCGAGCTTAGTTTTAGTTGATGTATGGAGCATGTGCTACTTTTGAGTGCTTGCATATCAAGTGTAATACTATATAGTATCTAATAAATACCCCTAGATCGAAGAGGAAAGGAACACATTTTAGAGATTGGGGGGACAATACCACATGTGCAACTTTCAAGCACTTGTGTATGAAGTGTAATACCCTGCTAAAGTAGCAAGAAGATGTGCCAAAGATGGGGTAGATGACACATGTCAGGGAGCTAGGCCATTATTTGGCATGGTATACCTTATACATGTGGACCAAAAATAGTGTCGATCTGTTGATCATGTAGGCCAAACTTGTATTGAAAAATGGGCCTTCAGAAAAATGTCCAAAAGTCTGGATTCAACGTGCACGTGTGGCTCACGGATGGATGGCATCGATGTTAGGCACAGACATCAGGGTGTGCCCCACAATCAGGCATCCATCGAAGCTGGTCCCTTTCATTTGAATGAATTGAATGCCACGTCCACATTCCTAAACGCCTGCGTATTATCCATCATAATCTGCTAGAGTATGATTTTTTCTCTAATTATTCTGTTTGATCAGTGGGACCCACTTCTGCTACTATCTTCCACAACTACTCTTCATTCTAATATAAATAAATAAAGCGAATCATTATGCTCAGACAAAACTGACTTAGAAAAGCATGAAATCGAGACATGGATATTTTTTCCGTACAGGCATGTAGGTTAGCTTTCACATATAACACCGAAAGAGGAATCATACACTGAGAGAGAGAGAGAGAGAGAGAGAGAGAGAGAAATCATACTGGTTGCGGTTGGACGGAGGGATGAGTAAGCTCTGCTGGTCGAACGGCGAGACGAGCAGAGAGGCGAAGGTCCTCTGGTGGTTGGACGGATGGACGAGTAGAGATAGGCGGAGGTCCTCTGGTGGTTGTACGGACGGACGAGCAGAGAGAGGCGGACGACCTCTGGTGGTTGCACGGACGGACGAGCAGAGAGAGGTGGACGACCTCTGCTGGTCGGACGGAGAGAGAGAGGGTCGCTGGTCGACGAGAGAGAGAGAGAGAGGTTAGAGAGGTGAGAGAGAGAGAGAGAGAGAGAGAGAGAGAGAGAGAGAGAGAGAGAGAGAGAGAGAGAGAGAGAGAGATTTGGTAGGGTCGGGCGAGGGAGGGAGCTAGCGAGGGAGGAGAGGGTTTGGTGGGGATGGTGGGGTCGGGCGTTTTCAGCAAAAGGGGAAAGTGAAAAGTGATAGTTTTATTTATTTATTTTTTATTTTTTATAACAGGTATATATACCTAAAGGCCGGGTCGGGCCGAGAGTGGGTCGGGTCGAGTCGAAGTTTTCGACTTGAGTCGGGCCTCGCTGGGACATATCCGAACTCGACTTGAACTCAGTTTCGGACTGAAAAAATTAGCTCGTCCTGACCTGAATTTAGTTCCGGGTCGGGCTGAGTCGAGCTTTTTCGGGCCGAGTCGAGTGAGCTAACCGGGCTAGGCTGGTTTGTGTACACTCCTACCGTTAAACACGTCAATCCAAGTTGGGGACAATGGATGAATGGTCATCATTATTCAATTAGAACGTGATGGACGACTGGGATTAATCACAACAACAACACTGGGCCCTGCCTGGGATAGTATGTATGAGAGTTTACAAATAAGCTTCATACTACACAGACTACCAATATTTATATGTATATACAATGTGTGGCCCTATACGTCGTTTCCAAACATTGATCTGTACAAGAAACTGTATACATGCTAGGATAATACCTCCTATCCAAACATTGGTTAGTGGCATGTTTCTGATGGATGTATTCTGAAAAACACCCAACGTATACATGAATAGTACCTGAATACAATACAATACACCCTAAACACGAATCCAAACAGGCCCTAATTGGGCCCACTGAGATGTGAATCAGATATCCAACCCATCCATTGTGTGTGTCCCCTTTGGATGAGGGCTAATAGTAAGTTTAAGATGTATAAAAAACTTAGATGGGCCTTACCAAGTGGTTTTAGATGTTTTAGTCACAAGTGTACATGGTTTCAAATGGTATGGCCCACTTGAGTTCTGGATGCAATTGATTTTTAAATATACCATAACCTAGAGGGGACCCAACAAAATGCATGGTTTGGGTGTCTAACAGAGATCATAATGGGCCCACATAGCTTGACCTCATGGTAGCTTCCCACGGGTCGATCTCATAGTACCATTTCCCAAGTTTGGAATGGCTTGTGTTTAGGTGTCATTTTGTAGCATTGGTGTGCGCTTGGTTGAATGACTTAATCATAATACATGAAACGCACTTTTCATCCGAAAGTTTCTACGGTGGGAATCCCTCCCCCATCATCCCCATTGTTCGTTTTGGTGTGGTCCACCTAAATTATGATTCAAGTTTGATTTTGTCATATAGGAATAACATAGGAGTTGAACGCATCTAATGGATGAGTCGGATGACACTCAACATCATGGCAAACCTCACATAGTACCATTTTCCAATTTTGGAACCCATTAGCTTTTCATGAGGTTGACCTCACGGTACAATTTCCTAATTTTGGAACCGCCTGTGTTAACCATTGTTGCGCCCCTGATTACTTGGTTGGATGACATACTCATAATATATGGAACACACTTTTTCCATGGCGTGAATCCTTACCCCACCATCCATTGTTTGCTTTGGTGTAGTCCACTTGAATTATGAATTAAGTTTGATTTTGTGATCTAAGAATAACATGGGAGTTGAACTCATCTTAATGGATGAGTTGGATGACACATGTTATGGGTAAATCTGAACCGAGCAACATCAAAGTCAACTTTGGCACAAATGAGCAAGGCATCGGACTAATGAGCATTCGACCCGAGGTGAGCGTCCGACCCAAGGGCTCTTGTAAAGCTACGACGCCGACCTGGGACTTGGAAGAAGTCGTCACGCATCTTATGAGCAGGACCTCGGAGTAGTAACGATACGTCCGAGCCGATCTGCCTCCGAGTCCTCTTGTAATAGCTCTCAGGACGACTCGGAGAGTAGGAGAGATCACTGCGCATCCGTTCAGTGTACCTCCAATCCGACCCTCAGCGCGTTAACGATCAGTTCATTTATAGGCTCAGATTTCTGAGCGTGACCTGAGCCATGAGGTCGGCTCGGATAGGGGCCCAGTCAACAACAACATTAATGGGCTAAACCCAATAACACACGACTGGAGTAATGCCTAGAGCACGATCTCCAGGTAACGGCCAACGACTGCACACGCGTAGCTCTTGCATAGTGGCGATGATCGTGCCGAGATTATCGGGCATGTTCAGTGCAACCCTCAAGTATAAATATGAATCACTTCTACAGGAATAGGTACGCAATATCTGATACCCTAACCCTCAGCTACAATACTTAGACCCAGATTCCTAGCCTGACTTTGGCATCGGAGGGTCCCTTGCTCTAGCCAGAGTCTCCTTTGTTCATCTCCTGTGCAGGCTTACAGGGCTCGGTGCGAGTGCTCGGAGCCTAGATAGGGTGGACCAGATTTTTGCATCAACAACACACAACATTGAGGCAAACCCCATGAAACTCAAATTGTGCCCTAGTTACCATAAGGTAGTTGTTGTGCTACTACCCTATGTTCCATCCAGAATGCCACGCAGTTCGATTGTGTCATGTGTACACCACACGATGGGCAAATTACCAACATGCGAGTCATTCATTTTGGAATGAAAATAAGATTGGAGTTCCACATTATAATATTATGTTTTGAGATTTGCTCCAATGAATTAAGATGTATTATAAATTTACAATAAGATATATTGGTACTTTAGTCATTCATTTTTAGCCTTTTTCAATGATATAAACTATTTATTAGGTTCCCCTTATATGGGACTGTAAAAAAAATATAAAAAATAAATCTCTCTAGAGTTGAATATTTCAACCTATTGAGTATTGTAGTCATGGTGACTCTTCATTTTCAAAGCAAAAGAGCTATATTATTGAAGGGTTATAATAATAATATATATTCAAGCTTTAATTAATTAACTGT
Organism: Magnolia changhungtana; assembly: GCA_030180095.1. Classification (NCBI taxonomy): domain Eukaryota; kingdom Viridiplantae; phylum Streptophyta; class Magnoliopsida; order Magnoliales; family Magnoliaceae; genus Magnolia; species Magnolia changhungtana. The sequence continues at coordinate 15,884,374 of JASAUF010000662.1, forward strand.
CCATCATATAAAGTAAGACTTGAAGTTTGTGGATGAGACCTATTTCGCAAGAGGTTTGGCCAAGCCCCACCTTGGAATTTATGTATACATTTTGACCTATATCAATAAATTGTGGGTGGTGTGCTCCAACCTTTTGAAGGAAAAAAAAGAAAAAGAAAAGGTAAAAGTTGGACATAAATATTTTGAACATATTGCAATATGACATATGCTGAGAAGCAGCGTTTCCATCAAGGGGTTTGGATGAGCCCCATCCTGGTATTTGTGTCTTTTCACCCGTATCAGTAAATGATAGGTGGTGTGCTCTTACCATTACTATAGAGAAAAAAGCAAAAGAAGAAAAAAGTTGGACTTGTCATATAAATAGTTTGGATCATCTTGGATGATCCACAATCAAAGCCTAAAGTTTCCACCTATTGCATCAGGGTACAATCTAGGTTTTTTTTTTTTTTTTTTTTTGTTGTTTTCAGACACACACCACACACATGCCACTAGTGTGATTTCTCCACCTTTCGGTACTTGAACCCTTAACCCGATGTTGAAACTCTTGCGGGATTTCACCACTAAGGACGCATTCCTGTAAGCTTGTTCCACTTCCATGGTAAACAATTCTTTTTCAAGGGTTTTGGCTGGTCCCGCCTTAGAATTTGTGCATTTCTCAATAAATTATAGGTGATGTGCTTCTATCAAATTTTCATAGAAAAAAAAAGTTAAATCGATCATATAAACAATAGTTAGGATATTGAAGATGATACCCCTTCGAAGGCTGAAGTTTAAGAAGCAAATTGCATACTGAGTAAACTCTGTTGGGCCACTGTGAATGTATGTGGCTTATCCATGCCATCTATCTATTTTTTCAGCACATTTTAGAAATTTAGCCCAAAATTGAAGCATATCCAATGCTAAAATGTACCACACCACATGAAATAGTGGGGATAATGAAGACCCTTGTCGAAACCTTCTAAGGGCCCACAATGATGTTTGCTTGTCATCCAACCTGTTCATAACTACAAGTAGACATGTATGAATGAAAAACACGAATGTCAGCTTGATCCAAAACTTGTGTCCCCTCTTAACATTTCAATGGTAGGTGTTCAATTTACACTGTCTCCACTTGTGTGGTCTACTTGAGCTTTGGATATGCTTTCGTTTTGCGATCATACCCTAGAATAAGCTGGTAAAACGAATCGAGGGGGTGGATATATAAGATACATAATTCATGGTGAGCCCCCCAAAGTTTCCTAACCATTCAATCGGCTTCCATAGTTTCAACGTACGGTACTGCAACTGTCGAGTCTTTCTAGCAAGCCTCTTATTTTTCTGGCCCATTTTGTCAAATTTCACTTATTTTTATAGTGTACTAGCACAGATATCACTTCTATAATGCAATAAATAATAACCATAGTTATCATACATTCCACCTGTGCGAACCAACTCATGATTATTAGGTAGAATCCAAACGGTGCATCCGTAAGCCTCCTCATGTTCTCCATAAATGTAAAGAATCATTGCAGTTCAAAGCTCCAACAGGACACACGACCCACCATATGGAACTACTTGCAATCACAGCTAAAGCTAGTATATTCTCTTATCTTGGTGTATCTAAGAAATGCACCATGTAATCACACCTACAACCTACATATTCTCTCTCTCTCTCTCTCTCTGGCCCACCTAAGTTTTAAAATGGCTTGTGTCTTGGATATTCTCTTCCCGTGGCCTAAATTTAGGAATGGCATGTTTTAAGGTGTGTCATTTCATACCATTGGTGGTTGGATGACATACGCATAATATATGGAACCCACTTTTCATTTGAAAGTTTCTAGGGGGTCCCCACCATTCCCATTGTTTTCTTTTGTGTGGTCCACCTGAATTATGAATCAAGACTGATTTTGTGATCTAGGAATAACATGAGTTGAATGCATTTAATGGATGAGATGGATGAAACTCACCATCAAGGTGGACCGCACGAAACTTAGTTACCATAAGGTAGTTGCAGAATATTAATCACCGTACAATCATATATATGTTTGTAATCATTCTATAATTTTTACATATATCTTTCCATGCATTATTTTAAAGTACAATGATAGGTGTGCATGTGACCAATGTTATAAAGCCACATATAATTTTTGAATAGAGATGATTCTTACACTTAATGAATTTTAAACATATTTACCCAACATGGCTTGTAGGGAGAAATAGTTTAGGATGCATTTGGAAGTAGTACCTCAAATGGATGTGAGGACTTGTTTGATACTCTTTCATAGGGTAATGGTTGATACACCCGCGTTGAGATAAGTGTTAAAGTCTCTTGATACATATTGATATGCTATTTTTTAATGGCTTGAACTTTTAGAGCAATTAATTATTTAACATGGTATTAGAGTAAAAAAAATACTAAAAGCTATTCATGGTGTGATCTGCATGTGTGGGGAAGTATTAAGATCCCTTAATATACATTGATATGCCATTCTATAATGGCTCATGCTTTTGGAGCAATTAGTTGTTTAACAATAAACATGGCTTACATCAACTCAAATTAAAATATCTAAAATTTGAGATTATGATAGATCATCATCCAAGGTAATTGAGTAATTTTCATTTTCACCATCTATTAAATGTCTCCTATTGGGCTAATTAGGAAATCAAATCAATGTGACTTGTGTTTGGGATATTCTCATCTTGTGGCATAAATTTTGGGGGGAAAAGGTATTACGAGGTGGGCCTCATGGTAAGCTTTCACTACAACAACTTGGATTTTTGGCAGCGCTTTAGAGCGCCGCCAGAAAAACGCGCCGCTGTATATATTATCGGCGCCAATCAAACGCCGATTAATGGGTATGTCGCTAAAAGGTTCAGCGGCGCTACTATACTTTTAGTGGCGCTTGTATGAGCGCCACTAAAAACAGCTTAGCGCCGCTATATCTAGTCTGTCGACACTTTTTCCTCACGAAAAAGCGCCGCAAGATTTCTACAGAAGCGCCGCTAGAATCTTTTCTATGGATTTGAGAGGCCCTAGCATGCCAGTAAAATTTTTTTTTTTTTATAATTCAATCAAAACCTGTATTTTTTAAATATTGGAAACATACAAATGATGCAATACAAATATAACTGAATATGAAACAAAATTTATATTACTAGACAATTAAAAGATATATATATTTATTACAATATATATAAGAATTGCCGTTTTCCATTGACCACAGCAGTTTCCATTTCCTAGAAGAAAAATTCAAATTTCATAGAAAAGGCTAATATGCTATCAAGCAAGCAGAGATAAGATTATATTAAAACCTACCTTGTCATCCCTTATCTTCATATCATTCATTTCTTCAGGCAACCTATCCATGCTGATAGCATTTCCACTTGTGTAGCTGATAGCTGAAGAAAACAAATTGGTGACACCTAAAAGAATAAGAATGATTCAAAGACTCAAAGTTGAACATTGAATCGTTCTTCCAAATTCCACATTGGACTTGGGCAATGAAAAAAGCTTCGATTTTGTTGAGAAGGAAAGAAACAAATCCCATTTTGACAGACTTCTGATTCAACCTCCAAGCTTTTGGTAACCTTTCAAATTAAAAAATAAAAAAGAAAAAAAAAAAAAGAATCTCCAGGCATATGAATGTATGCTAAGGAGGGTGTAAACCATGATGCCAAGGTAAGGAGGGTTGATATCAGGTGGGCAATTGGTCATCAGATTTTTCCCAAGCAAACCATGATGCCAACCCTATCTGCAAGTTCCTCAAGTGCACCCTATGTAAGAAGTACATCATCAATTCAGTAGAATCAAATAACAGAAACATTGGAATATAATCAAGAAGTGCAAGAGTCAATTTATGTGAAAACAAAGAACCTGTTGTTTCAGTAGGTTTCTGAAGTTGGATGCTTTGACCTGATTCAGAGATAGATAGCATTAGAAAAATGTCAATTATTCTCCGCTGTGAACTACCTAGCATAAATTAACTACTAAGCAGACCACTCACAACAACTTAGTAAAAGCTGTGAACTACCTAGCATAAATTAACTCAAGAAATTTAGCCAAATTTATAGTTTTGCATCAACAAAAAATCCCTATGATGTCTAATAGCTTCAGTCAAGTTACAAGTCGTACTCCCTTCCGGTTGAAATGTCTTGAGATAATAATCTTGGAAACTACCTGCGCATTAACTTTTAGATAAGAGACCTTCATTGTGAAACTAAATTAACTTCTGAATGAGAAATTGGCATTAGAGAATATCCTTATTTCTCTTTACAGGGTGTGACAGTATGTGTTTGGCGTGTTGCCCCTGCTCTTTGTTGTATTCTTCATTGTTTCTTCTTTCAAAATAAAAGTTCAGCTTACCCATCAAAAATTTCGATTAAACACTAAAATATGACATTAAAATAAGAAATAAAAGGATCACTAGTGTTCACTCTCCTCACTCCAAGTTCCCTCAATAAGCATTTCAACTTGCCATGTCATATATAATTTGCATCTAACACTAAAATATATTGGTTTCATCATCAGGAATGAAAGAATCAGTTAATCCTGGGAATCTGGCATGCTAATCAGCCACAAACAGTCATGCCTTTGTCACTATATATATTAACTTCTTGAATTGTCTTTCATAAAAAGAAAAAAGAACAATGAAAGAAATAGTTACTGACCATATGCACTGGTGGATTTCATGCATGAGGGTTTGTATGTGGATTTCACAGGGTTTGTACTCTCAAGGCAAGGAGTGATGATGTACTCTCCTCCATCTCTTTGAGTGTCCACATTTAAATCTCAAGCTATCTGTATTGAGAAATGTCCCATAGCTAAAATCCAATGCATTGCTTTGGTCCAAGCACTCCACATTTAAATGCTCTCCAAGGAACTGAAAATCTAACAAAAACAAGTCAAGATCATAAAAAATAAAATAAAAAACAACAACAACGAAAGTGCTATCTATTTGTCTTTAAAAAATTGGTAATGGTGGCCCATTGATAACCGTAGATGATTAGATTCTAGCCACCAATCATGAGCCTTTTTTTTAAAAAAAAGTTGAATACGAGCTCATGCTGCATTTTGCATACAGTAGCTTGAGGACCATATAATTCCTCTTTCCACGTTAGGGACAACATATATGTTACCACATATACATTTTCATATCGACAGCTGATTTGTCAGACAAGGCATCTATGCATAATATCAATTCCCAATGGAAAACCAAGCAAATTACTTTAGAAAGTGTAACTTTATACAAGCTAGCTAAGCAGGTAAAGAGGGTCATTATTGCGTTATATTAAAACCGAATTCCCCTCTCTAATCACATCTATAATATCACTACAACTCCACTATTGGGTAGCCATAGTTTCGCTGGTTCAACATTGTATTCGTGTTTGCTTGTAATTGAGTTGAATTCACAAATTGATAAGTTGTGTTTGGCATTTGGGTCTTATCCATTTCGCTGCTGCCACTTCCACCGTTCATGATTTCAATTCCCTCCATCCAATTCGATCCATGGTCACCTAAAAGGCGGGACATGTAATCCAACTCTAACAAATGAGACAGCGAACATGGTCTTGGAAATTTTAATGGTTGTGGATCGCTATCATCCACAGCAGTCGATGTCACATTTTCAGTGCTTGGCTCCTCTTGTTTTTGCTCCATAACTTTCAACGCATGTCGCTTCCTGTAGATCCTACAGAGGACCCATTCATCTAGCTGCAAAATATATATATATATATATATATATATATATATATATATATATATATATATATACCATTAATTTTTTCTCTCTTTGGCAGTCGAAGAAGTCGCAATCACAATAACACACAAAGTGAATTATGCTATGTGAAAACAGAAGATGAATTATGCTTTCGTGTTTCTCAAAAAGGAAACACAAAGTGACACTTTGTGTGTCAATGGACAAATATGTAGTTACCTGCACACGTTTGGTTGAGATCTGATTTCAGCCATTCCCCTATCACTCCCACATTGGACCTGCTTTCCCCCAAGCCGCTGCAATGTATCCTTGCTCGTGTGGGTCATCCACAGGTTGGATTTCATGAGACTGAAAACTTACCATACAATCACAGGTTGGAATTTTGTGCTTGCTGGTAATTTCAACTGTAACTGGTATGATAAATAAAAAGCACTGAGATAACATTTATTTCTCAACTCCAAAACAATCATCACCCATACAATCACAGCTTCCATTAATTCTCGCTTGACAGAGAATTGCTACCACTTCTTAATATTTCTTTCAAAACAAATTGCTGAAATGTTCAAAGAATTTGGAGAGGATGACCTGTTTGATGGGGATAACGAGCTTCTAGAGGTTGTTTGCTTTGGGATAATCTTGCAATGCTGTAAGGCTTGCTTGTATGTATTCTGTCAGCAAACAGAGAATATTAATCAATATTAAAAGATCAGTGTAGACAATTCGACATTGTTAAATTGAAGGACCAGTAAAACACAAACATCAAACCAAACTACTAAAGGGGATAACAGATAAATTTATTATAAGCACGACTTTGTTAAAACTCAAATTAGTTTCCAAAACTCACGCAAAATGAGTTGCATGAGCTTCAATTGATGGTGTGAGGCTTCTGTTTGTGTAACTGTGTAACACATGCATGTTTCAATTTCTGTTTTGTACTTGGGCAAATATCTTGTTTGTCTATGATTCTTGACACATTAAATGCCTTTGATAAAAAAATTGAATAGACTTGTTTCATTGGGCCTTCTACCTAAACATGTTTACTGACTATCTTTATCAAAATCAAGGGCAGATATATCTCCCAACTGGCAGGGTTGTTTTTACAAAGTAGGCAGAGCCTATAATGCCGTTGAAAGATCCCACATCTAATATGGCTATAATGGCGTGTAGATGTAAAATACATACAAATATACATGGTGTGCAATGATATACATTTCGTCATACAACTTAAGCTTCATAAAACAAATACATACCGTTTGGTGGCCAACTCTTGATTTTGTTCCTCAAGAAGGTCCTCTTTAGCCCAAGCCAAAACAAGCATAAAAAAAAAAAAAAGGATGGGAACAAAAGAAAGGAACAAGTTAATTATTTAAAAACAAAAATAAGCATATTCGGACTAAAAAAGAAAAACAAACATTCCTTTGACCAAGATACCTTGACAATAAATAAGAAAACTTACATTAATCCACTTTGAATGGCCAATTCTAGAATTGCTACCACTTCTTAATATTTCTTTCAAAAAAATAAATGCTTGGACACTACTACGGTGTATTTTGAAAATGAATTCTCAATAGACGACTCAAAAGAGAAGAAACTCATGAGCATATACAAATCCTGAAAAATGAGTATCAACCTAACAGAAATATTAATCATAGTAAACGTTGTTACTAATTCTCAAACAACTAAAAAACAATAAATAAGAAAACTTACTTTAAAGATACCTGCTTTATTTCGGTCCACTTTGAATGGCCAATTCTACTAAGCTATAGACATCTATAGGGCCATTATCTAAGCTTCTGATACAATTTTTATGTTGTGTAAATTATTCAAATTTGCATGAATGCATAAGAGACAAAAATAGATAAAACTAAGCCCTTGATACAATTTTATGTTGTGACATAAAAAAATTGTGAGTATCCAAACAAGAATTAAATTTTAACCCAACCTTGACCTTGTTCTAAGATTGCACATGCTAGCGACTTTCATAAGGAATCTTGAGGAAAGCTATTTGTAAGCTTGCAATAGTAATTTGTTTATAGCGGTATTATGTTCTACTTAATGCACATACCTTGGAGAGAAAAAACTATTCGGCCGTAGAAAGCTTGGAATGGTAATTTGTTTGCAACTTGGAGGAAAGTATATGTTGCAATGCAATGTCTTGTGAATATTTTGAATTTGGAAATTTGTAAGTAACAAGTTTGTGTAAAGGAATGGTAGTATCCTGTCTGTTTGGAGCAGATTATCAATTAGACTCATCACCATCTTCATAATAAAGAGCTATTATGAGATTTGGGTATCTATTTTGAAAGAGTAATTGTGAATATAAGTAGAAGGAATGGGTACCTTTTTCTATTTGGGCGGTTGGGGATCTATTTTGAACCCATCACCGTAGCCTTGTGAGATATTTTGGGTTGGCTTTGAATTTTCTAATAGAGATATGAGCAGAGGGGAGTGGATCATGTGATTTGTAACTTGTCGGGGTATGTCTTGATGGCCAACTTATGATGCATAGATCTATCGTCCAAGGTGCATATAATGTGTATGTCTTGCCCTTGGTATCTACGAGTTGTATGAGTACGGATGAGAAGAGGTAGGAAGGATCATCGAGAAAGAATTTTTCCAACAAATCATTTAATTTTCATGTCATTTTTACTAAACATTGGAGTTGTATTGAGTTCAACCATAGGTCAAAAGCCCAAAGCCCAATGAATAAAGCACATCTTAGTGCGAGAGGAAGAGAGAATAAAAAAAGAAAACAATGGATTAGTAAAAGTGCTAAAGTGCTAATCCCTCCCCACGATTTGAAATTTAGTTTCTTAATACAAAAATATATATACAAGGCTCTTAATCATGAGTCTGTAAACATATATAAGTCAATGCATGGACCAAGCTTCATTAATGCTTAAATTCGTCAAATGACCATAAGCGAGAAAAATAATAATAAAAAGAACGAAAAAGCAATAAACAAAGTGTAGTATTTTCATACAAAAAAGCTACAATACAAGCTATCTATGGCATCATAAATATCTTTCGGAACAAAGGAAGTCAAGGAATGATGGAACAAATATCATGGTATTACCCAATAATTTGTTTGTAAATTACTAAATGACTATAGAATAATCCAACCATCATCTCCAAACAATTAGAGATCCTATTTTGTCTTTCTAATGATTCTTATGAAGAAAGAATGCTAACTATCATTTAAACAAACAACCTTTTCTATTTCTTAGAAGAAAAATTCACATTTCATAGAACAGAAAGTCTAATATGCTATCAAGCAAGTCGAGATAAGATTATATTAAAACCTACCATGTCATCCCTTATCTTCATATCTTCATTTTAATATCCTGTCAAATGACCTCTACCAACAACTGCATGCCATTTGCTTCAAAATGGGGAACCAAATGTTCTAGTTCAACTTTTAGTAATGTAGATGACATATACGATGCATGAACGAACATAAAAGAAACAATGGATTCTTGAAGGAACTATATATGCTAGAAGCTTATGTCATGAGGATGAAATGTAGTATTTTACTAGCTCAACACAAAAGTAAAAAGAAAGAATATGGGAAAAAAAAAACCTATTCAGCTTCTTAATTGAAATATACCAAAATCGTGGGTAAAAACTTTAGCAGATGAAGGTGCATCAACTTGAGGATCAGCTAGCCACCTTGAATAAAGATCGTGGTTTTTAGCAGATGAAGATGCAATATGATTGCTTTTATTAGATGCAATATGAGAAATGATTGCTACATTAAAGAAATATAGAAGAAAATGATACAACTCACCGGGACGCTCAAGCCTTTCTCCTCCTCCTTTACCCGGGCTTGGGACCCAATGCAAGTAGTTGCATTGGCGGAGTTAAAAAAGGGGCTTAAGATCCATTTGGTTTGATAAAAAATTATATTCATAAAGATTGATGTGATGACCAAATGGAGCTTAAGACTTATAATACTTGCATAAATGTAGTTGTTCTCTTTCGCTGCTTCCATCATCTAACAACACTGCCACAAAAATACGCTAAAAAAGGTAAACGCCCTCCTATTAATGTTGTAAAGAAACATGGAAAGAACAAGAGTTACCCAACCTATCATATGTGCATTGGATCTTAAGTCAATCCAAATTCCAAAATTAGAGTTAAACACTTGCTATCCAAAACCAATCACACATCAGTCCTAAACCCATGCACAAAACAGAAAACATTTACAAGAGAGAGAGAGAGAGAGAGAGAGAGAGAGAGAGAGAGAGAGAGAGAGATCCTTTCATTTAGCTCAATCCATCTTTCCTTGAACCTGCAAAACAAAACAATAAAAAGAAATTAATTAGTACTCGCATTCTTGTACAAGAAATTCTATTGTATATGGAAAAAAAAAATAAATAAATAAAAAAATCTGACCTTACACATAATAGACGGCCAAACAATACTCGTTCCAACAGCATCCCCAATTGTTTTATATCGTCCATAAGGTCTTATCAAAACCTCCTCTCGTACTATTGCCACATGAATTAATACTTCCCAAAAACCAATTCCAAGTTCGTGCCCCCCTACTTTTGTGAGCGGATCCTTGCTCAAAACAATTCCTTTAGCAATAGTAACCCCGGGTATGACGATACTGGTAAGAAGAACTCTAGTCACATCCTACAAAATAAAATTCACTATTTGACAAACTGCATTGTATTGAATAAACACTCATCCATATACCACATATAACATAATAACATCAAAATATAATAAAAGAACTATTCACTTGGTATAAGGAATTACCCCAGCACTAGTGTAACTCGTGGTCTTCCCCTTATTCGTCGAGTGTTTCTGCAAATGATAAATCAATATCAATCATTATATACCAACTAAACTATATATAATCTAGGACATAGTGTATATGTAAATAAATACATGTATATAATATAATTACCCGAGAGGTCACCCAATGGCTTGATGATGAGGACGGTTGGTTCATGTTAGAACTAGCTGCAGCACCAAATACTGTGGGTGGGTTATTGTTTGCATTATTCATAGTGGCTATCAATTTCATCAGAGTTTCTTTCAAGGAAGAAATTTCAGCATCTCTTGAGGATGAGAGTGCAGCTATATTTTCTTTAAGAGAGACTATATCAGCATGTAGTTCCTCATATCTTTCATCTCTCCTCTGATCAATAGAAGCCATCCTTTGTTGGATGGATGTTGCACCCCACAAATCAGATGGAGATGGTCCTAACCCATAAGTGCGGACACGACCATACTTGTCTTCTCCCATGACTTGAGATAATATATCATCCCTTGCCGTGCTACTCTGTGAGGCCCCGGGTTGCTGAGATATTTCTTCATTGAGTTTTACCTGCAATAATAATTATCACATGATAATAATTAATGTGTACATACTCTAGCTGTTGCTACACATTTATAATGAGCTCTTCTTGCATGTAAATACATTAACATACCATTACTACTGATGAGGCCTCATCCATATGCTTTCCATCTTTGCATGTATGAGTCAAGATAAACATATCTGCCCGGCTCAGATCCTCCCCATTGGCCCTTTTCCTCTATTATTATGAAAACAAGTTATATAACACAAATATACTAACATGGTTGGTCAGGTTATTAATAAAATTTACCTCTTCCTCGCGTATTCGCGCAAAACTCTTCGAGCCTGCCACATAGTTAATCAGTTGTTTCTTCCGATTCTCTTTATTTTTTTTAGAACGAGCCTATATGTAAGACACTGACAGTAAATTATAAAATATCAACAAAAGATTTTGTATAATTCTATAATTGAATGAGGCATACCTTCCCCTCTTCAGAGTTCCAAAACTGAACGAGAGTCTTCCATTGATCCTCTTGGATCCGCTCATCAAGATCTGCGAGCCGCTCCTCATCGTCTCATGAGAAGAGTAGTGGAGTTTCTTCACTTGCCCTTCCATTCCCTCCATTTTTACCAAGTGACTTCAGCACCCAAGCCTTAGCATTACCGTCAAACTCAAACTTGGACTGCATCACATGTTAAAAGTAGATAATCACATAATGAACAAAAAAAAAAAAAAAAAGCATCGTAACCATTACCGTGACAAGCCCCCACATATCATCTTTCTTCGCATTTGGCACCGCCCTCCAATCATTAAATGTAAGGGGAGCATATACCCCATTGCGTGCTATTGTCCCTATGAAATTTGTCAGCTTACTAGCATTGTCACAATCGGGTCGCTCCTAGATCGTTGACGGAAATAGAAATCCGTTGACCTTCACGCATTTTCCAAACATCAACGCATCGTGTGGGGCCTCGAGTCTTTGTTTTCTTGGACATTGAATCTGTTGAATAAAATCACAATGGTACATATATATAAAACCAATTAACAAAAGAAAATTACACGGTAAAACACATATTATCCACAAGAGAAGAACACATTTTGTTATACCACTAGTAGCCTGCGGCAGCTGAGGTTGGGCAGGACCAACATTAGTTTGGGGCAAATTGAAATTTGGCCTGGTGCTATCAGTCATAGGGCCTACAGATTGCCTAACCCTGCGTCTAGTACTCATGTTTAACACCTGTATATGTCTAGCAATATGATAATTAAATATTTCTCATTTAAATGGAGATTCATCAAATGAACAACTTGATTTGTGGATAGTTGCATATTAAAATATACAAGCCATACAAATTGCGAATCCCATTATCAATGGAACATATTCCAAAATCATCATATCAAGCAAAAGACATGTAAATTTCTATACAATGAAAATAAATGAACATGCGAAAATAATAATAACTCAACCATATACAATGAAATCAATTATTGTACATAATGTCATTTCCATCACAATCGAAAACTCAATATCATCTGTTTGGTCATCTACCATTGTCTGGGTGGGTGGTAAAGGTGTAATAATTGTTGTACCATCGATACTGTTCTTTCCCAACTATCAATGTCATCACTCGGATCTTCCGAACTTTGATTATTGCATGGCGAGCTTCCCAAGTATGCATCAACATCATCTGCAAACTCCTCCCCATGCATCTCAAACAAGTCCCTAGGTTTCACCTTCACCACAACATGCCAATCCTTCTCGATGGTCTTGCACATAGAACACCTGCTCAGCTTGAGATGCAAACACAAACGGTTCATCGACAACTGTCGACGTAATGGCATAACCGTTTCAAATTCACGAGCGTGAACCCCAACCCATCCTTCCTGACACCCCGCCTCGAGATAGAACATCAACCCAATCACACCTAAATAATACTACTTTTCGATCACCACAATATTCCAATTCAATTATGTCCGTCAAGACACCGTAGTAAGTTACATCTCCCGCAATAGGTTTTTGCCGTTGTTGTGATCGCAAAGCTTCGATGTCTTTGCGGTCACCACAACTCCACTATGTTGAGTTTTTCTTTTCTTTTCTCGATCTTTAGTGTGAAACCTGAAGCCGTTTATGATAAAACCCTTGTATCTTCTTGTTGCACAAGGACCCCGAGCTAGCCATCTAAGGTCTTCTGAGACCTGCTCATTCTCTACCTGGCACACTTGTTCAACCTATTTAAAAATGTTAAAACAAGCACATGTCTGGACAATGAAAATAAATAAACATGCACACGTCGATCGACTTATTGTATCTACTTACATGATCGCTAAACCATTTATGAAATGTTTCATTGTGAATGCGTTCTATATCCCTTGGTCGTGCGCGAGGATTCTTCTGCTTAACAACATTCATGTGTTCTCTGCATATGAATTGATTTCGGTAAGACACGTGATAGTAACTTATTTTTCATCATGTATAAAATAAGTGTTACAGTTTTCTTACTCAAGAAATGGGATGAGCGCGCCGCTGTTAAACAGAACATATCGATGTGCCTGTGTAAATGTAACTTTATCTAGCACACAATCCCCAGGCTTCCCTAATGCACGACCTATTCGTGGGAAAATAGTGGATTGTTCTATAACGGTGTTACCATAGTCGTCATTTCGTATTGGTCGGTTGAACCTTGTCTCCACATTATGCAAGTATCTCGAGCAGAAAGTTAAGCATTCTTCGGCCAAGTACCCTTCTGCAATTGAACCCTCGGGCCGACTTTTATTACGTACATATGACTTCAGTGTGAGCAGGTACCTATGATTATCAATATTATGAAATACATGGTCGATTAGCGCAACTGGAACAACATGACAAATAAAATTAATTTATAAACATTAACACGCACCTCTCGATGGGGTACATCCATCGGTATTGTACCGGTCCTGCAATTTTGGCCTCGCCCGCTAAATGAATGGGCAAATGCACCATAATATCAAAAAAAGCCGGCGGGAAAATCTTTTCTAGATGACAAAGTGTTACCGCAATTTGGGATTCCAGTCGATCAAAATCTTTTACTCGGCCAATTTTGGAACACAATTCCCTAAAGAAATTGCACAATTCAAGCAAGACTGAGCTCACACACTTGGGCAATGTTGTTCGTATCGCTACCGGAAGTAATTGTTGCATCATTACATGACAATCATGGCTCTTGAGCCCTGAAATTTTGCGCTCTTTGAGATGCACACGTCGTGAAATATTGGCTGAATAACCATCTGGAACTTTCACTCGCTTCAAAACTTTGCAGAAATCATCTTTCTCACTGGATGACATGGTAAAGCATGTGGGTGGCAAATATGTTTTGTTCGATGAAAGCTGCCTTGGGTGCAATGTTTGTCTTATACCCATATCTTGCATGTCGAGACGTGCCTTTAAATTGTCCTTTGTTTTTCCTTCAATGTTCAACAGTGTTCCGAGCACATTGTCACACACATTCTTTTCAATATGCATCACATCCAGATTATGCCGCAACAAATTATGCTCCCAATACGGCAAATCAAAAAAGATACTTTGCTTCTTCCACTTATATCGATCTTTTGCATTATCCTCTCGTCTTCTCTTGTGCCCATAATTGCTATGAGTCTTCTTCCCAAATGTGACATTAAGTCCTTGTAATCGATCCAACATATCGACTTCAGATATAGCAAAGTTGGTGCCTCATTAAATTCTTCCGTACCATCAAAAGATCTCGCTATTACTTCTAAATTTATGATCAAGTTCCAAGAATCGACGATGGCCCATATAACAAAACTTTCGACCATGCTTCAAGTATTTAGACGAAGTGTCCTTGTTACAACAAGGACAAGCAAGACGCCTTTAGTGCTCCATCCAGACAAGTTCGCATATGCAGGAAAGTCACTGATAGTCCACAACAATGCTGCACGCATTTGAAACATTTCATTGCTTGAGGCATCATAAGTGTCTATGCCAACCTCCCACAATTCCTTCAACTCATCTATTAAAGGTTGCAAATACACATCAATATCATTACCAGGTCCAGAAGGACCAGGAATAAGCAAGGACATCATGAAATAAGATTGCTTCATGCACATCCAAGGTGGCAAGTTATATGGTATCAGAATAACCGGCCATGTGCTATGAGCAATACTCATTGTCTTGAATGGATTGAAACCGTCAGCTGCTAACGCAAGTCTAACATTGCGACTATCCGATGAAAAGGTCGGATGGTAGTGGTCAAAAGTTTTCCACGCTGGGGAGTCAGCCGGATGCCTTAACACTCCATCTTCAGTGCGACACTCATAATGCCATTTCATAGAGGACGCTGTTTTAGATGACATGTACATCCTCTGGAGCCTTGGTTTCAAAGGAAAATGACGTAATATTTTGGCTGAAATTTTTCTCTCTTTGGCAAATCCGAAGAAGTCGCCTCATTATCTGATTGATGTTCAAATGTTTTCCATCCTGGAAGCACCACATATACCACATGATTGCTCATCATGACATCCTCCTTCCAATATAACATACAATCATTGGGACAAGCATCAATTTTATTGTATTTTAGGCCCAAGTCCCCAATAATCTTCTTGGTTTCATAGAAAGACCTTTGTAAGGTTTCACCTTCAAGAAGTGCGTCCTTTAACAATTCAAGTAACATCGTGAATGACTTGTCGCTCCATCCACCAAGGCACTTTATGTGATATAGTCGAATAACGAAAGAGAGCTTACTAAACTTCTTGCAGCCTGGGTACAATTCCTTATCGGCATCTTCTACTAATTTGAAAATTGTTGTGCTTCGGGATTAAGCCCCTGTGTAGGTCTATATGTTGCATCACTCTCTTGATCATCCGGCCCGAAAAATCGAATGCATCGTGTAACAATTCGTGCATATCATCATTTGGATCTAGATTAGGCATAGAAGAAGATGTGGCTTCCCATGAAAACGCCAATGAGTATAACTTGTATTAAATCCATCACACACGATATGATTGTATGCTTCTTGTCGAGATACCCAGAAATTGTTATTACAGCTTCTTACATGGACATAGGATCCTCCCTCCATCACTTGCATTTGTAAATGCAAAGTCTAGAATTCCTTAGCTCCACTTACGTATGCATTGCTTACCCTAAATCATTCAACGCAATTGGAGGACATATCAAACAATGCATCTTAACCATTGGGCTACAACAACTGGAAGAAGAAGTTACTGAGATACCTTGACAAATGAATCCAACTCTTATCCATCACTATGTTACTCGACTACTTCGACAAGTTAGTTGAAATACAACATAAGCCGACAAATTATAATGAAACAAGCACCATTATTGCTCACCCCACTAAGCGCGACAATTTAGGCATCTAATAGAATCTCTAATGGTATCTTTAACTAACTAAATCATCACCCATCCAAGACTAGATAGATTGCAATACTTTCATGTTCTCATTTAAATGCCCACGCCGAAATTCCGGCAGCATCTCCCCATGTCTCTCCGAATACGTTGATCTTGCATTTGATTCCCATGTCAAGTATCCACATAACGTGAGGATATTTGACATTAGAAATAAATATAAGAAACGTAACCAGAGAGAAAAGGACAGATACAACGCAGAACTAGCATGTGCATTTAAATCAGGGAACCGAAAGCATTCTAATTTATCCAACCTTGAATTGTCCAAACATGGGACAATTTGAGAATTTTTATGTCTCCAAAAGCACACTATATCTATGCTTGGCCACATAAAAATTCTCAAATGGGCAACTGATTGTCCTATACTTAAACAATTACATAATCAATCACAATTGGCATTCATCATCTAGCTAAATAATAACAGAATGAATTTTAAACTAATAAATAAATTTTGTTTTGATAAATTAACCTAGTAATATCTACTACATACTAGTAACATACGAGCAATATTGGGGCACCATACCATAGGCTGCAAGAATATCATGTCCCCTTAAAAAATAAATCCTCCAAGGATAACATATTGTAGACACTGAAAAATCGGGCGTCCACTTTGTTGTGAAAAATGTCTTGTTGTGGTGGTCCTGGGGGTGATTAAGCTGATTTGTGATTGTTGGAGTCGCCACTAGCCGAATAATCTCAGAATCCCGCGGTCGGCTAGAACCACGGAATACGTAAGGTTGGAGAAATCCGAAAATCCTCCGACCTTAGATTGACTCCTGGTCTACGATCCGGGATTCCGGGTAAGGGACCTCGGTTACAAAGAGGGAAGGTGTTAGGCACCCTCTCTGCCCGTACAAATGTACGGTCTCGACTTAGTGTGGTAAAATAGTCTCAAGGGATGATGATGATGCTTCGGTCATGATGGGACTAGTCACATGTGGATTTCTGATGTAGCAAGATCCGAGATTTCGGCAGGCCACAGAGCATACGTCCGACAATATGTCTAGAGGGTGGATGTGATGATGCTTATGCAAAAATACAAGAAAAGTGGACTAGATCACTAGGAATTTCTGATGTGACAGGATCCGATGTACGGCAAGTCACAGAGCATACGTCCACTAGAAATCTAGAGAAGCAAGGGGGTTGAGAAGGGAGTAGATGTCATGATGAATGCTTGTATGCAAATGGATCTTTGACTTGATTCTTGAAAAGGCTAAGATGTAGATTGAACCATGATCATTTTGGACTAGGCTTGAGGGTTGGAAGGATTGAGATGAAGGCTAGGAGGTGGCTGGAAAATGTGGGCTTGAAGGCTTGGGAGCTCCTTCCCTTCCTTCACTCTCTTCCTCACTCTCTCTCTCTCTCTCTTTTCTTTTCTTTTCCTCTCACTCTTTCTCTCTCACTCTCTCCCTCTCTTGGTGGCTCTCCTCCATATGGGTGAAAATGAAAGGGGAGAGGGCTATTTATAGCCCTTTCCAAAGGTTTTTTGGTAAATAGAGGACAAGAGGAGGGTAAAGGTGATGTGGCACATGGTGATTGGTGGAGAGGAGAGAGATGCCACATGGCATGCTCTCATTGGCTAAATGGGACTGGTAAAACAGTAAATAATAGAGATGGGAGGGGTAAATTCCAGGAAGAGTTGACTTTGGACGCTGAGACAGCTGTCCCTGCTCAGACAGCACGCGGCGGAATTCCGATCACCGCCGGCGGTAATCGGATTACCGCCGGCGGTAGTCCGACTGCCGCCCGATCCCGGCTGAGTCCGAAACTCGTGTGACTCGCCCGTGCGCATTTTCGGGGGAAGTGGTAATCCGATTACACCGGCGTGTAATCCGATTACCACTCGATGCACGGTTTACCTCAAAATTCATCTGCAGTGCGTCCTTTTTGGGTCCTTAGAGTGGAACAAAGTTCTTTTGGATATTTGGCCCAAAATAGCTTGAAGTCACTCGATTGTTACACTGAAAATGACTCGAAAATAGGTCGATTTCGGGCATGGTCCGGATGGAATAACGGCTCAGTCGGTTAGGGTAGATTTAGGATATGATCATGGTTCTCGGATTGTCTTAACCTTTCTCAAGATATTTAGCTTTGGGTGGGGTGTCTACAGATGCCCCTTCGACCGAGGTTGCGAGCAACCGAAGGTCAAAGCAAGTGGACACCCCACCCTTTCCGGGTCGGAATGAAGGGTAGCGATTCAAATCTATTGCTTACCATTGTATCATCATCGACTGTTTGGAAAAGAGGACTTGCACATACCACGAGGGTTGAGGAAAACGTTGTGATTGTCTCCTGCGCATTTGTCGCGGCTTTACGGATCACCAATCACAACCTCTTCACATCGGATTGTTTACTGACATGGAGGGTGAATTGAAAAGTAAGGGCCTCTGCGCATTTGTCGCGGCTTTACGAGGATTCCCGTACTGTTAGGTCTGTCGTTCCTTTGCTATGTAATCACCCCAGGAATGTTCGTTCCATTTGATCGTCAAAGTGGTTAGCTGCCCTGCGCGTTGGTGCGGCCTTACGGGAAACTCACTACGCCGACTTGGACTCGATCAAAATTTACAAATATTCCAAGGGCTAGGTATTGTGCAGGTAATCATGTTTGCCATGCAATCTGCTGAGTCGACACTTTGGTTACAATGGATCGTCTTCACTTCGAGTTTGATTATTCTTTCCAAAGGTAGATCCACTCATCTTACTAGCATTTGTACGACTGCCCAGTTATAGGGGTCTGGCCAATCGTACATATATCATGTACGGACTCGATCGTCCTTCGGGGAAACCGGAAGAGATCGGGTCTTATTTAACTGTTTGCACTGTCCGCAACTGGAGAATATGGAAGATTCCTCAGTGTACTGCGTGACGCGTGCGTTTTTTTTAAAAAAACTATCCCCTTTGGAGCTAGGCTCCTTGAGGATTTTATTTGAAACTACTTTTTGATTTTTTTTGAAAAATATCCGTTCGATCTCGCGGGTGGGCGTCGTCGTTCGGTTTTTATTTTTGCAAGTTAAGTAAACAGTTGCGTTGCCTCCACTAGTGAGCTGATGGGACTAACGGTTTTTATTTGCAAGTCAGATGGCCTCCACTAATAAATTAATGGGGCTAATTTTTTTTTTATTTGTAAAAAGTCAGATGACCTCCACTAATAAATTAATGGGGCTAATTTTTTAGAAGAAGCAAACCTTTTGGGCCTGGGGATTTATTTTAGAATTACTTAGTATTTTGAGATTTTTTTTTTTTGAATCTTGGGAATTTTGGGATTTTTTGGAATTTTGGTTTTTTTTTTTTTTTTTTTTTTTTTTTTTTTTTTTTTTTTTTTTTTGAGAGTTTTTGGAACAAAAGTTTATTTTCGAAATTCTCTAGGGTTCTTCCAAGGGTTTTGAAATACTGAGATCTATGTTTAGAAATTTTTGGGACCATTTTTGAAAATTCAGAGGGACTGAAGTTTATTTCAGGAATTTTCTAGGACATTTTGGAGGTTTTAGGGAATCGGAGGTTTATTTTTTAGAATTTTTGAAGACCCTTTTTGAACCTTAGAAGAAACAGAAGTCTATTTTAAGAACTTTTTTGACTTTGCCCACCGGTCTAAAGGGAGGACCGGTCACTGGAGGCGGGCATGGGGGACAGCACGCTGCCCCATGTCAGATTGTCGGCGTGGCGGCGGTACGGATCGCTACGTGTATAGCTGCCACCGCCGGTCCGTCATGGACCGGCAACTGTCCGTTCCTCTTCTTTGGTCCGTCCGATCAATGACCTCCTTCCCATTTAGCCGCTCGTTTTGATCGTCCGGGGACGCGTTTGTGGTCCCCTGGAGCTCACTTTGCCTTTTTCTTTGATTTCTAAGGTATTCTTGGTCGTTTAATTTTCCTCTGGTTTTCTAGTGGCCACCTCTTAAGGAGATCTTGCACTCTTTTTCTTTTTTTTTTTTTTGGTTTTGGAAGGGTCATGATCAGGACCGTTGATCAGTTTTGATGAAATCTAGACCATTGGATCTTGCAGGATATATATATTTTATTCATAAGTCATTGTCACTGCATATTTTTTTTTTTGTTTTATTTTTTATTATTTTTTTATTTGCTGGAGTGGGTGTGATAAAAAGGGGCCCCACCTTTTATTTGATCTCGATTTTTATTTTTTTTTTTTATTCTTTTTTGGATGATCCTGGACCATTGGATGGGTGGATGAATGATCTCGACCATGGATCTCGGGGTCATGTATGAATGGATGGATGGTGGATGATCCGGACCATTAACTGGGATCATGTATGGACGGATGGATGGTGGATGATCCTGGACCATGGATCCTGGGTGCATGTATGGACGGATGGATGGTGGATGATCTGGACCATGGATCCGGGTCATGTATGAATGGATGAATGATGGATGATCTGGACCGTTGATCTAGATCATGTGTGAATGGATGGATGATGGATGATTTGGACCATGGATCTGGATCATTGGATGAAATGATCTAGACTATGTATGAGTGATTTGGATCATTGGATCATGGACGGATTTTGCCTGGAAATGGCCTCCCCTTCTTTTTTGAAACGGGCCTGATTTTCGAAAGTGGGCCTGATCAAATAACAACTATTTCTGGGAAGGATTTGGAATGGGTTATTTTGGAAAACGGGTTCTTGCAGGGTGGGTTTCAGTGAACATAGGCTTCCTAGATGGGCTCTCATCATGGATCCTCTTTTTTTTTTTTGTTTTGGCCTTTTTAGATTGTCCTTGAAAGTGGGCTTTCGAGATGGATCTTTTGAGGTGTGAGCTTGACATAGAACTCACCGCAGGCTTTGGCCTCGTGCAAGTATGCCCCGTCGAGGTAGGAATGATGCTGGTCCGTCTCGGCCGTCTCGACCGACCCATGTTTCGTGCCGCAGTGGAGGGTCGGCATCTTTCGGGGATGTAGCTCGGGAAGGTGGTGCGCCTGCGATTCTTAGAGGCGTGGGGTTAGGAGTCATTGGCCCGACCGGTTTTACGATCCTCGGCCCTTGTTCTTTGAGGTTCTCGGGAGCGTACTTTGCCGCATCTTTTTCCGGGTTGTCCGAGCAAGACGAACATGTCGCTTTTGTCTCCTTGGCAGAGCGATGGCACCGAGACACACATACATTCCAGCGTTGCCTTCTGAGAGTGGGGATCACCCCATATGACATATACATGCACTGGTCTTAGATATGATGGTGGTTCTGCGTGCCCTTTGAGGAGGACCTTCCAGTACCTACCGAGGATGACTGGATGGAGCTATTAGGGATGATGCCGTATGCCACAGAATTTTCGGGCCATCGATTTAAACTTTGTGGTTTTCCTCGACTTTCACAAAGGTATCCCTCGAGACCGAAGTCGTTAAAATGTGATAAAAGCTCGGGCCCCGATTTTATATACTATGGGAGCGATGATCTTCTCGCCATGGGAATGAATTAGTGAGTTCCGCTTGTTATCGCTGTGGCAGGCATATTACTTTTCCCATGTCAGATAATCGAATGTGCCATTTTGGCATGCATTTGTATGAAGGGTCGATAAGGCTGGGCCGGCCGCATCGGGGCTCTCGACTGGTTTTTTACCTACCATTGAGGTACTTTCTCGAGATCTTTTCTCACATCTTTTTCCTTGAGGATGGTCTGGTGTGTCTCTTCTTAATTTCGGTAAAACGCAGTTTGCTTTTTTTGACCACTTTCCTCACCGGCACCCACTCCGATTAATCATTCACCTCCGTTCTCAAGCGCATGATGCTGTGGGGTGGTACAAGGATAACCGCAGCCGTACACGCTGTTTTCCGATCTTGCTTGGAGGTCGAATGTTGATGCCCTCGTTGCTCCCGACGATGTGAGCGATCCGTCTTGCCCCAGTATTGCCCATATGTTGCTTTCGCATGTCCCACATTTTACCTCTCTTTTTGCAGTTTCATACTCGGCCATATCTTCGCCCGAACGCAGCTCTTACTTCCCGGTGCATGTGAGGCTTTTCGTGCCTCTCGACGGCGCTCGCATCCCTTCGGGAGGATCCGCGGTGACCAAAT
This sequence comes from Magnolia changhungtana, assembly GCA_030180095.1. Classification (NCBI taxonomy): domain Eukaryota; kingdom Viridiplantae; phylum Streptophyta; class Magnoliopsida; order Magnoliales; family Magnoliaceae; genus Magnolia; species Magnolia changhungtana. The sequence continues at coordinate 15,906,813 of JASAUF010000662.1, forward strand.
GGTATCCGGGGAGAGAGACTTTTTTGGTGTACCGACCGCATGCACTTGTCCCGCTTAGTCCACCATCCGGACCATCTCGATTGAGATCTGCTGCCACAGAGGAGCTAGTTGCCGCTTGGAGGGCTATGAAGCCAGCCGCCTTTGTTGACCCGTACAGAGAGTATAGCTCTTGGAGCGAGCAGTACGGCATGGGTCCGATTCTTCACCTCAAGCTATGCCCGGGTGGTGGTGCCCGCTTTGCCGGAGGAGGGACTGGGTCCACATTTCTACAAGCCAAGGATAAGTGACACCTATTTTCCTGATGATGATTAGTTCATCGGTACATAGATAATCTCCTTCATTTGGTATAAAATTTTAGTTTGTTTGGCATTGTCTTTGCTTTCACAAGTCGCATTTATCCAATTGCGTTACATAAGAGTAAATTACTTGTTTTCTACCCTCCCGAGTAGACTCCGCCCGAATTGTAGTTGAATTGGGCGGAGCGGGCTTGACTGCCACGGCTGTAATCTGACCGCCGCCGGCTGACATTTGCCTGCTCGGGCCTGTTCACGTCAGTGCCGAAGGATTCGATTGATGACACCTGCTTCTGAGAAACCCAGATTCGAATACCGCTAGCGGTAATCCGACATCACCGTCCATCTTTTCTTCCAAGAAGCCCTCGTTTTTCCCTGTTCATTCCTTTTGTCCCTTCCTCCAAGCATTCTCGTCTGGTCCGTCCGCGATCATCCTTTTTTTGTCTCCATTTTGTCTTTTTCTTCTTTGTCTTCATCCCTCCTTTGTTCCTTTCTCCTTTTCGACCATCATGGCTAATCATAATGATGATTTGGGTGTGTTTATGGGTGGTGAGAAAGTGGTTGGCTCCATAAATGATGAGGATTTTATGGGGTAGATGAAGAATTGATGGGTCCTTTTCAAGGGATGAGCACCATTGATGGCTTGGATCTTCTTCCTACCGATAGGCTGATGGGGTTGGATGGTTTGCTTGATGGAGGGATGGCTTTGATGGCAATGAATGGGATGGTCGCTATGGATGGTGTGGATGGCTTGCTTGATGGAGGGATGGCTATGGATGGCATGGATGGGATGGTTCTTACGGATGGTGTGGATGGCTTGCTTGATGGAGGGATGGCTATGGATGGCATGGATGGGATGATTGTTGGTGGATGGTGTAGATGGCTTGCTTGATGGAGGATGGCTATGGATGGCATGGATGGGATGATTGCTATGGATGGTGTGGATGGCTTGCTTGATGGAGGGATGGCTATGGATGGCATGGATGGGATGGTTGCATGGATGGTGTGGATGGCTTGCTTGATGGAGGGATGGCTATGGATGGTGGGGATCGATTTTTGGCACATGTTTCGAGGTGATGGTCTGTCACTACTGGCGTCGCTGACAGATGTAGCTCCTATGTACACCGGGATGCACCGAGGTCACACCTATGGGGCTTTTTGTTTGAGACGCCTCCCGATGTAGGCTTGCCGGGATTCAGTGTCTCCCTGCTGAGGCTTTTCGAGATACACTCTGCGAGATGCGATGGGCGCGCCCCGGGCTTTTTCCTTCACCACGAGATCGATCTTTTAGATGAGGGTATGCCAATTTTGATGACCCATTGGTGGCCCTGTGGATTCGTAGATTGTTGAGGGTGTGCCTCCGTCCGGGACTTGTCGATTGCAGCTGCGCGTGGCACTGTTTCGAGCGACACATATTTGGATCGATGCGCTGACCGAGTCCGAGATCTTCGAGTTGGACTCTGGGCTTTCGAGAGGTTCTCCACTTTCACCGAGTCCGCTTAGATTGGCGATTGCCGAGTGCGGCATTAGTATGACCGGGGTACCATCCTCAACTCGTTTTCCTTTAATGATCCTGGAGCCGGGTCCATCGCCGAGGAGTTTGCTTCGCCCATCGTGCCTTCTTTGTCTCGAGAGGCGTACATTCCTTTGTCGGAAGAGCTCTGCCGCCCTTTCCGATCCGTTGCCTGGTTCTGATTTCCGTTGATCTTCCTACACGTAGAGGGCGGGGCTGGTGAGCTTTCTCGGAGATTTTATATGACCGCCGTCGCACCGGGCCGTGGGAGGCCTTGACTCGATCGCTGCCAAGCCGCTTGAATGCACCGATATTTTGCACCTTGGCCGAGCCGTTTTTTCGTGATGGAGACGATCATCATCGCCGGTAGTTTCACAGACGTCTCTTCCGATGAGTTCTTTGTCGCAGAGCATCATTTCTGGCTTCTGGCCGTGTCGAGCTTTTCTTGGGGTTGACCGAAAGTGTTCTCTTGGGCATACCCGCATCCTCGCAGGCCGCCGCTCGCTTCTTCGTACTTTCGCTTCTTTCGTCACCTTTCTCATGTATCCCATTTTTTTTTTGAAATTTGGGCTTAATTTAAACTTCTCCCGTGCATGGTTATGGGAACACTTGTACATGACTCCTGTGTTTGTATTTCCCCGATTCTCGTCGTAATGACGTGCCGCGCTTTGTTGCTCGACGACCTTCCGTGTGGTGTTGGAGGCCACGGAGTCACCAGGACGCCGCATGTTTTTCTCGAGCTCGAGGGTGGGAGATCACCGGGAAGCTACTTGGCTTTGTCGAGCGCCCCTCGATTTGTAGTGCGGCTCGCACCTTATCAAGTTACTTCGGCTCTTCGGGATGCCGCTCTCCTATCATCCCATACGCTCTCTTCGCGCGGGCTTGGTTTGAGCAGATATCCCGTAGCAGCATTCGCCTTTTCTCGGATTTGGACATCTGCTCCTTCCATCTCGATTCGACATCCTTATATGGCGAGTCCGGATTTCTGGCGGCAGGTTCTTTGGATGCGACGGCTCCAGGCTCCATGAGTCTTGGGCTCCTCCCATGGCGACGCAGACATTTCATACCGGCCGATGGGCAGCGCAGGCGGTCATTGTATCGTCAAGTTCCCTGGTGGCGGCACCCTTCGCGATGAGGCCGCCGATCAGATATGATAGGTGACACCGTCGTCTTCCTCCGCGTTATTGATTCTTTCGAGGCTTTTGAGGAGCGGCCCTTCATTGATCCTTCATTCCCTGCCTAGCTACACACACTATCTCGATTAGTGAGATTGTCAGGCTTCGCCACTGCGTGGGAGGACATGGCTCACGACATTCAGTGAAAGCTTGCCGGCGTATACGATGAGAGCATGCTTCGTGTCACATCACCTGGATAGGATGAGATCTTCTACCTCGCGCATGGAGATAGTAGAGAGGCTCGTGGGAGAGATTGTTGGCATATGAGAGGTAGGGGCTTACCCGGGGCACTTCACTGTTGATTGACTACTTATTTTGTATGCACAAGAGGATTTTTGTTATAAAGGAAAGACAGCAGGTATTTGCTAAATGATTTAAGAAAATGAAATATTTTGCTTTCTGCATGTATGTTTACTCATGTTTGGATTAATACTTAGCCGATTGGGACTGCGTACTGTCACCACGTTTGTGCATGATTCTGTGACCGTGCTCCTTGGGGCTTGGTTTCGAGATCGGTGTCCGGATCGCATCCTCGGATTTGAACAAGATCTCGATGGAGCACTGACTGGTTGATCCTTCTTTGTATCTTGTTGTGTCATTTGTCGCTCTCGGCTTCTTCCATTGCTCCTCAGTACTTTTATTTCATTTTTATTTCTTGCACACTTTTACCCGTAGCGCTTCTTTCTGTGTTTTCTACTACGTCTGGCTCTCTTCTCCCGTCATTTTTGCCCGTAGAAAGGTTCTCTCTCGAATTTTCACTACGGGCATTCCGGGTTTTGATTCTGTCGCCTTTGGCAAATTTTATGCTATTTTTACCTCTGTTTCCTCTTTCGTGTTTTCACCAAGTCCGCTTACATGTCATTGCGCGTTTTACTCGAGCCATTTTCTCTGTGTTTTCAACTCGCCCTTTTCGCTGGGAGCATGCCTCTTTTTTTGCTTTTTCATATTTTGTCGAAGTGCTAGGAGTGACAAACTTCCTTCATAGCTCTGATTACATTACACTGTCATTCTGTTCCGATCACAATCATAAGTCGCTTGAAATTATTTGGGGTACAGGATAGATTACTAGTGGATGCGAGTATGGGTTTCTTTATTTTCTTTATGGCCTCTTTTTCGTCTTCTTTCCTCTTTTTTTTTGCTTTCTTTTGTTTCCTTTTTTTGAGAGATTTCTTTGTCTTTTTCTTTTCTTTTTTTTTTTTTTTTCTTTTGTTTTCTTTTTTTTTTCGAGACATGATGGGCAGTATTTAAAAGGGTAATCCAGTGATATATGCGCTTATGGTTCCCCTCTCGATAAGGAGGTGAGAGAGATACAGCTTTTCGATCAGTAATCATTGACAAGGTTAGGTAGGGTTACCTCCGGTGATAAGGTTTTCACATTGCTCTGGCTGTTGATGGGCTCCTGGAAGATCCTCGCCTTTCATACCGTGTGAGCCGAAGAGCACCTCTCGGGAGCATTTCCCGAATGATCGTGGTCCGTCACTGTGGCAATGCTTTCTGAATTTTCTCCTGATCCGCAACAAAGGTGCGGCAGGATAACGTTTCATGATCATGTCACCGACTTTGAAACTTTCTTCCTGGGACTCTCTGCCAGTAAGCCTTGAGCCATCTTTCTTGATAGCATCAGAGAGGATTAGCGCCCCGCATGCGCTTCATCTCATGATGCGCTGGTCAACACCTCGCTGTTGCCACCGCCTTCCTCGACTTACCACTTTTCTTAAGCAGTATCCGCAAAGTTGATGGGATTTCACCTTTCAACCGGTAGTACTGCCCATCTTCAGAACGAGCCCATATGGAGTTACCAGACAGCACCGTACGTACGTGCGATAAGCCCAGAGTGCATAAGGAAGCCATTTCTCTCGACAAGTCACTGGGCATGTCTTCACCATCTTTTCGAATACGATGGATGATAGTTTGTTTGCATGCTTCTACTCCCACCATTCATCCGAGGGCTTATAGGGGCTCGATCGATGGCGTTGACATTTTTAAACACTGCCTAGAGAAATCCGCCCATCCTTTTATTGACTGAACTGAGTTCACGTTATCGTTGATACTGGCTTGAGGGACAACCCATATCTTGCCAATGATGTTGTTCTTCATGAATTTGACCACACATGAGATGCCTGTGATAGTGGTGTGAGGATGTCATGCCTTTCTATCCATTTAGTTGAAGTAATTCATCGCCACCAGACGTATTCATGCCCGTTCTGAGGCTTTAGGGCTGATCTTACCTATGATGTCGAGTCTCCATACATGTAAAAGGCACGGTGGTGCCGCTGGTTGTAGAAGTCTCGGAGGGCAGGCGCATGGATTTGGTTCTGGGATGCTCTCCACACTTCTGAAGACATCTCCGACGTGCTGTTGCAATGTAGGCGTCTCATTGTGCTTCTGAGGTGTTCCTGAGTCGTGAGGATCTTCTTCGCCATCATGTGCCCGTTCAGAGGCGGGCCGCATAGTCCTTCGTGGGATTTCTCGACATAATCCCATGTTTTGTCGCCGTCGAGACAAGCGGAGGAGGACTTGTCATTAGTTGATCGCTGCAGAGGATACCCCCAATGATCACGAACCGAGCTGCTAATCTTTGTATTGATACGTCGGATCACCAGAGTTTCATTCCGGTACTTTCCGATGTTCGAGGTATTTTTTGGATGTCTGTGGGTACCATGGCCGATCATTTCCTGTAGCGTGCCTCGGCTTCTCTGATTCGGCAGCAAAAGCACGAATGCAGGTTCCTCTGGAGTTCGACAAAGTAGAAGTGCTCCCATTCAAATAACTCTCTCTTCGGGATTTCCCAAACATTGACAAGCTGGAGGGTAAAGCCGCAGCGGTCAAGCAACCGATTCCCGAGACCCGAGGCATGTAAGAGAATGTGATCTCTTCGAACTCCTCACATCAAATTTTTCCAGTATAGACATGAGATAAGGAATCAGCTTCTCATCCTTGGTCTTCTCCAATCGCCATTTATCCGGTTGACATGCCCGAGCTGCGACACTCCTCCGAAGACTCGTGAATCCTCTTTACGTTGAGGATGATGGCTTTCTCTTAGACCTCCATGATGCATGCCTCATATTCGCCCACATCGTGCTGGTGCATCGGGAATGCTAGTCTTCTCGGGATATAGAACTCCGGGACGCCTTCTGGGGAGTAGTAGTATGGCGCTTACCCACTCCCCTCTCTCTTCGCGTCATCAGCCTCTACGTCGAAGAAGAGTGTCCATTCTCCTCGCTTTCTTTTCCTTCTTCTCCCTCGGGATCCGGGAGGATGTCCTTGGCTTCTGGGAAGAAGGTCTT